>VZTM01006765.1:343105-356368 GCA_013400555.1 Jacana jacana | reverse complement strand
CCCGGCTCCGCGGGCCCGCGGCCGGGGCTGAGCTGGCGCCGAGCCGGCTGCCGTGCTGCAGTGCGAGCCGCCATGGCCGGCTGAGGTGTTACATGTGCTGGGTCGGTTGGTGGGGGTTTTTTTATCTCCTTTTTTTTTTTTTTTCTCCTTTTTTTTTCTTCCCCTCTTCCCGAGCAGATTTTTCCTGCGGCTCAGCTCGCTTTGGGTGGAGGCGTGGGGGTTATTTCGGAGCTTCCCGAGCTCTGCGGGGAGTTACACCTCGTGCTGCACTGCAGACCCGAGTTAGGTGAGCTAGGGAAAGCCTGGCTTGAGCAACAACCACCTCAGAGGGCAGGAACAGGGAGGAAAACAAAAAGCAAACACTTGTAGAGAGGTGGCCTCCCTGGTAAGGCTTAGAGCAGGACCGTCCTGCGGACCCTGTGGGAGGGAGAAGGTAAGTGGCTGCTTGGCAGAGGCTGCCGGCGGGAGCGGCATGTGCCGGACAGGGTGCGCCCTGCCCGCCGGTTCCTGCGGCTCAGGACCAGCCGCTCCGTGGGTCTGTAAAACCCGTGCTGTGCTACGTGCCGAGGCTCAGGGGTGTTACCCTGCGAGGGAGCAGGGTGCTGCCGCCAAGGAGGCACCGCAGCCTTGCGCCTTTCGCAACGACGCCAGGGCTGAGGCTCCATCTCTTCGTTTCTTGTTCTCCCCCCCCCCCGCCGCCTTTCTCCCCCTTCCTCGGTCCTCACCGGGTCAGGCTCTGTCGAGAACAAGCGACAAACCGTCCGCACAAAACATAACACGTTTCCATGGAGGAGGAAAAAAAAAAAAAAAAAAGCAAAATCATGTCTCTGCACTGCCAGGCTGGCTTTAAAACGCTGCCTCTGGGCTCTGTGCCCCCCTCTCGGGGTGAAGCTCTTGGAGCCAGACCCTCCGCTCCGTCCCTGCGAGACGCCTCCTCTCCGGCCAGACCATCCCGAAACGCCTGGCCCTTACCCGTGCCAGCGCTGCTACAGCCACCCTGCTCTACAGTTGCTTTAAATAATAACCTGCTAGTAAACTGGGAAGAAACGGTGACGTTGTTCTTAGCTAACCACCATTAAAGTGCTCCTCTGCTGTTTCTCAATAGAGGTGAAAAGCATTTTAGCTTCCTGGAAATGGCCGAAAGAGGCGACGTGTAGATCAAAGTACGGTATGGATCTGTTCTCGGGTTTGCAGGGTTTTGGTTTGGTTTGTTGGTTGGTTTTTTTTTTTGGTTTTTGGTTTGTTTTTTTTTTCCTTTCTTGAACTGTAATGCAAACGTTTCTGCAGCTTGCATCATAATGAGTTAGGTCAGCACGTAAAGTAATGTTAAAAAAAAAAGAGAGCAGATTTAGGCAGCGTTGGCTGTTAACTTTCCTGGGCTTTAAAATTTCTGTTTAAATAGATATCTGGGCGTTAGCAATAGCTGCATTTAAACCTTAACGTTGCTCTGTTTAACCCCGGAGCAAACCAGCTCTGCCTAACACAGGCTTTGAAGCGATTCAGCCAGACCATAATACTGTGGGAGCTCAGACAGCTTTGTCCGTACTTGCACCTCTCTGCGCATTTTTCCAGGACGACGATCTTTGTCTGCAATTAATCACTGCTGAGGCCGGCCGTTCCCGATGGTAGTATCCATCCCTGGACTGCTCCAGCTGGGAGAGGATCCGAGAGCCTGTGCCTGGCGCCGTGTACGTGCAGACCAGGGCCAGAAATTGCTGGGGCAGCAGGCGTTGTAGAGCGAGCCCGCCGTGCCCACCCAATGAGTTGTGTGGGTCCTCAGCCCTTCTGGAAAATGTTTTTGTAAGTTGGAGTTGAAAATTACTTTCTTTTTCTTTATTTTTTTTTTTATTTCTTTTTGTAGAGTTTCTAAATGACTGTAAATGTTCAACGTGGTTTAAAAGTCACCAAGGCAGTTGAGACCGGTTGCACTCCCGGAGTGGGTGGTTTCATGGCTGAACCTCATATCTGAAAAGCTAACCGTTCTGGTACAGCGTGTTTAAATCCCAGAAAGGTCAAACCAGACTTTCATACTTGAGTTAGATTGACCCTGCTTTGCTGCATGAGACTCTTTTAGGGAAAGAAAGAGATCTTTCAGTGGAAAGGAGAAAAAAAGAAAGAGGTTTTTCTGTGGTTCTTTTTTTCTCTCTGAACAGCTTGTGGTGACTCTACGCACATTCTTGAAGCAAAGGGGTTTGTTCTTGCCCACAGCGTCCCTCCCCTGCATTGTTGAGTGGAAAACTCTTATGCTAATTATTTCACTGTCTGTTATCAATAAGAAGTGATTTAATTTATTTGGCAAAGTGTTGCAACAAGAGCAAATTAGATTGAGAGGCGAAGTGAAATGAAAATATGCAGCTGTTCTGCCAAACAGTGATGGTGACTGTTTACAACCTTTTGTTTTAGAGCGGTTTGTACACAGAATCCTTTGTACGGGAGGATTCCGTGTCACAATCCACTGCTTGTGCAAGTGAACTAGATTAATAGATTATAAAGGACAAAAGAGACCTGGCTTCATCTGCTTTGACTTCCTGCATTATGTGGGTCGTGAGATTTTTGTGAATTTGTTACTTTTTCTCATCTGAAAGAATTTAACGGCAGCGTACCTGCACCTTAGGAAAAGATCAGATTTTCATTTGAAAATGGGCTGCGAGAAAGAGTGAAATGAGAGCTAGTGAATTGTTTCCATCAAAAGCTACCTGACAGCCTAGAAATGAAAATACCTTTCTAAACTTGTCTAGGTTCTGCTTTCAGTTTCTGGATGTGGCTGTATCTCTGCTTGACGGAGAAGTGCCCCATTACCAGGTTTCCGTCCCCGCATAGCTGTGTACAGGCTGATCAACTGAGCATTTAACGCTCCCGTTGCAGACTTGCAGAGCTCCCCCTCGGGTCCATCTTTATTAATCCTGTAAGTGCTGCTGCTGTGGTTCCCTGTGATCGCTCCAGCTTTTCACCGTCTAGATCTGGGCAGAAGGGGACAGAGCACTCGGCGGTGATTGTACCCGCACCAGCAGCCCTCCTGGCAGACACGCCTCTGTGAGCCATCCAGGGATTACACCAGCCCACGTGCAGCTGGTTTCCCAGCACAGCTCCTGAGATCTGCTCCTCCTTAGGATGGCATCCCCAGCCTTCACCTGCATGTATGGCTGTACACTTGGCCCTCTTGAAAAGGACAAGTCCTTAGACTATTGTTGCTTGCAGTGGCCTTTTTCTTTTTTTTAAAAAAAAACCCTTCCTGCTACTGTTGGGTGTCACCTACAGACTTGCTTGGTAATGATTGTATATTTTCTTCCAGATAAACAACTGCTTCTGTCTCCACTGTAGGAGTTTCCTGGTTCTGGGTGTGTGTACACTTCAGCCAAGTCAATATTGTGTCAGGAGGAGGTGTGGATGTACTCCATCCGCTTGCCACACCCTGGTTTCACGGGAAGAAAGCCCAGTTTGGGAGCTGGAAGGGAGCCAGGAGGCACACTGCAGCATTTGCCTGCCCTGGTGTCTATTACGTAGCCATTAAATAATGTAAGGCCCAAACCAAGTAGTTGCAGGGTCTACAAAAGAAAGATGACAGGGACACGATGGTTACAACTGCATTTTCTGGAGACCTTCCTGTCAGATGGATTCTAATCCATTTGATTGTGCCTTCTTGTTCTTAGATTCTCCTGCTTGTAATCACATGAACGCTTCACGGGGCACATGAGCCCTCTTGCAGGAATCTCTTACTGGTGCTATTACCATTTACCACCAAACCTTGTAAGTGCTTAAAACGGTTTCTTAGCAGCGAAACTCCTGCAGCTTTGTCTCCCTTGGATTTGCCCCTGATGAATCTTCCAGCTTTTTTACAGTCTTGCTGGCTCTGTCTGGCTGAGCACGGGGTAACTGCCCCTTGGTGTGGGCGAGGGCTGAGTTCTGCCCGACCCCTTGGTGTGGGCAAGGGCAAGGGCTGAGTTCTGCCCGACCCCTTAGTGTGGGCAAGGGCAAGGGCTGAGTTCTGCCCGACCCCTTAGTGTGGGCAAGGGCAAGGGCTGAGTTCTGCCCGACCCTTTGGTGTGGGCGAGGGCTGAGTTCTGCCCGACCCCTTGGTGTGGGCAAGGGCTGAGTTCTGCCCAACCCCTTGGTGTGGGCAAGGGCTGAGTTCTGCCCAACCCCTTGGCGTGGGCAAGGGCTGAGTTCTGCCTGCCTGTCCCTGAGACCAAGGCGGTGCCTCTACTCAGGTGTTAGTTCAAGACCTGCATATGTTTGGGACTTCTTCCCCACTGCTGGATTTGATTGAGGCTGGAGAAAGGAGAGGAAAAATGACACAAAGCAACACAGACACATTAGACTGTTTTATATTTAGCAAGCCAGGCTAAGAATATCAAAGGAATATTGAGTAGGAATATGGACGGGGTATTGGCCTCTTCAGGGTTTTTTTGCCATGATATTTTTCATTTCTTCCTAAGAACAGCAGATGATCTGTCTAGGGAATTTCTTAGCCAAAATAAGCAACCTTCTGACAGATTTCACCTGTGTCCCAGCAAGCTGTGGGGACACATGGGACGTGAGCATTGGACAGTGACAGGTCGGCACTGCTGTGTTTGGCTGCCTGGCTGCAGAGACATGTTCGGTGATACCCAGTAGTGGAACAAACATTTACTTTGTTTTAAGGTTGGTCCAGCTTCTGATGGACATGTTGGATATTTGCCAGGGCTGGGGTTTTGGTGGTTTTCTTTCTTCTTTTTTAAACTGCATCTGTTCATTTTATTTCTGCTAGTATTATGGCAAAGCTGCCTCTGTAAGATAGGTGGTGGGTACTTTCAGAGATCTAATCGTTCTTGAGTTATAAAGGAATAAAGAAGCCGTTTCAACACCTGACTCGCAGAATGTTTTGTGTTGCTTCTCTGCCTATTGAAATGCAGCTGCTATTGAAACGCTGTGATCCCATCAGAATGTACAATCAGTTATTTTTTAGGAATACCTTCAAGCTTTTAAAAATCATTAGATAGATCAAGAAGGTTGGCAATTCTAATCAACATTCTAAAGCCATCAAATTACTAAGCATTTCAGTTCATTACTTCGTGGCCTAAACGGTACGGTTTTACACACAAAAAAAAAAGCATGAAAAGAATGTACCATTTAAAGAATTCAGGCACTCACAGAGCTTGCATCAAAAGGAAATGAAGATACAGATAAGTAATCTAAAAGGATATTTATGCATTAAAATACTTTTGTATCTGAACAGCTATCATTAAACACTCTAGATGTGATGGTAGCTGACGACCTGTGAGCCTTTGTAACAAATGCAGCGCATACACGCTTGTATAAGTGATGGAGAATGAAATGCTGCAGCTAGAAAAACAATGACAAAGATCAAATGGAATGAGTTGAGCTTACAAATGGGAGCAATTTAACTGGTGTGATGCAAAGAACGTGCAACACAAGAGCAGGGCGGTTTTGCCCTTGACATTGTTGCCGTTGCTCTCAGATCTGCAGTTAAGGATCCCCATCTTGATTTATTTTTTGACAGGACGGTTGGGAGCAGCCCCAGCTGCTCCACTGAGCCACGTTTTTCAGCCGAGTGGGCCAGAACCTGCAGAACTGGTGAATGCTGTGCCATCCGTTGCCTTTTTACGCTGCTGCATAACAGCAGCTCCCAGTTGCTAAGCAGCTGCAGAGCCGTCTTTGCCTTCGCTACCAATCAGCTGTGCTGTGGGAGCAACATGGGTTCCCCTTGATCGGTGGAGAGAGGAGCCGGCAGCATGAAGACGGGAGCAGTGGCCATAGCAAGATTGTTCCTTTTCTAGCTGGCTGATGGGCCCCCTGGCAAAAATGGTGGAGCGAAGCGAAGGGACACTTGATGGCCCAGAAGCAGGGGGTGGCGGGGAGGGGAGAGGGTGAGCCAGCATATGTGCACAGCAGAGGTTACAAAGACAGCAGATCTTAGCAGAGCAGGGGGCAGGCACTGAGGAGAAAGAAATGGGAGAGAGGCCAAATGCACAGTTTGGAATAAAAAAAAAACAAACCCAGGAGGAGAGTGAGGCATATGGAGAGGGGAAATAAAGCAGAACTTGCACAGCCTGCGAATAATTGAATAGAAAATACAGGGGGAGAGGAAAGGAGCTTGATTCATTACTGTCCTTCACCTTGTGGAGACAGCTACACCCGGGAAGAGGAGGTGTGGAATACAACAGCATCCTTCATGTTTTGCAGTGAACTGTAGGTTTTACACTTCATCCCCTGCCATTTGTGGGTTTCTTGCTGGATAGCCCCTGTCTTTTGTTTAGACTTGATTCCTGCAGGCTCTGTTCTTAGCCTAGTTTCTAATTTATTTTCATACGTGCTTTAGCTTCTTTGTTTGTTTTTCTCAAGGTAAGTCTTAAATTAAAATGCCTTTTCCAGAAACCTTCAAGACTGCAAGGCATTGCTAATTCCCAACTGAAACTATTTTCCACTAAATTGGCAAAACCATCGCTGCTTTTCTCCCCCCTCCTCCTTTTTTCCAGGAGCTGCTGATGGAGAGCAGGGCCCCCTTTGCTTCCCTACACCTTCCCCTGCATGTTGTCTTTCCTTTTCCCCACACAATTCCTGCCAGCAGTCCAGGAATTCTTGCTGCTCGCAGCGTGCAGGAAGTGGTTCCTGTGGCAGTGAATTATCACAAACGCCTGCTGTGGTGCATAAGGAGGGGGAATGGGACCAAAAGAGATACTGGTTCCACCACTACTCAGTCGCCCACATGAAAAAATACTTGATGGTCTCAGTGCAATTGGCTGTGTAACAGGAAATGCCTGCAGAGCTGTCAGAGAAGTGGGGGAGCTACATGTTCCTCTACAGCTCTTCCAGACAGAGGATCGAGGGGTACATTTGCACAGGAGGGTGGGGAGAGGAATTAAAGCTCGAGCAGCTGTTGCCCTTCTCTTTGGCCGGCCGTGGCTTGCTTGGAGGTCTGTGGACTGAGAACACTTCTCCCAATCCAAAACTGACTCCTAAAAGGAAAACAGAGGTGCCCACCCAGATCTGCAGTGCAAAGGATTTGCTGTGGGCTCTGTGTGTTGTGTTTCAAGCCAATAAAAAATGTGAGAAATGCACAGTGCTTTGCACTTGGAAAGCTTTTGCCTAAAATACCTGATTCGGGGGGATGCTATATTTGCTTCCTGCTTACATCTGCCTGGAGCCCTGTGTCTTTGAGCAGGCACTGTCTATGCTATTGTTAGATTTCTAAGACTGTTAAAGGTCTCGGGGCCACTGACATTTTACAAGTAGTTTCAGCTGCCTTTCATGCAGGGGCATTTTTGGCATTATGAGAAATGTACGTTTAATTAGAGTGGTTTTAACCAGGAAATCTCCCCGCCTTAAGAAATCAGAGCTACTGGGTTAATCCCAGTAAGCAACTGGGAACTTGACAGTGTGCCTGTTGTTACGGCAAGAGTCAGGAAGGGTGAAATGCGTGTGGGAAGGGAGAAACGCACAGGAAGCATGCCATCAAGGACAGCGGTGTCGAGCTCACGCAGGGCCCTGTGCCAGTCCGAGTTTGGCCATGACCCGTGGGCTGGAGCAACGCTGGCAGGCTACTGCCCTCTACATGCCTGTGCGCAGCAGACCAAGCCACTGCCACGGTCGCTCAAACACCGTCCCAAGTTGCTCAGCGGCTCACAGCAAGGACTTCCAGCCAGGCCACTCTGCACTGTCAACCCGTCCAGCTCCCACACACGTGGCACAGGCCAAAAATCACAGCTCTAAAGCAAACATGACACAATTACAACTGGGTTTATTTCCAGTCCCTCAAGTTATTAATTAGCCTGCTCTGAGCATTGGTGTTTCTTTGCAGGGTTTGCTCTGGCTGGGTTAATGGTTACTCTCAGGTCTGAGATAAACTAAGTCTGGGCCCGTCCTTGTCAAGAAGCCACAAACCTCTCCAGTTCCTGCCAGACCTCCGTCCCTATGCTTGAGCTCCTTCCCAGACAGAGGACAACAGAGCAAGTGCTTCCTGCTTATCTCTCCCTGGACATCTAGCACTCAACAGAAATCAAGCAGAAATGATGGTGTCTCTCGTATGGATATAAACAGAGGATTTTATCCTCTCTTCAGTCTGTAGTTGCTGCCTTCCTGTAGGAAGTTTGCACAGATACCGGAGAGGAGGACACGAACTTCTCACATTAATTGCCCTTTAATGCTGGTGCCGTATGTTACTCAGCAAAAGCCTGCCCCTATTTCATTCACAGTCCTTTCTTTTATAACCTACTTTGCCATCCCTTTTTCTCCTATGAATATTCTCAGTTTCCCAAATTATTACCCAAAAGGTTTCAGAGCTTCCTGCCTGGGCCAGTGATGGCTGTTGCACAGACAGTGCAGCAATGAAGTGTTGATCGAAGCCTGACTCACTCTTCTAATGGCTCTGAAAAACACGTGCCTTTTCAGGTTGCATTGTAGCTCACGCAGTGGAAGGCGTATTTGGCAAGCCAAACCTGGGGTCATCTAAACCTGAGCTTCTTAAAAGCCTCCAAAAAGTACAACTCCACACTTCACGATTAGTGGAGTCTACCAACCAACTTCCGGAGACCGTAACCCAGATTTGGCCATCCACAGTAGACTCACCTACTCCTACTTATCTCAGCTGTGTAAAGAAGCCGAATGCAACTCCTGCTCTGGTGCTATGGTCATCCTAACGACCACACACACCTATTGGTTTCAGCTTCCCTTGTCTCTAAGCCAGCAAGTACTTTAAAAGAAAAATCTATCAGGAATGACCTACTTTGGGAATAGGAGAAGAAGGGAAAAGTAATATGAAGAAAGCAGATACTGCAGAGAGCACTCTGATTTGGGAAAAAAAAAAACAACAACAACAACAACAACAACAACAACAAACAACAAAAAAAAGCCAACAACAAACCAAAACATCTCATGCTGGCTCAAGTGGAGTATTGGGTAATGAAAACACAGGGAAGTGTAAGCCAGGATTTTAGGGCGTATACTAAAGAGAAGAGTTGAATAATTAGATAAAACCACATTGTGTTGGAAGAAAAGCTATTTACAGCCCCTTTCTCTATGTTTCTCCAAATTACTTCCTGATGGGATTAGTCTTTGCTGCAGATTTGGATGCAGAAAAGCATCTGATGCTGATTAATTTAATGCAGATCTGTATCAAAGCCTTGTGCCCTCACTCAGCCATGAGCAAGGCTGTGCATCACTCCTGAACTCCCTGCTTCTGACTGTTCCCATGGTAAAACCAGCCAGAGCTACCAAAGCAAACACAACCTGCAGATCTCGCCTGAAACAAGGCATTTTGAATCCCTCTCTCTCCCGGAAATCTCCAGATTCGCCTCTCAGCATAGAGGTAGAGGATGAGATTCAGCATCCCTGTGGTAGCTCTGCCAGCCTGTGTTGACAAATTCCTCCCCATCACTCAGTGAAGCCGTGCCAGCACATCTGGGAGACACACATATCGCCCAGATCCGTGGGGGCAGAGTTATGGTGGTGTTGGCAGACACTTGCCTGTTCATTTCATGCTCTTCACAGATCAGTCATTGTGTTTGATGTTCCAGAAAAGCATAGGATGATCTTAACTTTGTGTTACCCGTTTTTTACAGCAGGACTTGGCTTCAGAATTCACACTTCAGTGAGGAACAGAAACTTGAAACTGCCTCTAAGCACCTACTGTATCAGGCTGAGACGTTACCATATTGGTTTACATATTCTTCAGATGTGTAAAAGGGGAGGAGTTTCTTCTCCCACAGCTGCAAAGCCAAAAACTCTGTTTCTAATGGAAGGTGAGATTCATAGTACAGCACATTGACCACACATACATCAGGGAGGCCACCCTTGGCCCACACAGTTGGCACACCCAATTTAAAGCATACCAGAGAAAATAACCCAAAAAAGCACTATGTGTTCCCTATAAATAGCTGCTCTCTAGGTAGTAGAGTGAGGTTTAGGAACAAAATCTGCCCAAAGTACATCAAAGTGCCTGAATATTTGCTGCCCGATTTTGCCAAGTGATGTGCCCAATTTGGCCAGCACCTCCCGTTGCAAACCGTTGTTCTGTTTTCTCTCATACCCCTCTGAACTCTGTGGTAGCGTTTGGACAGATTTTATGTGGAGTTTATTGAAAGATTTTTGCACTGATTTAACACCCAGGTTACTTGAGCCAAGTGAAACAGGAACTATCTTCCGAAGGCATGAAAAGGCAGAAAGGAAATTTTCTTATTGGAATATAATTTTTCCACATTACTTAATAGTCTGGAAAGTTAATACCTTTCTGGCAGCACTTCCCACTGGGAAGAAAAAATACGGTTCCTACTCAGCCAAACAACAGCGTAATAATGTTTTAGGTCGGGTCAAGCGTCTTAGAAACTGGCAGGTGTCACAGCCACCTTGCCTTCAGTGAAAAAGGCAACTGAGAGCCCTTATGAAACAAGGGATTTACATCAGTAGGGGCTACTACACAAAAAGCAGGCACATGGCAAGGTTTGAATAGATGGTGAATCATGTGGCCCAAGGGATTTTTCAGGGTGGGGGCGTGTGTGTAAAATATCAGGCCATGAGGACCAGATGGTAGAGCTCTGCATGTGCAAGAGAAACAGCAAGAAACACTTTAAAAAAATGGATACTGAGAAGCAGCTGAAAGTCAAAGACGCTGGGAGATTTGATTTGGAAAAAAAAGGGTATTTCCTTTTGGGTTGAGTGAGGGTCAAAAGAGTGATTGCACCGCGAGCAAAAGCACAACTGACAAAGCAATTTTGTACAGTTTTTTCTGTGAAGTAATCATATTACCTTGATTACATACCTAGCTTTGTCATAGGCTTCTCCTCTTACATTGATGTCACCCCTAACTTCTTTGTGTGTGCAAGGTGCAGTTCACCTCTCCTACATTACAGTTTCCCCTTCCCTGTCTGCCCTGTCAGTTCACACTGTAAATTCTGTCGGGCAGAGATTATTCTTCAATAAGGGTCTCTGCACATGGTAAACAATTGTTGGCCTTGTGTAACAGCTGAAATTTATTGAAAATTCTCTCTACTTACATGGTAAGTCCCATTCTTTAGGGTCTGTCTTTCCTATTGTAAACTCTTCAGGGTGTTGTCTCTTGCTATGTATGTACATGCTGTGTAGCTCAGTGGGAATTCATTGCTGAAAACACAAATAATTAATATCACTGGTAATGTTAAAAAATAAATATTTAAGGCTCTGTCTTGTTATGCACATTCTTAACTAAGTTAATGAATATTTCTTTTGACATAAATGGGGCTACTTGTTCTTATGATTAAGTTTACATTTAAGTCTTTGTAAAGCAGGGGTCTGTATTATCAAGATGAAAATTCTTAAGTGTATTTCAAAAACGTAATTCTAAAGACATTTAGGAAGAACAGGTCCCCATTCTTGTCTAGTTTATATTACCATATAAACGAATAATATGAGTATACAGCAGATGGCGTGTGCTGTTACTCCTCTCTGCAACTGTGGCTACAAGGAAGTACCAGTAGGCTGACACCTTGCTGGTTCGCCGAAATAGTTATATTTTCCATTAGAAATATTACTGCACGCCATGCAGTCGACATGGAGCTGACAGCTTTTAATGTGTTCCAGATAACGTGTACAGAATTGCAGTTCATAAAGCATTTTTTTGACAGCTTGTGCATTCTACATGCTTGCATCAACTTCTTCCTGGGTAAAATGCTTACCTTTAAATAGGTGTGAATTTGGCTGCTTTTGCATTAATATTAACTGAATTACATGACACTTCATTGGGTATTCCTTCTCCTCTCTACCCTCGAAATATCCTTTCCTGCTTTTTGTTTGCCCTCTGCACAAAGCAGGGTCTCCCTTGACAGAGATGTGGATTCCAGCCGCGTTTGCCTTGGGTCTGGAAGGCCATCTAGTGACACAACCGTGCAGCAGAAAATCCAAAACCCATGTTCCAGTTGTGATTTTCTCTCTTTTTTTTTTTTCTTGGCTGAATTAAATGATCTCACAACAATCAAGCATGCCCTCAGGGTTTTGTAGCTATTCCCACAAGTAGCCTTTCAAAAATTTCAGAGTCAGTTTTGATTTCTTAAGAACGGGCAGGGTTTATTTGAGCTGAAGCACACTGTTAATCCCTGCCAAGAAAGAAACACTTTTTTTCCTTTTTTTTCCTTTTTTTTTTTTTTCTTTTTCAGAATGGTGGCAGTTTGGCACCCAAGCAGGCCTGTCACAAACAGCATCACTCCCCTGACCTGTGTATGGTGGACAAATATATGTGATCCCCTGCCTTGCACTATACAAACCCACACGAGGCAGGTCCCTGGGGCCAATGCATCTCCACCATTAAAACGTTAAATTCTGGTTCATTTTCACCACAGCTCACCGTGGATGGATGGCACTGGGTGAATAAGCAATGAGCAGAGCAGTTGGTTCCTACTCGAGCAGTAAATACACTAGGAAACAAGCAGTGAGTCACCACCATTTCCAGTGCCAGCAACAAGACATGTTTTTGGGGGCATTTTGGGTGGTCTCTGCCTCCCCCATGCACGCTCTCCCCTCAGCCATCAGGACTGGGATCCACTGCTGCAGGCATTGAGGTTGAATGGGAAGACATCCCCTCAGCTGCTGGCAACGTGAGGTAAACTAACATGGTGCTCAAACTGGAAGACATCCCCTTAGCCACTGGCGATATATGGTGGTTGAGCTGGAAGACACCTTCTTAGCCACTGGTAACATGAGGTAAACCAACATGGCGCTCAAACTGGAAGACATCCCCTCAGCTGCTGGCAATATACAGTGCTTGAGCTGGAAGACATCTCCTCAGCCACTAGTGACGTAAGGTAAACCAACATGGCCCTCAAACTGGAAGACATGCCCTCAGCTGCTGGTGATGTGAGGTAAACCAACATGGCGCTCGAGGTCCAAAGGGGCTCCCATGGCAAATAAATGAGGACTTGGGGGGAGGATGCCGGCACCAAAATTGCTGGATGAGGATGAGAAGCCAAGCGTGGGTAACGTGGCAGGTCGAAGGGAAGTATGAAGGGGACAGGGCTCACAGGTCCCCGGCAGATGGAGGCCTTGGAGTCTCACAGGGAGGATGAGGTTCTGGAGGGAGAAGGTCTGAGGGGGTGCTGAGGGGGTTCCCGCGGCGCCCAGCGGGGCTGGGACCACCCCAGCGCCGAGCAGACTGTAAGAAGCCGACGCCTCAGGAGCTCCGGGACCCTAAGGGGCGCTCGGCGCTTCGGGCTGCGCCGCCCCGAGGGTTCCTCAGCGTGAGGCGGTGTCGCGGTCCCGGGCGGGGCCCGGAGACACCTTAGACGCCGGCCCCCGCGGGGC
>VZTM01006765.1:331214-342644 GCA_013400555.1 Jacana jacana | reverse complement strand
CCCGAGGTGAGCGGGCTGTCCCGCCGCCGGGCCCCGCCTGGCCGGGGGGCCGAGGGCGGCGCGGGCTGCTCGTCCCTGGCTTAGAACCGCTTCTCCTCCCTTTGCAGCAGTACGCGCCGTCCGTCTTCGAGAAGTACACGACCAGCGTTACGGTGGGGAAAAAGGAGGTCACGCTGAATTTGTACGATACCGCAGGTAAGGGGGAGTGGGGGCGTTTCACATCCTGCTCTCCGTTTCCCCCATCCCGACGGTTTCGGGCAGCGGGAGGCGGTCTGTGTGTGGCCTGGGATGGGACCTTGCTGGGGCACCAGTTTGGGACTGACCCAAAACCAGCCTCCGGGTTTGCCTAATTCAGGCAAATACACAGAAACTGCTTTTACCGGTGTCAAATGCCGCTCCTGTGAACCTGCCCGTGTTTTCCGTTCCAGCAGCTTTCGCTGTGTCAGCTTAAACCAGACTGGTACCTGCGGACTGTAAAGCTGGAACACATTTTTAAATTGTTTTTCTACTAGCCTGCTTTTAGTGTAATATCGCAGTTAAGATTGCTGGAGGTTGAACTACAAACGAAGCAACAACCATTACCTGTTGCATGCATAAATGTGGCTTCTAGAAAAAAAAAACAAAGGGTCACTTCTCTTCTGTAATGGCAGTTCTTGCCATGGACTCATTCACTGTCTTAACAACACGGGTTTTATTAAGAAAAATCACATCAAATAGCAAACATATCTGAAGGTATTAAAACCCAGTTCCCAGATGCAAAGCATAATACAATCAACCAGGGAAATATTTTAATCTCCTGCCATTTGTGATCTAATAGTGAAGGAGAAAAGGGCTGGTCTGTGTTCACAATGAAAAAGGCTGTAGCTGTAAAAGTTATTTGAAAATGCTGGTAGTTTGTTCAGGTTCATTTCAGGAACTTGTGAAATGGTTTGTGTTCAACTTCATTCAAAGTTCCTGGACTCTTACCCAGCTGTGCTCCTAAATGAACCCTAAAATTGACACGTGCTCTGTTTCAGCTCACCAAAAATCATCTGTTTCAGTTTAAGCTTGTGGAGTTGTTCCAAATTTACACCAAGACAAATAAGAATCAAACACAGTTTTTTTAATTTTTAATATACACTTACCTTCTTCCATATAATTCACAATACCTGAATAGATTATTTTAAAGGTTTTTAATCTAAAAGTGGATTTTATTGCTAATCTTTACAGCACTTTGTCACCTCCTGAGCACCTAATTTGCCAATATATCTTCTTGTGTCAATGTTACTGTTCCTGAATCTAGTGATTTGGGTAATGTAGCTTCTACTGAATGGCAAGGCTTTTGTATTTAAGTCTGAAAGGCAAGGAGAAGAGATGAAATCTAGTGTGAAAGAGGGATTTCCCTAATGCTGTGTGTTGGAACAGAGAACTTGCCAGAATGAACTTGTCGAGTGTTTACATTTGTTTGCTGTCAGTGTGGAATTTTTGCCTGTCACAAAGTTCTTGATACTTGGCTGGCTCATTTAAAATCAAGCTGCGTTTTCCAATGTTTGCCTTTAGAGCCTCTTCCAGCCTTTAAGGAGCACAGGCTGGACCCAGAAAGGGTGGTAGGTAGGGCAGGTTCAGCATTGCAGCACCAAACTCTTGCAAGCCTGATAGAAGTGCCCAACTCCTTGCGTCATGAAGGAGCTTAGCTCTGTGCAAGACCTACAGCCACCAGCAACCCTGAGAATGCTCACCAGACCCCATGCTGGTGGTTTGTCGTACCTTGTTTCCTTACTCAGGCATGTAACTGTAGCAGAAAGCATCTACTCCTCTGCATTTACTTCACAGCTATAAATACTCTCTTGGACCAAAGCACTGCCCCACTGTAGTACAGAGTGGGGAGTATTTTGTCTCCCTTAGGACACTTTGGGAAGTAGAGTTGCCATTGTTGCCTCGTTGGCAGAGATCTCTGCCATGAAAGAGCAATACTGTCCATCTCTTCATCTAGAAACATTGAAACCAAGCATGTTTCACCTCCCACAACAGCATCATGGCCACCAGGCTGCAGGTTGCTAAGAGGATGCTGACACTTGTCCCCTTCCTTCCTGTTACATTTCTTTTACTTTGTGTGAGACACATCAAGATTATCCAGTGCAAAGAGAGGGGAGGCATTGCCACCTTGGGTGAGGCATTTGCTTGGGACTGAGAAAGAATTGAATTCTGGTTCTGTTTCAAAGCTGCTTACATAGTTTTGTGTTATAGATCTGTGTCATACTCTGTGATTCAAACAGCTCTTCATCCTCTTCCTGAAGCTGGAAGTTGCGCTGGAGGAAGAGCTTACTTGAGCACACATCTTAATCCCATCCTGTTTTTAATAATACAACACTGATTTTGAGTTCCAAAAGGGTTAGGCAAAGACCAAGCGTTGTCCCTTGTCCTCTAAGTTCAGATGGTGCAGTAAGAGCAGAGCAAGGGGAGTTTCCAGTTCAGGAGACGAGAGCTCCTGTCCTGCTGCCGCATGGATGCAGGATGGGAGGTGCCGTTTTGGATTCGCTGTCTCACTATGTTGACTTGCTTCTGCCATATCATGTAGCATCTCATTAAATTCCTCTCTCAGGTCAGTGATGATGGTCTGGGGTGGTTGTACAGCAGCAGTTGCAGCTTAAGGAGGACTCTAAACATATACCTTATTACTGGAAGTACACTGGTTTAATCATGCAGTATATTAGCTGTATTTTGAGTCATCTTCTGACTTAGTGAACTGCTTGAATGGGTCTCGCTTTTCTGTAAAATCCCAAGACTGCTTTACACTTGTGTTTTGCTTCTCACCCTGAAGGGTTCCCAATTCATTCAGGTTATCATAAAGATATTTAAACGGGATCAAAAGGATATAAACCACTTCTGAGGTGAAGGGCTTCAGATAAGTGCCATGTAGCAGTGTAGGGGAGGAGAAGGCAAAGCTGTTCTTCTAAGAAGTGTCACTGCATCTTCATGATGTATCCACTGCAGAAGGACTTAGATATTTTTAGGATCTTGCCAAGAGCAGCACCAAATGAAGCTGCATGTACATCAGTGTCATGGGAAGGTAAAGGACAGGTTCAGCTCCGTGGGCTGTTTAAAGTTAGAAGGATTCTTTGTACTGTCAACTCCTGTGCAGACTTTGAACTTGTTCTACTTACTGAAGGAGAAGGACACAAAGTGCCCAAGAATTAAACATTTCAAGCTACAAAAGGGACTTTTTTTTTCTTGGCAAGAATTTGGGTAACAAATGAAGTTAATGAGTGGTAATGAGCGGGTCTAAAATATGCTAGAATAACATTTCTTCATGAGACTTCTGTACTGTGCTGCTCTGTCTTCCTCATCAGAAGCACCTCTTGCTGTTGCAAGAAGTTGGTGGTATACCTACGCAACGCTTAAAGGGTTTGTAATAGCACTTCTCACGCCTGCAAACAGCCTTTGCAGCTGCTTATTCAATTAAAAGTTTCCACTTCTTGCTGTGCTCGATAGAGGCAAAGGCATTGAGAGGTAGATTAACTCTGCAATGTTTTACACACTAAGGGAGCAGCGTCGATGCTTTAGCTGCAGCTCAGACACGAGGTCCTATTTCTGTCGCCGTTCAGTGCAGGGCTCTCTCAGACCGAAGAGCGCCGTGCTGAGCCGGGGAGGCCGGGGAGGAAGTAATGTCTCATCATCGTGGCTGCTCTCCGTGACTGGCAGGAAGCACATGTGAAGCCTCCAGCGGGGTTTTTCAGGCCTGTAATGACAGATGAACAGCACTTGGCCCTTAAGAGAAATTCTAGAACTGCCAGTATACGCAAGGACAATTTTTTTATAACTTTGAAAAGAAGGATGTGGCTGAGGAAGACAGAAAACCCACAACTTGTTAATTTTAGGACACCCCAAGTGTCCTCATCATCTACTCCTTTTATTCCTGCTAAGAATGTCTGTTTCCTAATTCTTTTTAAACTGACTAGTGACAAAACCATAGCTGGCAAGCTAATAACCGTGGTGTTCCCATGGAGCCTGCAGAGTGACAAATCAAAGAGAATTGGGTGCATTTCTGTGTGCCTGTGAGGTCTCACCATCTCATGGGTCTGTGTCGATGCTCAACCACGAGTGTGGAGTATTACAGACAAGATGTGGCCATATGTAGGAACATATAGGAAGTGGTCAGCTGGTCTGGACTGCATGGCAGGATATTACATTCTTCCTGACCCGTAGACGGTTGGTGGTGATGGATGGGGCTCTGTATGTTAGGACAGCACATACTGGTGGCCTGCTTGGCTGGCAAGTCTTGACTATATTGTTTACCCCCTCCTGTCAATGGCAGTAGCTGCTGAGCTCCTTTACGGGCTGAGCGAGACACAGGCTGGCACGTCTTCGGTGGTGAGTTAGTGAGGAAGAGCAGACAGAGGTGAACGTCCACATGAGACCAGGACCTGTGGTTTCACTCCTTCACCTCTTCACCCTCAACCATCACTTGAGGTCCCACGCCCTTGTAGGGCCTGGCTGCAGAGTTTGTGGGTTATACAGCACACCAGAGGCATGCAGGAGTGCGATCTTTGCCAAGAAGTAGGGAATTTTAAGTGAATTGAGCTGAATGAAGTTTCTTCTGGAAAAAAAAAAGCATCTCTGATGCTACAATGGATTGAGGAGGGCAGAGGAGAGTCACAGATGTAGGTGTGCTCAGATGTAGGCATATATTTGACTGATCCTTCTACACCATGCACTTAGTTAACTGGGGAAAGGAAACAGCTCCCTGTGCTTGAGGAACCACACTCAGGGCCTTTGCATATTCATCCAGTTACTGTTTAGGTTTGGTCCTCTTCCCTCATTTTAAAACTCTTGTGGTGGAAGACCTAACTCTGCCAGATTAGTTCAACCACAGGCTGAGCCGCTGGAAGAGAAAAAGTCTCCCAGGCCCTCCTGCATTTTCATCATCAGCCCTTAAAGACAGGGGGTGAAAGGGATTGTTTTCAGAGAGAGGGATGCTGGCATTTAGACACAGCTTGATCTGTTACATCCTCAGCAACTGAAGGATTGCATCTGAGCTTTTAAAAAATCGCTTCCTCTCCTTCCAAGTAAGCGCTGCAATCATCCAACCATAATGCAAGTTAAGCAATTGCCTTCTAACCTTCTCCCTGTGGTCCTTGCACTATATCTTGCTCTGTGCTCTGTATTTGAAATTCCAAATATGCATGGAGCCACATTTGAGGCAGCAGCATTTTCTTACATGTTTATTTTCTCACTTTGCTTCAAGAACCAAAACCACACAGCCATAG
Organism: Jacana jacana; assembly: GCA_013400555.1. Classification (NCBI taxonomy): domain Eukaryota; kingdom Metazoa; phylum Chordata; class Aves; order Charadriiformes; family Jacanidae; genus Jacana; species Jacana jacana. Next base: position 337,398 of record VZTM01006765.1, on the reverse strand, counting down.
TTTTGAAGATGAAGGTGCAGTTCACTGCAGTTCTACAGTTTTGGACTCCCAGTACAGCATATTTGTGTCACATGGTTGAAGATGCCTCTTCTGTTTTCCCATCCAGGATGGTAGGGGTTTAGCTGTATGTTCTACTTCCAGGCAAACTGATGTGTTTCTTCCAAGGGCATGGTCCTGTCTGCCTCACAGATTGCCAGCAATAACCTGGAGGACCTTTTGATTTTACAAGCTGTGTTAGTAGGGGCTCAGAGTCATGAACTTGAAGAGGGAAAATTACACACGGCATGTAACACTAGAGGAAGTCAGAAGAAAAAGAAAACGTTTGGCAGCTGATGTGGTTAGTGCATTTAGAGGATTATCTCAACAACAAAATGGTAAATCGGTTGCAAACAAGTAGGTGGATTTGGGAAGAGTAAGAAGGGCTAAGCAGCACAGCCTTTGCTCTGAGTGTTTATACAACATGCATAATTTTGTCAATTGTTTATTATTTCTGGATTAAACATTGAGGGATCAATCCTTCTTTGTTCTGCATGTTGCTCACGGGGCACGCTGCTTTTGTGGGAGCTCAAATACAGTGGTCCAAACCTAAGGTTCCTGTTCTACAAACATCTCAGACAAACCGAGTAATGGCTTATCCAGTAGGGATTGCCTTGTAATAACCTGTATCTCGACCCATCATTTAAATTAAGGTAGATAAGGTATTGCAGAATTATGCACCTTCTGGTATCTGCAGTTCTTCAGGTTGCAGTTTGAGACAGGCACGTTGGCTGGAGTGATGTGACTGGGACTGAGCTGGCTGCCAAGGCGGGTAGTTGGTATGAAGTTGGGGCATGCTGGAATTTTCAGCATCCCTTCATTTGAAATATCAATTTAAAAATTGAGATGTGTAATTTCCCTCTAGCACAGTTTGTGGCTGCGTGTACATTATGGTGATTGTGGAAAGCAGTGACGTTCCCGGTTCTTGTTTTGGGAAGTCAGTGGCTCACAGAGACATACCTGACTCTAGGGGCAGCATTCAGGTGGCAAATAGATCTACAGACTGCTCTAATCATGGTTTCTTCCTTCTTGCTTCAAGTCTCTGAAAAAATGAGGTTTTCTTCCTGAGCTGCCAGCTATATCTGGTAATTACTGCTTTCTTGAACTTGAGCTTTCAAAGCAAGAGATCTTCAGACCCTGGAACAGATATTACTGCTAAGTCATGTGTACAGCGAGGGGAAGAATACAGGTCTGAAGCAAATTAGCTTCCTCTTGCCACATCATGTGCTAGAACAACCCTAATCAGAAGTATGACAAATCCCCTGCTTTGCCAGAATCCATCAGTATCCCTAAGATCTTCTGTGTAGTCCTGCTTCAAAGACCAGTTAAGCCCAGCTCGCGCTGTAGCACGTCGTGTAAAATCACCGTCGTGCTGCTGCGTTGTGCCGCGGCGCTGAAGGCACGGAGTGCAAATTGCTGCTTCCTCTCGGCTCCCCGGGCTTCAGGTTTTCCCTTCAGCATTCACATCTGGCCAATCCAGCACTGCTTCTCCTCACAGCACCACACGTGCAAAGGGACTGGGAGAATGGAGCCCCTGCCAAATTGCAAATGTTTTAGTCCGTAACTGTCGGATTCCTCTTGCTGATGTTGCTTGTGAGCAGCAACTTGGCAATCGGCGGTTAGAGCTGCTACTAAGTACTTAGCAGGTGGACAGAGCAGGCTTTTTATTAAAACTTGCCAAGGATATATTTGATATTCTAAAGTGTCAGGTGTTGGCAGTGAAGAGGAAACACCTGCATTTAAGGGGAGGAATTTTACAAGTATGGAAAACCTGCGGTCTGTGCAATTGTAGTACCGTTGTTCTTGATCTCAAGTATGTACCTTTCCATATTCCCATCGTGCTGCTCGTTAAGGACAGACTTATTTACCCAAAACCTACTCTGTTGTTCAGGGCAGGAGGACTATGATCGGCTACGACCACTTTCTTACCAGAACACAAACGTTGTGTTAATCTGCTACGATGTCATGAACCCCACTAGCTATGAGAACGTGGCAGCTAAGGTAAGAGCCTTTTGTAATTGCTTCAGCCTTTTAAATGAATTAGATATGCCCTCAGTTCCAGAAGGACAGGGAACTGCTGGAGAGAGTCCAGGGCAGGGCTACCAAGATGATGAAGGGAGTGGAGCATCTCCCATAGGAGGNTCTGTGATTCTGTGCGATATGTGACAAAATGTCAGATGAGAAAAGCTGATGCTTTTAGTGTCCTGTGCCCTGGGAGTGTGGATGCAGCGATCACTCAGCATGTGCTGAGCTGTGGGTCACAGACCTTAGACCTGGGGCTCACCTCTCCACGGCTCCTAAGTGCCCGGAACCCGGGGTGACTCCGCTGTGCACTACAAAGATCAAACACCACCAGTGAAACTGCTCCTTTATCTGTAGCGATGTCACACAACCAACATTGCACACAAACATTTTGGATTAAAGTCTACTTCCATCACGTGCATATTTAACTACAGGGGAGGGAGGGGAAACAGCCACTTGTCTGCACTAGGATTTCGGTAACGCTCTGAAGTAGAAATTTAGAACTCCTGTACGTGACACCAGCAAAACTAAGCAAGGCTTGGTCCAAATTCTGCCCTTTAATATGACTGTAGAGGAGCTCTTCTGAATTTAAACAGATGTTAAATTTAAGTGCTTTGGCATAGAGACAGATGCTCCCTCTGTTTTTATAAAGCAGCTGACATTGGGTGGGACTTCCAAACGTTTCCATAATGTCACTAGTGCATGCTGAGCCCCTAGCACTAGATTAACAACTTTCAAAACTCTGAAATTGGAGCATGTATTAAATGCCTGTTCTGTTCCTTGGCTTTAGTGTTTCAGTTTGGGGGGGGGGGGAGGGAGGGAGGGGCGAGAAAGCCAGATGTAAATTTTGTTTTTCTACCATCAGTGGTATCCTGAAGTGAATCACTTCTGCCGCGGTGTCCCGCTCGTACTGATCGGCTGCAAGACCGACCTTCGGAAAGACAAAGAGCAGCTGCGCAAGCTCAGGGCTTCCAAGCAGGAACCCATTACCTACAGCCAGGTAAAGATACGTGCATATGAAGTGGTGTCCTCTTTGCAAAAGATAAAGCACACTAACTTCAGTGGCATTGTTCCTCACAAATGCCATCGCAGATGCTCCAAAACTAGGTCATCGCAGTGTCCAGATAAAGCAGTTATTGACAGTCAGCACGAGCAGGGGTTTCTGTAAGTCCTTATTGGAAGTAGCCAAATCCCCATCCATTTGTTGTAAAGAGAAATTTGAAGAGTGTTTTGTGTATCTCAGGGTGCCTGAAAGGATACTGCTAGCTATGCCTTCTGGGCTCATTACATCTCATTCTTGTTTCCTTTCACAGCTGGGTTATTCCTATTACAGATTTGTAACCCACAACACATTTGTTCCTCCTCCATAATTTTTATTCGGTTACATTGCTCTCTTCACTGGTGCTTTGATCAGGTCTGTCAGAAAGCCTGGTGATGCTAAAATCACATTACAGGATTAAAAATAATGACTGTTCTGGAAAAAAAAAAATGCTTTGCAAACCCTATTTAAAAAGAAATCCTTTCAAGGACAATAGCAAAAACATCTGCAAGGCTTCTCTAACATGAGACTTTTCTTTGAAGTCTCTAAAGTAATCTAAAAAAAAAAAAGAATCTACTTATTATCAAAAGTTTTCAATTTAAGCATTACAAAGCAGTGAGATTACGAGTAGTGTTCCCAGACTGGCATAGGTACAGGAGAAACAGTCAGTGGTGGAACAGCTTGTCCCATGTCACACCAGACCTCTCTGCTCTGGTTTCCCGCTTTTTTAAACTACAAAGCCATCCTTCTCATCTCAGAGCAAGAGCAGCAGCCTTCAATTTATTTGAGACACGAATGCAGGGAACAAGGTTAAGTGCACTAAGACCTTGAATGAATCACTTCTTTACTAAACAGTGTGAAAAGAAGCTGTGACTGCACCACCACCAAACCCTACTGGGACTTTTTGCTTGCACGAGAGAAGAGATGCCCATCCTGTCACTTTGTGAACAACTGCAGATTGTCCCTCATTTGCATTAATAATTCCCTTCATCACCCTCACACATGAGGTTCAGGGCAAGCACTTCTGACAAGTCTGCTGAGGCCTCATGCAATTAAATCCCAGGGCCCACGTGATGCACAAAGTTTGTCTCCTGTGTGGAGCCTCTCACTTGGTTTTTCTCCCCTTAAATATACGCTACCTCAGTCTTTTACAGCTGATGGCATCTTGAGTCACGCGACGTGATGCTTCCGATGCCAGGCACAGAGGAGCTGAACAATACCTGCCAGCACAGCAGCTTGCAAACAACTGGAAGGAGACAAACTTCACTTAAATCTGCTGAAGAAAAATCTCCCCTATAGAAGCCTGAGTGCTCAAGTGACCCCACTCCCAGGGCTTGTAATGAATAAATGCAGTTTGTGAGCTGTGGGTTGCAGACCTGGAATTCACACTCTGAGGCTCGCAGGCATTCAAAACTGGGGGCTGACTCTCCAATGACAGTGAAAGGATCACAAGCAAAGTAAGAAATCACTGTGTTTTGTCTGTAGTGATTTCTCACAACTAGGATTGCATGCAAGTGTTTTAGATTCCAGTCTGTTCCCTTTGCCTGCGTTTGGGTGAGGCCGGGAAATGCAGGCGTCTGTTTGTGTATGTGAGGATTTTGGCTGAGCCCTTGTGACGCCCCAAAGCAGCAGCAGCAGTCAGGGTTCTGCATGTGCAACAGCAAAACAAGGCAAGATGTTGGGCCAGGTTCTGCTCTTGCATGTGGCCTTCATTACTAAAGGCGACATCACGTAATAGTTAAGGTCAGGCCTGAAAAATACTGCCCTGTAGACACCTTATCCACACTTCAGTATCTGCCTCAGCATTTCTCTTGAACAAATTTAATACTAAAAGTATTTTTACACAATCAGCAATCTGCATCTTAGAGTCTCTAATGCCCTGAACTGTTAGGTCAGGCTTTAGATCAATGGAGGGGAAAAAAATCCTGGTTTAATTACAAGTGCCTCGGTTTATTAACAATGCATCTTGCACTCTAGCACTTTACTTGAAGGAAGCTTCTTTCTTCCTGACCTCATGATACGAAGAGACACAAAATAATTCCCTTTCCCATCTCGCCCTCCTTCTCTCATACATCGGGTTTACATTTTGGCTCCTTACCTCCTGTCTCTCCAGGGTGAAGCAGCGTGTCAGCAGATCAATGCAGAGGTTTACCTGGAGTGCTCAGCGAAGTGCCGTGACAACATAGAAATTGTTTTTAAAGAAGCAGCGACCATTGCACTGAATGCCATGAAAAAAGCCAAGCGCCAGAAGAAACAGAGGGTGTGCTCAGTGTTATGAGCTGGACTGCAAGACAGCACCGACTGCACAGGAGAGTTTAAGAACAGTTTAGCTTTTTTGGGTTTTTTTTCCCTTGTTACGTGTTTGTCTTCTTAGAACAGTTTTTATTTTAAAATTGTAATTCTTTGTAGTGGTTTTGCACTTTTGTTGCACTGCTCTCACAAAGTTTTCAAAGTTCTTTATCAAGGCTAACCAACACTGTGTGCCTTTATCTGTCCCAGTTTTGCTCCTAACCACAAAGGACCACCAGCCAGGACTTGGGTTTGCTATTTAAATTGCAATTAGCAGTGACTGCTACAATATGACTTAGTTAGTGGCAGGTTTCTTTCCTCTGCAGATTAATTGTGGTGTGTTACTGCTACACTTTACCGTTTGGGTTTTTTTTCAAGCAGAAAAGGCACATCTTTTAGATGTGATGGTAGAGCAGCTTATCCAGCACCTTCGAAGAGACAGACATGGTGTTGTGTCTGTTGCAATTAATTGACTTGCTGGCAGTGATACAAGTGAGCCTCCAGCGGCCCCCAGAGTGCACAGATGGAGCATCCACCACTGCCCCTGCACCACTGGCCCACCTTTGCAGAGCTGCACCCGCAGAGGTCTCCTTCAAGCACTGCTGCTGGCGCTGAAAAGGGTAGTTATCAAAGGAAATGCACCGGTTGCTCCAGTTCAAAAATATCACGGGAAATATTTAGAATCATAGAATCATTCAGGTTGGAAGAGACCCCTGGGATCATCAAGTCCAACCATCAGCCCTGCTCTGCAAGTTCTCCCCTACACCAGATCCCTCAACACCACATCCAATCTACTCT
>VZTM01006765.1:313531-331020 GCA_013400555.1 Jacana jacana | reverse complement strand
GCAGGACCTGGCACTTGGCCTAGTTGAAGGCCATGCCATTAACATTGGCCCATCTATCCAGTCTGTCCAAGTCCCTCTGTAGAGCATCCCTGCCCTCAAGCAGATCAACACTCCCACCCAACTTGGTGTCATCCGCGATTTACATCATTTACAGCGCTCAGTTAGGAGTACCCCAAGCAAGTTCTGTGTGTAACAACGTCAGTTTTACAGGAAATAAAAATAAATAGAGCTTCTTTAACACACAACAGAAGCAAGTACTGGTGCATGCTGGGGGAAATACTAAACTCCCAGTCACTAACTGATGAAATCATCACCACTGCTACAAATTACATTAAATTTTGCCCCTTTTGATTCACGTGTTCCTTGTTTGTTTAAAGATGAGGGACGCTCCCAGACTGCACAACCTAGTACAGGTGCCTCCAAACCAGCGCTTTTGCGCATCCCATGCAGTGAAAGTTCAGATTTCAGGAGCGATCACTCGTGTGTCGCCGTCCTTTAAACCAAACCTGTGTGGGGAAGGAGGGTTTTGCCGTGCAGGTGCCGCTGAAAGCTTTCTGTATAAGGCAAACTACAGCCCATCCTAAGATTTTGATCCCTGAATCCCTACCTTATTTCCCCCACCTTCTTTTGATTTAATTGTTTGCGAATCCCTACAAGCTTAAAATGAAAAAGTTTTAAGAAAATAATAAATAATAATTACCAGCTTGTGCACATCTTTACATCAGAAAAATCTTGAAGAATTTTGCAGCCCTTTCTCTCCCAGAAGACATTTGTCAGTAAAAGACACAGAAGCAACCCAGCACCTCACCCAGTAGGAAACTGGAACCTCAACAAGCAGGAAGTTACTGCATTTGCCCTCATCTGGGAGGCAGGAATCCTTCTTGCCTTTTTAATCAGTTCTCATGCTGCAGAACTCAAGTTCCTCACCACATGCAGAGCTTCCCACCCCTGAGAAACAGGTCTGCTGGCAGAGCTTCCCACCCCTGAGAAACAGGTCTGCTGCTCGGATCCAGCAGGCTCCAGCATCACTCTCAGAACAGAGGATTAAAAAAAACCCAACAAAACCCAACAAACCCAACAAAAAAAAACCCAACAGAACAAAACAACCACCACCCTCAAGGGCTGTGTGAAAGTCAATATAGCAAGATACAGCCCAGCTATTAAGAAAATGTTTAAAATATGCAAATTGCAATTTATTTCCATGCCCACAGGGCAGTAACACTGTAAAGGAATCTTTGCTCGCCCCGCAGCAACAGAAGAACAGGATGAAACCATTTTGAGTCTGTAGGACATACATATTTCTTCATGACCACGCTTCCTGGGAGCAGGGCATGGCTTCTGGATCACGCTCTGCCAAAGCCATTTGCCCAATTTGGGCTTTTGGTGGCTGAACAGAGAAGCCTTCGGCTGAGGGAAAGACGCTGCCTAAAGCAGCTCACGATAGGGCAGCTGGCCTGAGGAGGCACAGATGTTAAAAGCAGCCAAAACAAGCTTATTTGAATGAGTAAGTGTAATTTTGAGCAGCACAAGCCGTTAAGCAGGATGGGAGTTGGGATTTATCCTCCACATTCCTTCCCAATGAGTGTTTCCATTCCCTTAATGATCGGTACAAGTGCAGCACCTGAAGAAAGCTTTCCTATTTCTGCTCAGCCTGTCCTTCCCTTCCCGGGCTGGGGCAGCACTGGGAACACAAATCACCCTGAAAACAGAACCTGAGGCACAACTGTACTTTTGCCACTGATTGAGGTCATTTTAAGGAAAAACAGCATCTTGAAAAAGACAACCCAAAGGACAGTATATTCATTATGAAAAAGGGGCTGAAGCAGCTGCATATTGAATGGTTTATTTTAAGTCTTTTCCCAGGCCTGCGCAGAGGACCTGGTCTCCCTGGAGGAAGGCTAGCAGACTTCCCTGCCATTTAACAACTCATTTTGCTGGCTTTTTGTTTTTGTTTGTTTTTAAAAGAGGATTTCTCCTCTTCAAATAGCTTTTTAAAAGTGTAGATAGCAGCAGTACGGTACAAAGATGGGCGTTTTTTTTTCTTCACAGTACACACAGGTTAGTATTGCCACTGAAAATATGCCTTAAACAAATGCCTTTAAAAAACAACATTCAGTCTGTATTTACTGCTCAACCTGGAGTGTTCATAAACCTTTGCAAACCCAAGACCCAGAATTTAAATAATAAAAACTGGAAAGTGTTAAATACCATTCCAGAATTGGAATTACAGTAGACTCCACATTCTCCCAGCACCTGCTTTGCCAGGCAGGTGCATGTTGCTCTATATACAGGAAAAAAAAACAGAAAAGATAAGGAAAAAACCCCAAAAGCTAACATGTTTTGTATTAAATATAGATAAATAGCAGGACTGCAGACTGGAGAGCCATGCTTGTGTAATACTGAGTCTGTGCTGGCAGAGTCCGGATCCACCAAACACGGGGACGGACGAGTCTTTCTGAGCCCACCCATCACGTAGTTGAGGTTTCACAGGATCCGTCCCCAGCCCAGCGAGGGCAGAGGGAGGGCAGCCAGCACGCCGGGGAGAGGGCAGGGGGGGTCACAGCTTCTTCATTTTGTCTTTGTTTTTCTGGAGTTTAGTGTGCACCACTTTGAGAGTAGTGAGGAAGTTCCCGAGGAAGAGCAGCAGAAACGTGAAAGCCAACACAAAAACCTGAAAAGGAAAAAAAAGAAGGGAAAACCAGAAGTGGTGAGAGCTGAGGGTACTTTTTGGCCAGATTTAAGTGAGTTCTGATTGGGCTTGGTTGGCAAGTCCAGGGGTTCATTAGCACACAATGAGAGAATATCTTAGCCAAATACGTATTCATGATTCCAGTTGTGTGGGTTGGGCTGGTGGGTCAGCAGGACATCCATTTTTATCACAATAGCAGTAGCCTTTACTACTTCTTAATATTACAACATGGATTATATTCAACATTGCTGGATTCTCCAGACAGTCAAGTCATAGAATCATTTAGGTTGGAAGAGACCCTTGGGATCATCAAGTCCAACCATCAGCCCTACCCTACAAGTTCTCCCCTACACCAGATCCCTCAACACCACATCCAATCTACTCTGAAACACAGTCAGTCAAATCATTAAGTCCAATCTAATGGATGAACATCACGCTACACTCATCAAACAGCAGTGGCACAGGCAACGAGGAATGACATGTTTCTATCAGCTCAGAAGCTGCATTCCTCCTGTTACACCAGTGAACAAAGTGAACACACCAGCTACAGCAAGAGCCCACCAAAATAAAGACCATCTCATTATCTGCACACGTGAGGGGGTCCAGTCTGGATCTACAAGAGCAATTGGGAGTGTTGGTCTGCATGAGGGCAGGGAAGCTTTACAGAGGGACTTGGATAGATTGAACCGATGGGCCAATGTTAATGGCATGGCCTTCAACTAGGCCAAGTGCCAGATCCTGAACNAGATGGGCCAATGTTAATGGCATGGCCTTCAACTAGGCCAAGTGCCAGGTCCTGCACTTGGGCCACAACAACCCCATGGATGGCTACAGGCTTGGAGCAGTGTGGCTGGAGCTGCCTGGCAGAAAAGGACCTGGGGGTTCTAATTGACAAGCAGCTGAACATGAGCCAGCAGTGTGCCCAGGTGGCCAAGGGCATCCTGGCTTATATTAGAGATGGTGTGACCAGCAGAAGCAGGGAGGTGATTGCGTCCCCACTGTCCTCAGCACTGGTGAGGCCACACCTTGAGTGTTGTGTCCAGTTCTGGGCACCTCAACACAAGAGAGATCTGGAGGGGCTGGAGTGAGTGCAGGAGGGACATGGAGCTGGGGAAGGGCCTGGAGAATCTTATGAGGAACAATTTGGGGAGCTGGGACTGTTGAGTTGGAGGAAGAGGAGGCTGAGGGGAGACCTCATCACTCTCTACAACTACTTGAAAGGAGATTGTAGAGAGGTTGGTGCTGGTTTCTTCTCACAGGTCATTACTGATAGGAGAAGGAATTGCTTCAAGCTACAGCAGGGTAGGGTTAGGCTGAACATTAGGAAAGAATTTTTCCCAACAAGAGTGGTCAGAGCCTGGAATGGGCTGCCCAGGGAGGTGGTGGAGTCCCCATCCCTCAAAGTGTTTAAGAATCAATTAGATGTGGTGTTGGGGTATATATGAACTTTGTAAAGTGGGGCTGATGGTTGGACTTGATGATCCCAAAGGTCTCTTCCAACCTGAATGATCCAATGATTCCAACTGTATAGCTGGAAAACAGACAGATGTGGTTGATGGGTGACAGCACTGAGAAAACAAGTCCAAGGATCCCTTCAAGTGGGGCATTAAAGTGAATAATATGTTTTTAAAGTGATTCACTGCCATATTTTTGCATGTGTAACCCATGGATCAGCCACGAAGAGCCACCAGTGGCTCAGCAGCCATTGCTATTAAATGCCTGCACATGCAAACAATACAGAGAGATATTTACCCACATGTATTTTCTCCCCCCCCACGCTCTGCCTTCCAGTTTGTGCAGTCACTCGTGGGTGCAAGTTTACCTGCTGTAACTCATGTTTGAGTTCTCTTGTGTACTTATGAGTACTGAGGTCTCTTGTATGGGCTCTGTGCCACACCTGGTATATTTAGATGGGATCTGACACCCAAGTATCTAGAGATGTGGTTAAACACTCCCTCTCCCCCAGCTCTCTGCTTTTTCTGAGCAGAACCACCACCTACCTGCCATTCTTTGCACTCCTTGTGCCTCGACAATCCGAAAAGCGTGATTGCATTATATAGCTGCCAGAACTACAGAGAGGAGAAGAAAAAAGAAGTGTGAAAACAAACATGCAATTTCATTAATAGCAAAAAAAAAACCCCAACCCCAAACCTTCAATGTTTGCCACAGGTGTGTGGGATGCAAAGCACCTTTTTCATGGTGCTGCAACTGCAGTGGCAGACCCTCCCAGCCCCACACAGCAGAAGGAGGAATGGGATTGTCCAACTTACATGCCCAAAGAACAAGAAGGGAAGGAGAAACGTCAGCCCTCGCCACATCCAGGACTGAAATCCTTCTGGAAAAGGTTAACAGAAAAGGCAGAGAGTGAGCACAGAACAGAGCCAGGGCTGGAGCTGCAGCCTCCCCCTGCTAGACCATCCCATAAGGACTAGTCCTGTCCTGCTCTGCACTAACCAACTCATTTGCAACATATAACCAACTCATTTACAACATATACTTGAAGGAGTGGTAATGAGAGGAGGATGAAGATGGAGATGACCAAAACCTCCATCTTAGCCCTTTTGAGAGCTAGGGGAGACCAGAGCCCTCTGCTTCCACCCCCCCTGGATCCGAGGAGGGGTGGCAGCCCTGCAAAGCTCACCCTCAGAAGGTCACACAGCCCTCTCCCTGCCACAGCACCTAAAAACTGCACAAGAACCCGTGCAAGGCAAGTGTTGCAGGAAAGCTCACCTACTGTAAGGTCCAAGTGGTTTCTCTCCCCCAAAGCACGGAGTCTGTAAAGGCAGCCCCTTTGATAATAATATTGTAGGAACTGAACACAACCTGGAGGAGAGAAAACATCATCGCACTGGCTGTTCAGCAGCACGATAAACACAGCAAACTACTGTAATAATGTTGAATCCAACAGCATTCAATTATTGTCTGTGTTTGTACACTGTATCTTTGTATTCTGCTTTTTGCATTTCTACAGTTCAATACTCCAGTATTTACCAAGCTGAAGTGTTTTCTTCTAAGCACATAAAACACAGCACTATTTTATCCCCTGAATTAGCAAGGTAAGATATACTCACTCTGAAATATTGAAAACGCTAAGAATTGACTGCGAAACATTTGATACATGAGTCCATCTGGCCTGAAAGCAAAATACAAAGGAGGTTTATTCATAAAAAAGCATATGATGTGACACCCTTCCCCTTCCCACAGGCAAACGAAGCGAGCGCTGGTACCCAGCCCGCTGCACCCTGTCGGGAGCCCAGAGAAGGTGCTACAGCCACACATCCCAACTCCAGTGTGTAGGAAGCACTCTCAGTGATTAGTTTTCCCTCCCCAACAGGTATAAATCCTGCCCCCTCTTATTTATTAGCTGCTGCCTGGAGAAAACTGTGAGAAATGAAAGCCATTCAGCAGCATCTGCATCAAGAATCCAAGTGGTGGAGCAGGGGGTGGTTGCACTCCTTCTCCTAAGGGTAGCTCAGGATAGAGAGAGGACAGGGCACCCCTTACACATGCAGGAGCAGAAACATTTGTTGCTGTTTGAAAACATTTTTTGATTATTAACTAAAATCAGTTGATGACACATTTAAGCCAGGTCGCAGAGGGGCCGTACAGAGGGCACACGGCTGAACTGTGTGCCCAACACCACCACCTGTGGGGAAGGCAAGGGGCAGCTTTGGCTTTACACTCGATACTCTGAGTGCAGAAAAGGCACCAAACAGAATTCCTGCTGTAGTGTCCTCCCTCTAAAGCAAAGTGCTGCTCGCTTGCTTAGTCCCAGAGGCAGAAATTGGGAGACCTGCAGAGGTTTTGCTACCACCAGTGCAACTATGGCTCAGGGTTGGGCTTCTTTCTTTTTTAAATCGGCACTGTAAGTATTTGCAGCATTGTATTTATCGCTGAAAACACCTGCAACCTCAGACAGACATTAAGCCTGATCCTTTGCTACGTGTCTGTGGGGCCACGGCTTCACGGTCGCGCTGCTCAGGTGAAGCAAACACCGAGAAACAAGCTTGAAGCACCTGGAGCAGGTGGGAACAGACTCACCACGTTAACATCACTCCAGACAGGAACGTGGAAACGTAGTGATGAGACACCCACCAGCCTTTGATCCTGAACAGAAGAGGGGGAAAAAAAAAGAGGCAGTTAGGCAAGAAACATGGATTTTGGCACCGTAAGTCTGGCTTTATAGACAAAAGAATTGTCCTGACTTGGGTCAGGAAAAAGAATCATAGAATCATCCAGGTTGGAAAAGACCCTTGGGATCATCAAGTCCAACCATCAGCTCTACTCTACAAAGTTCTCCCCTACACCAGATCCCTCAACACCACATCCAATCTACTCTGAAACACAGTCAGGGATGGGGACTCCACCCCCTCCCTGGGCAGCCCATTCCAGGCTCTGACCACTCTTGCTGGGAAGAATTCTTTCCTAATGTCCAGCCTAACCCTACCCTGCTGCAGCTTGCAGCCATTCCCTCTTGTTCTATTGCTAATTGCCCGTGAGAAGAGACCAGCACCAACCTCTCTACAATGCCCTTTNCCCCCAGGTCCTTTTCTGCCAGGCAGCTCCAGCCACACCGCCCCAATGGACAGGGAACAAAAGAGATGGCCCATCTCAAGGAAAAGGCGTGCGTCCTCCAAGACAGCCTGTTTGGGCACATGAATCCACAACTGCTGGAGGGAGGCTCAGGACCAGGGCACATCTTGTGTGCTCCCACGAGCTCTCCAGCATCACAAGAAGCAGCAGTTCCCACTGAACAAGGTGCCATGGTGACTAATGATGCAGAAGTTTCAGCCCACGCAGCCTTTTTAGTTTTTTTTTCTCTGTGCCGTGCAAATAAGTGGCATTTCCAAGCCCTTCCTCTGAGGTGGCTGCTCCTTTCAGACACAAACAGCACAGAAAGCTCAGAAAATTATAGTAAAGTGAGCAAAGGATGGTGCTGCTTTGGAAACCGTGCCAACACAATGAGTTCACCTGGGGCATTTCCAACCAAAGGTGTGTGACCTCTAACACAAGACAGCATCCGAGTCGCTGTGACCGACCTCCCTGGATGCAGCAAGCCCAGGCTCACAGGTTTCTCCACTGGCTTTGGGCAAGTGATTTTACATCCCCACGTGTTTTGGTTTTTTCCTCTTTGTCTCCAGCCCTGCTGCAGTCTGGAAAGCACCCCAAAACAGGACACCCCACCCGCAGCAGCCCTGGGATCAGCCGTGCTTGCAGAAGAGACTGCTTCATCCCTGCTGCCCACAGTCAGCACTGGGAACTGTGCCCTCAAGCAGGTCCCCAGAAATCAGCCTGCTTTTAAAATTTTGGCACCAGGCAAAATAAGGGGACCCTGATTTTCCCATCACACCAGTGTCTGCCCCCAGGAACAAACCCCCTCTTGCAGCGGGCGTGGGGACCACAAGCATCCTGCCAGCAATGCCAACACAAGACTCCCAGCAACGCTCCCTCCCATCCCCATTTTGTGGAGATCATGGAAGCAACTGACTCCAGGGAAAGAAGTGATTAGCTGAAACAAGGAGCCAAAAGCTCCTGCCAGCTTCTCATTAGGCACTGCCACTTAATTAGGACAACACTGACTCCTGCCACTAATGCAAGTGCTGGTCCACTCCTGTACAAGCACCACTATAAGGGAGCATAGTGTTCTCTGTGCAGCATTCGGGGCAGGGATGAATGCATAAAGCTGGGCTGACAGGATGCTGGCTGCTCAAATAGGCAGCAAACGAGTCACATCAGAAGCCCAATTAATTAATGCAACAGGGAGCTGCAAATGTTGTGACAGTGGCAGCCACTCACCAAGGCAAAGCAACACGCAGCCTCGCGCCCGGGAAGAGACACGGCGATTGCTGCGGTTTCCCTGCACCAGCCCATCTTGGATGATGAAAACCCAGGAGGTGCAGCCCTCAGGTTATTGCCAAAATCTAACACCAGGCTCCAGGTTAAGTTACACAAGTGCAGATTGGAGCAACTTCTCGACCCAGACCTATCAGAGATGCTCCAGGTGTGATTCCCCAGCAGGACCTCACCCCTCTGCCTTAGGGATACAGTGTGATGTAAAGAAAGGAGGGCTTGGAATAAGGATCATCTTTCGGTTAACTTCCTCCTAGGTTTTACTTGTCATCTCAGTTCTTCATACAATTATCTCCTAACCACCAAGTTTCCCTCAAAATGGCTCTAATTTAGTCAAACACTGCAGGGAGATGGAGCAGTGACTCATGGGGCAACCACAGGATGTAGAGCCAGTACCTCGGGTTGGTCCCTTCACCAAAACCACACACACACTTATCCTCCAGACCACCCCTGCAACTAACCCAACAGCCACTGAGAACATCCACCACTTTGGACAAAGAGCTTATGGACTTGCACATTCTCCTCCCTCCTTCAACCTCAGGTGGCCACATCTGCCCTCGGAAGTGAGGGCGATGGAGACAACAGACCCTGCAGAGAAGCATCAGCATCTCGGATTTGCTGGGCTTCAGCACCAAGCTGAGTCTGCTTTTGTGGCTTGTTTTACTCTTAAGGACATTTCATGCTTTAAATAGCATTTGCAGGTGGCAGAGTACCTGGATCCATTGCTAATGAGAATGCTTTCCCGTATCGTCAGCGTGCAGTAATACCACACTAACAGAAAGTTAAACGGTTCGTCTGTCACCCTGTTAAAAACAAAAGAAAAAAACACAGAGTAAAGAAAAAATCCTGTTAATTAACAGGACACATTTGAAAAAATAAAAATAAAAATCAGTATTTTTCCTCCTTCTCCTTGGGCAAATGGAAGTCTGCCCAAGTGAGGCCTCAGACACAAAGTCTCAGTCCTGAACATGCCTCATCCACATGCAGAGCCATGAGCACTGCCAGCACCACTGGGCTCGGAGCCCTTTGCTCCGGGAAGCGCCCTGTGATATAACACTGCAGATCCTGAGCCGCTAAGCAGGTATGCAGAGATGACATTAATTCCTCCTGAAGGAGAGAAAGCACCATGGAAGCAGCAGATGATCCAATTTAGAGAGGCATTTCCAGGCTAATTCAATGAGGAGATTCCATGAGATCTAGGTAAATCCAATCAAGTCAAAGAGCAGAAGAGCATTACACTCAGGGGAAAAAAAAAAACAAACCCAAACTTTATTTTGCCATTTGCAAGCCCTCGAAGCCAAGGGGACTTGGGACAGCCCCTGCATAGGGCAGCATCGCTCTTTGATATGATCCTGCATTTACCCAGACCCAGAGAGACCTCTGTGCCCAGCCCCAACACTTTCCTGGTGTTTAAGCAAAACCGAATACTGGAAGCTCATTGGTGCTGAGATACTTTATCTGTGACCTAGAGATAACCCTTGAGGTCTGATCATTTCATGCAAATCCTCTCTGGTTGCATTTGCAAGCCTGGAGTTGCAGCGCGGTGCTAAGTCCCTGCCTGGGACAACCCATGAGCAAAACCAACTGCTCATTCCAAAGCACAGCACGATGCCAGAAAAACAGCAGAGCAGGAAATAAGATGCTGGACTTCTCTTAGTTACAAGAGACTCCAAAAAAAGGTTAAACAAGGAAAAGCAAGTCGCTAAAACACAGGTCCTGCTGGTGTTGGAGGTGCAAAAGCTGTTCTGCTGCCCAACTGCTCAAAGCCAAAACAATGCCAGAGCCCATCTCACCATCCTTAACAGAAGAGAAGCTAGTCCAAACCCAGCACAAGTATTCAAAACACTTGATAAAAAGAAAAAACTGCAGGATTACCTGTAGTGGAGAATAAACCTGCAGGCGACAGCCCCGAGTAACAAGATTATCGTCAGGTAAAGTTTGAACTTCTCATACTCGTCCTTGTAGGCAAACCTGGAAGGGAAGAGCCACCATTTACAGACACAAACGGGTGTTTTACCAGAAGGCAGCTTCGCTCCTTTTCCAAACCAAATACAAATCCACGTGCTGAGCCCACAGACAGAGGTTTTGCTTGAAACATTTTAGAAAACTAGTGGCCAGCAGTGAAAGGCAGCGTTCTGCCTGCAGGGTCCATCTAGGCTGCACAGCTTAAGTGCAGAAAACAACCCTAAGAGTTGGTTTCTGCATTGGCATGCTAAGATTTAAAAAAAAAATAAATCTAAAATAACTATTTTCTGCAGCACTGTATGCCTGGAAGTCACAATACCATTATTCATTGCAAAAAATAACCTTACAATGAAGGCAACAGGCTGGTCTTAAAAGCAATTGATGGACAGGGCTACACAAAGCGTTAGCTTGGTCCCATGTCATGGTCTGATCTGCCCACCCTCGACAGTTCATCTTTTACCAGATCTAAGAGAAGCCCATTCCCATCTCTGGGCCTCAGTCCACGTTCAGGGATGGCCCCAGAGAAACCCAAATTCACATGCACAGAGAAGCACTCACTCACTTTGCTTGGTTACTCAGGAGAGTTACATTCACGTTTCCCAGCACCAGATTTAGGTACAAGCTGGAAGACAAAAAAAAAAACCAAGATCAGATCCAGGCAAGTCATTTTATCTGAACACCGTAAAAAGACCCAGATTGGAGCTGAAAATTCCAGTATACCCAAAGCCACATTTGCTGTAGGTTTTTAACTGAGGCAAACTGGAGAGATAGACTACAGATGGGAATTTAAACATGGGAATATTGTTCAGAATTTCCAAGAATGTAGAAAAAGAGATTTGTTTTGCTGGTCCCTCTTTTCCACTAGTCTGAGGGCGAGACACAGAGCGTGCCCCCTCCAAAACCAAAAATAACAGGGAGAAATTGGAAGAAAAGTTTGATAGAAACTTCTGAGGGGTTGTGCAGCCCCCGACAACTGAAAGAAATCCGTCCTAGCAACCCTACTTGATGCAAAGTACATTTTAAGTTGGTTGGAAACATTATTTAAAGAAAAAAAAAGAAGAGAAAATTCTCTCTTGGCACAGGGAAACACTGGTGTGAAGCCCTGAATTCCACAACCTCTCACCAATGCAGAGGTACTTTTATTTTAACAAGAAAGCCCGCACTGCCTAGGCGCAGTACAGTTACACACACTGCCAGCTAATGAATTCTGTACACAACTGACACAGCAGCTCAGCAGGAGATTTATGACTAATCCAGTTTTACATGTATTTCTTCAACACAGACATTATCCCTCAGGAACACCACCGCTGCGAACAGCCTTCCCGGCAAAGCACGTACCCGTTCTTCTTCGGCAAGTAGGCTTCCATGTCGAAGAAGGCATTTTGCCTCTCCTTGATCTGGGAGCTGATCTCCTGAATGACAGCAAACTCTTCAGGACTCGCTCTGGGCTTGCACCTGCCAGAACACAGAAAACAAGATATTCCTGCTCGTGCTTTTACCTCTTTCTGTGCTGGTCTTGGTGCTGGTCGACGGGCGGCTGAACATGAGCCAGCAGTGTGCCCAGGTGGTCAAGAAGGCCAAGGGCATCCTGGCTTGCATAAAGAATAGTGTGACCNTTGTAGAGTAGGGCTGATGGTTGGACTCAGTGATCCCAAGGGTCTCTTCCAACCTAAATGATTCTAGGATTCTATGATTCTTATTTAAAGGAAAAGAAGGGCTGCCATAAGATCCCCACCGTTGAACAGGTAACTGTGTGAGTTGATGCTGCTGCACACTTCACTCCTACGTTCCTGCAGCACCGTTCAGCGTATCGTGATTTTATTTCTCTGCCTGCTTTATGCCATTGTAGGCTTAAACCAGCCCATTTATAAATCAGCCTCTAATTCCATCTCAGCTGAGTGACAGGACTCCATACCTCTCCCCCAGCACTTAGGGAACATTGTGCTTTTTTAGGGGGGGGAAACCCCTTCCACTTTGGGAACTTTGTGCGTGATTTCAGGCACCACCCTCACAGAGGCTGCAGCTCTTCAGGCATTAAATATTTGAGGATGTAACAAAAGGCACAGTTTATGGTTTACTGACAAACTGTGGGTTTCACCAATTAGCCAAACAGAGAGCAGCCCACAGGGGCGTTAGCAACCTGTTGTGTTGCAGATGCTGTATTCAGACCAGACCTGCACACAAGGAATTTAGCTTGTGGCTCCCGGGGATCAGTTGAGCAGCCAGAGCCAGTTCCCTCCTGTAAATCCACCCAGGAACGTGTTCCACATTCAGGTTCAAGGAGTGATGCCACTCCCCCAGCACAACTTATGGAACAAAGCTTTGCTCACCTAGCAAAACCCAGGGACCAAAAGCTGCAGGGTCCTGCAGCCCACAACACATACTGCAAGGATGCAACCCCACACAGGCTGCCTCAAGGACCTTCTTTATTCACAGGACTCCTTCTCTTATGGGGTTATGAACATTTTGCCTGGCTGTGATAGATGGAGGTGACTCAAGAATAATATGGAGCAAAATAATTACCGTGGCACAGATTGCAGATTAAAATACTAAAAATCCAAACATTTCAGCCCTTTTGGAAGGGGAAACGTCCCATCCTTGCCCCCTCCACCCTCCAGGTCTCCCATTACCGTTGCAGGCTGTGCTTCAGATCCCTTAGGGTCTTCTTCTGTCGGTGTATGGAGCTGCTGCAGGCTGTCTGCAAGCTGGTGACTTCCTCCAGTTTCTGCCTGTAAACTTTGTGCGTTTCCTGGAGGAGAAGGGGAAAGGATTGGTAGGAAGAGCCCTTCTAGGTTACATATTGCTTTTGGTCCTCACCTCTGAAGGAAGGAAGCAAACCCCTGGGTTTTTGGGAGTCAATAGGCACCCCTGCAAACAACCAAGGAGGGGGTAACACCACACCAGCACAGAACGGACATTAACGAAGTTCCGGCAAAACAAAGAGCATCCTCTGCGCTCATCTGTTTCCTCTAATGAGCTTTCCCACTCAGGAGCTTTCTGTTCCCTGTCCCACCCTGTAAGGAAGCCCTAGCCCTCTGTTTGATCCCAATCTGTCCCCATCAAACAGGTTGCTGAAGTGCAGAGCAGAATTGGGATTTCACAGCCAGATTAAATCTGGGGAGGAGGGGGGGAGGCAGGAAAGAAGAAAGATAAGGAGCAAGAGGGGAAAACAAACACAAAGCCAGCCAGACTCATGCCTTGGGGGTTGGATTGCTCCTGGCCACCACTGGCACTCTGCCCTATGCATGTTCAAGCAACCTATGCAAGAACTGAACCCATCCCCTCCCTGTAAGTATTAGATGCTCTCAAGAGGAGCTTCTTTATCACAGCTCATTGAACATCTGACGCCCCCAATTAATGTTTGTCTGGCCATAATGAGGATGAGCTAACCAACTCCAAGCCCACTGTTCTCACACCCCTCCCTCTGCTTGTGTGTAAATGAGCTCTGCTTTTCCGCCCTTTGCAATGATTTCACCACCCTCCCAAGTGCAGAGAGACCTCGGAAGGGGCTCACCAGACACCACACAATGTCCTCTGGGCAAATTTTAAGATCTACAATACCTTGGGAAACAGGATTTGTAGCATAAGTGCCAAGAGAAGGCACAGGTTAAATGGTTATTTGCTTGGCTGCTTTATCTACCAGCACATCAACGACCACGGAAAATGACCACCGGTTTTCCTGAGGCATAAACAGGGTGCTAAAACCAAACAAAACAAGTTTTTGCTCACCCCCTGGTTAGGACCTTGCTGTTAGCTGTTCATTATTTACAAGAGCAGTGCAAAACAAGCTCTGGTATCCGACTTAAAAACCTTAATGACCAAACTCCCCAAGTTCAGACACCCCAGCTCACAGCCTTTCAGGCCTGGTTTGGCTTTGCTTAGCACTGGCAGGATTTTGGGGCTCCATGGACTGCACAGTGACTTGTTCTGCCTCTCTAGATGTCATGCATCTAACAGACTGGTTCAAAGGGTGTAAGAAGCTCTTTGCCAAAAAAGCTTTCAGGTATTTATTGAAAACACAAACAGGCAAGTGGAGAGCTGGTAAATTCTGCCAGTAGCCAAAAACATCAGGATAACGATTTCAAAACAATGCTGGTATTTAGAGGAACATAACATTTGCTAGTAGTGAAGTTATTTACTCACCCAGAGAGGAGACTGCTTACAAAGGGGACCCACCAGCAGCACAGGGAGCTCAGCACTGCCTTTACATTAACACCTATAACCCACAGCCCAAACACCTGCCCAGAGGGTCAGGTCTGGCCACAGCTCACTCTCTCTGCAGGAAACAACACTGCCAAAAAACCAAGGACCTGCATATCTGGGAGAGGAGTATTTTTGCCCCAAGTTGAAGAGCTCGTGGGCACGAGACATCAGAGTTGGCTCTGCACCCAATTTTAAACGTTTTACAGCGCTGGGGACACAACTGCCCAGTTTGCAAGTGGAAATTGTGCTGCCCAGTTTGCCCATCGGCAAAGGGCAGGCAGCAGCTCAGCACAGCATTCCCACGCTGCAACTCCTCGGTGTTTACTGAAGGTACCTCAAGGTCTATTTTTCCACCGCGGTCACAACAGCCCTGCTTGTGGTCAGCACTTGGTCATTTGCAGGACTCAAACCACATTCACAGGGAGCCCTTGCGGGGTTTTTTGGTAATCAAAACCTGGTTTGCATGTTCATACACAAGGTTTAAATAAGCTGTTGCAGGGCAACTTGCCTTTTCCTATGTCTTTGCCCCAAAACTGCAATGCCCAGCAGCCCCCAAGCTCTTTCTCTGGCTGATGCTCCAGAGGTGAGGCCCTGACCTGCCAATCCAAACCATAAACACCTGCAGATATAGGTGGTTAGAAGGGCTTTGCAAACCTGGGTGTCCCCCAATCCCATCTCACAGCTGGTCCCCCCAAAGGGATGCTCAGTGCTGCGGTGGCATCAGTCCCTGCAAAGCCCCTCAAGTCAGAGCTCCCCAAATAAAAGCATAGCACCAAGTGCCCTGTGCCAGGCACCCGGCACATCAGGGGCAGGAGCTACAACCAGAGTCCAAGGTCCTCCTCTGTAGGAGAAGGAAGTCACAGCCCCCAACCCAGAACTTAGAACAGAATTATAAAATATGAGGCAAGGCAGGGGTGCATCAAAACAGAGACAGTTTTGCCCCGCACAGCTGGCACTGTTCTCAACACACAATAAAATCCACCCACCGTCCAGTTTTTTCCCCTCCTGGCATCATACAGGAGACCCTTTTAATTGAGATGACCAAAGCAGCCGGGAACACACCAATGGGGAGCTCCTTCCAAACACGAGCAGCAGCTCCTTTGTGGCCCAGGACCAGCTTTTCCAGCTGGAGATGAGAGTCAGGCCAGACAAAACGGGCACTGAAGGGAGGTGATGGAGATGTAGAGGGAGTCAGGCTGCTGCCAGGAAAACCAGGCTCTTTAAGAGCAAGAGATGCTACGAGTGTGTCCAAAAAGCCACGTGCAAGGGCAAGCTTGAGCAGACATCCACATCATAGTACTTTCTCTCTAAAAAGTTGGGGTTTCTATCCCAACACATCACGGTTTGATTTGAATCCAGTTGAGGAGCACAGAGCTTTCCTCCAAAGCACAATGAAGCACCACCAGCATCATGGAGCAGGAGCAGAGTCACATCCTCAGGACAGGGCTGTGTTCTCTCTTCTGCAACGCTGCCTCCAGATTGTGAGCCACGAAGCTCTCAGATAACGGCTGTTATCCCAGCTTCTGATCTCTGCAGCCCTGGGGAATTATACCTTGTACCACCAGCAGCTGTGACCCACCAAGAAACATTTCTACTTCCCTTTTACAAATGGAGAAACCGAGGCAGGGATAAGTCATTGACATTTAGCTGTGGTTTAGGTCAGACCTGAGCAGCGCACTCTGCAAGAAGGTGCTGACACACCTCAACGAATCCACGCCAGCTGGTGATCTCCCCCCAACCACCACCTTTCCTTCTGCTAACAAGCATACGACCTGAACAGGCTTTTAATGAAGACAACAAGTTAAATTTGGAAATCACGCTTGTTTTGTGGCGCTCATCCTGTTTAACAGCCTAAAAGCAGCTAACAGCCACACAGAGAGAGAGAACAGCCGGTTGTGGTTTAGAACTAGCTTAAAGATTTAAAGCACGTGTACAGGCACAGCATCGATGACATATGGGAAAGGGAAGGTTTCTGGAGGTAAAAGCCTTTTGCAGAAACAGCTCTCAGCCCCTGCTCTGAGGTCTTTCTGTCCCTCAATGCTCTTGTGAGATGGAAATGGTATCCCACCAGAAGAAGTGAAACTCGGGCCAGGTGATGCTCGCAGCTCAAGGCTTACCTGCATCACTCCTCACAGGGGCACAAAACCACCGGGTTCCCCTTCTCCACCCTCGCTCTAGTGGTGGGAACCACGTCCCCTCAGACACCTCATGAGACGTACCCGGGGCACAGCCATGGTTTGGTCTGGGATGTCCTGTAGCACTTGGCATCCTCCCATAGGAAGGCACAGGGGTGTTCCTGGGGTGCAGTGCCAGGCTGTGCTTCTCACCTGCACCCCGGGCCTGCGGTGAAGGTGTCACCCGTGGCTCTGCCGGGCGGCCTGAAGAGGGGGTAGAGCCTTCGCGCATCCCTGGAAGCTCCCTGATGAGGATGCCCCAAGGCCTCCCGGAGAAAGGGGTAGCGGAAGGCAAAACCCTCAGGGAAGGGGAGCGGCGGAAGGAGGAAGACCCCGGAGGACGGGGAGCGGCAGAAGGATCCCCCCGGGGTGCGCACCCCGCGCTGCCAGCCCCGTTGCTGCAGGGCCTCTTCCCAGGCTGCAGCTGCGCGGCCGGGAGAGCAGAGATGAGCACCGGGGGCCAGCCCAACGCCCCCCATAGCAATGGGAAGGGAAGGCAGGGGAGAGGAAGGAAAGGCAGGGCAGGGTAGGGCAGGGCAGGGCACGGCAAGGCAGGGCGAGAGAAGCAGCGGACGCGAAACCGGGCGAGGCACCGCATCGGTGCGGAG
>VZTM01006765.1:277880-310505 GCA_013400555.1 Jacana jacana | reverse complement strand
TGGCACTTGGCCTCATTGAAGGCCATGCCATTAACATTGGCCCATCTATCCAGTCTGTCCCTGTCCTCAAGCAGATCAACACATCATGTGAAAAGTAAGAGGGTGTGCACTGTTCCCAGAGAGCCTTCCCACCAACTCCTGTGGAAAACTGCAGATCAACATCACATCTTCCCGCTCCCACAGCTGGGGCCCTGGGGAAGGGACAGTGGAAGGGCACCATCATTGTATCACTCTAGATTAAATCTGTAAAAGTGTGCCTCACTTGTGTCAACACATAATAAATGGTGCCCTTCCTCTGAATTTGAATATTTTACGAACATTTTTTATGTATCTTGCAAATCTAACCATCTGGCTTTTGAATAGCTGGCTTGTGCTGCCAGAGATCTTCTAAGGCCTTTGCACAGTGAATCTACAACTGCATAATGTTTTCCTTTACCTTAATTAACCTCCAGCTCATCAGCTTTTCACTGCTAGAAAATACAACAAAGAAATTGAGTTAATAAATCAAGTTAAGGATCACAGCAAAATTGTGACTGCTCTTTTGTTGTTAAATTTGTTCAAGTACACATGGTTATATACGTACAGTCACGAGTGAGCTCCTTCCCTTCACCCCCCAGACTATTTCTGAACACAGATTCCATTCATTTGTGTCTCTTAACTGATAGTTGTGGCTGTTTCTCTAGATGCTTTCCACCCTGTCCTACATATACTGACTCTTTCAGGCAGAGTGCAAATGGGAAAGGCCAAAATATAAATGTGTATGAGTCCCATTCTAACGTCAGGTGACAATAAGCCACGATAAATGAAATACTTGACACGTGTTTCTACTGGAAATTGGTACTGCTGACTCACCTTGTAATCTGGATTAACTCCTTAGTTAAGGACTTGAAGTGAGGCATTGGCTCAAGTATGCCCAAATTTATCTGCCTTCATCTTCATACTGTGATCTGCCTGTTTTGAAACAATATTGAGGGTCCAGTTTTGCAGTAAATAATGCTCAGTTTTGGGTAACTTCAGTAATTAATGCTTCCTTTGAACAGTCTTGTTGCAGGTAGTTAAGTAGAGACTTAGTGAATCTGAAGTGAGAGACACTCATGGAGAGAGGGTATCTCCTAACCATCAGCTTCAGCAACTTGAACATATCACTTTGCATATATATGTGAGTGCTTACACATTTCAGATAATCTAGAGTTCTTTATGTTGTTTTGATGTAAAACCAACGTGGTTTTTATCTTGAGAGTTGCTTCCAGCAGAAGGAAGGGGAGGGAGAAACACTTTCCCGCAAGGCTGCCTCCTAAGCAAAAGGCAAGCAGTGAAGTTTACATCCCAAACCTTTCACTTCAATCCCCCCTAAATCCTGTAGTAATAGTTCTTAAAAGCAGAGTGGTGGGGAAGCTCCTGCAGCGCTGCACCCACTCCGTGCTCATCCGGCTAAACCCAGCACACGCTTGGTTGGAGTCCAAGACCCTCCCACCCCTTCCTTGGGCTTTTCTTTTGAAAATAGCAGCAACAAAACACACATCTGAGCATCCTACTTCCACAGTATGTTGTTGTCACATTCTTCACCTTTAAAGAGTTCCAACATATGTTTCTCTAAATGCTTTTTCTCTACTTATTCTACAAAATTCCCCAAATAGACTGAAATTATTGATTCTGACAGTTTTCAGTTGGTTTGGGCATTTCACTTGGGTGATTCCCCAAGCTTTATGAGCCCAAACTCAACTTGGAGCAGCTGTTCCCTTTAGCTGAGGAAATGATCAGTTTCAGATGTAGAATACTGAGGTCTTATGGGTTAATTTAATTTTTAAAAATCTTACTGTTTAAACTGAACAAAAAAGTAAGGAGCGTTGTATGTCACGGGGCCTCGTTCCACAAATGGTGTGTTTCAGAACACGGGCCCCTACTCATTCTCCCCTTGCTTAGTTTGCTTTTCCATGTGTCCAAACTGAAAGCAATTGGAGAGCTAGAAGTCAATTGCAAGGAATTGTATTGGCAGTAGAATGGGCTGATTCAAAGCGTAACTTACACTGAGCGGATTAACAGCTTGCTTTCAGTCTTAATAAATGTAAGGTTTAATCAAATGCCAGACAATTGAAGCAAGGACCGTATGGAGGGCAACAGAACTGAAACCCCATCACACACCGGTGGAGGAGACTTTGCTGGAGCTCCTCAGTGGCAGTGACCAATGCCTGTGAGAGTAAAATGAAAAGCCAATTAAAAAAACAAACAAACAAACAAAAGAAAGGCAAGAAGGAAATCTGGGGCCATATTTTGGCTAGAAAAGCCAAAGCAAGAGGAATTGCATCGAGGGAAACCCAAGTTCTAGCCCATTGTAATCTGGTATAATAACTGCAGGGAAAAATTGCATGTTCCCTGGTGGTCACCATCCCCTCACGTGCACACTCTGTCCCACTGGAGCACGGACATAGCATTTAAGCCCCCTTCAATGGCACAAACATTGAAGATGGCAGGCCATCACGCAGAGAGATGACCGAGCTGTACCTCACCTCTGCAGAGGTGGGTGCTTTTTCTTGACCCAAGATTCCACACCTGCCTCAAAATTTTTACCATCCAGCCTGTAGTGCTGGGCACAAAAAACGTGGTAAAAGGATGAGAATAAACAAACGTGTTTGACTCATGGGAGTGAGACAAGAACTTTGGTTTTATACTTGAAACATGCTTGGAAAAGTACCTGTTAGGAAAGATTATCACAGACACCCACAAGGACATACTGGCAAGCCCTGCTCACCGTGGCTGCAGAAGAAATGCAATAGATGAAGGAATTGGAGGGGAGAAGTGTCAGTTTTATGCAGATTTCTCTTTTTGAGACCTGTGATGTGCATTTTCAGGGGGCTTCTTCTTATGACTGATTTATTTGTTACCCATCAGTACTATAATCAGTGGTTTTATTTCCAGGCTTCTGCTGCTGTACATGTAAGAAAACCAACCAGAGGTGAAACACTCGTTGTTTATCAGCATTGTATATTCTGCTGGATAATCCTCAACTCGAAGACACTTAGCTCTGGAGAACAGCATGCACTGGACAGCTTCCTGGAGGAGCCCAGCTTTGCCTCCGTCCCTTGAGCTTACCCTAGGGCACAGAGAGTGAGCCCCCATCCAGCATCCCTCTCTGCCTGCAGCCGCTTAGTTCTCCAGCTCCCCGACAGCATTCCCAGCATGTTCCCATCAGCCTTTGCGCAGAAGTTTGGCAGAGTTGCTATGACAACCATAGCGATGCAGCCGGCAGCACCCAGCCAGCACCTAGCGCAGGTTGGTGTCCACGGCGTGGTTCTCAGGGTGGGGGGATGGCAGGAGAGTGTGGGCCAAGCTCTAGAGTACTTTGCAAACCGAGCCCGTGGGCTTTCCCTATCGTCTGCTCCCATTGCAGCTCTGGCACCCAGCTCTCACTGGGAGGAGCAGGAAAAGATGCCCCGAGCATTCTGCTTGGAGCCACTGTCATAGGGGTGAGGAGGGACCGTGCATGGCTTGGCTGCTCTGGAGGGTGCTGGCACAGTGTGGGGCAGCACCATGGTGTGGAGTCAATTCACGGGGTGAACTCACCCAGGACATCTTTTTGGGCTGGGTGACAGGGTGCTCCTGTGATGGTAGAGCTGCCGTGGAGGTCACACAACACGATGCAGTGCAGTGGCAGGCAGGGTGCTGCTGGGCACTGTTGACAGACCCTTTTCTGCTGCCATTTGAACTTTCCACCTTGCTTTACATTAAGTTAGTATGTACAGCTGGAAAAAAAACAAGTGTGACTGTAGCTGAATTGCATTGAATTCCTGCATAGACCCAAGGGCAAAAGCAGGGCAAATTAAAGCTGCATTTTACCAGAGACCTGACAAAGCTCTGAGTTGAGAACGTAATGTGTCTGGAGATTAGAAGTGGTCAGATGTGGTAGAGAGACAGTGATGCTCCCATCTGGTGGGCAGTGAGGAGACATTCCTCCACAGCCACAAGACGCTCAGAGATCACAGTGTCAGGGTGGGTGCATGTAGCTGTAGCTTGGCTTTTCTGCTCACCCCAGCAGGGGGAGAACAGACACGAGCCAGCAACCCCCCAGCTCATGGCAAATATCACAGAGATCCCCCTCTCTGGGGGCTGCAGCCCCCAAAAGTTAGGGCAAAGCTTAGCAGCTGTGGTGTATCCTCTGTTTGTACTGCAGAAAAAAACATCCTCTGGAGTGGGCAGACTCTTTCATATCAAGGGAGAAATTCTGCCGTCAGTGTCCTCAAAGCAAGATGTTCCCAAAGTGGTAACATGGCAGGGGGACTCCAGCTACCAGGACCTCCTCTGCCCTCACAACCTCCTTCCCAAACCTTCTGCTTCTAGAGTTGGCAACATGGTGGTCTTCACCTTTCCCCATCTCCTTGGGGTTGGTGGAGGAAGTACCCACGTTTGACAGCTGAAGGGAGAGAGACCAGCTGGGAACCCGCTCTCCAGCCCCTCTCCTCCCAGCACAGCCTGGCAGGAACCCTTATTCCTCCCCGGGCCTGAGCTCACAATGCAGTGCCCAGGCAGGTCCCCCAGCCCTGCCTGTGTTCCTCAGCCCTGCCTGCACTCTCCTGGCCCTGCCTGCACCCCCACAGTCCCATGGTAAGGAGCTGTGTGGGGTGTGCACTGCACAACGCAGCTGTGTTTTGGGGAGGAAGCTACACAGCTACATGGAGAAGTGGGGGTGAATGCTAGCTATATTTTTTTAGTTATAGCTTCTAGCTTTTATTCCCTAGCGAGGACCCACAGCACCTTCCTTTCCCCTCTCCTCCCAAGCTCCATGCTTTCCCCCAAGCCTGGCACCCCAGCACCCACAGCACAGCAGGAACGAGAGCTCTGCTTTGCTGAGAAGGGAGATACACCAAAATCAGTAGATACGGCTCAGTCCAGCGGATCAGGACAGAAGGGGGAGCTCAGGAGACAAAATTGGAGAGCGTTCCAGGCTGCCGGGCTTCAGCCAGGCTCCGGGTGTTAACGGCATTCACAGAAACTTACTTTTAGTTTCTACAGCCACCTTTTGGTTTGTACTCCAGTATTTTTAGATACCTTCTGTTTGTTATATCTCTATTCTACCCCTCCGAAGCCAGACATCAATTACCGAGTCAGGCGCCTATTAAAACATAGCTCACAAATAGGCTGTACCTGCTGTAGTAATTTCTTTCTAATTTATTGGTGACAATCATTTATTTTTCTCTCCAGCTACCAACAATATGGCTATTGTAAAATACCCCAGGGCTACAGAGCCTCTCTGGCATGAATGGGACAGGAAAGCAAACAAAAGTGGATTAAGACACACAGTCTATGCTATAAATGGGGATTACTATACTGGAGAATGGCTGGACAATTTGAAACACGGTAAGTTAGATCATTTTGAGATAAAGTATCAATTTAAATGTCTTTACAAAAGTTCCTAGGGGCAGGGAACAGTCAGCAGTTGTATATTTTCCTGGGAGACCGTTCATTCATGTATAGCTCTATGTATATATACATCTTTGATATATGTCATGCAACAATGTACTCAGAAATCTTTCTAACAGTAACTTGAAGAGCTCTGCATGCACGCAGAGGTGGTTACCTGAAATATCTAGATCATAGATGTTTAAAAATCCTGTGCAAGCATAGCAAACTGCAGTCAGCTCCACACACCAGGATGTGCCCTGGCTGTGCAGTCCCTGGAAGCTCACTTGGCTCCTGACTTGGCTTCAGGGATATTAATTTATCCTCAAGTCATGATGGGTGCTGCAGGAGACAGAGCAGGGGAAGGAGACTCTGACTGAGCCCTGAGCAGCCAGAGCAGGAGAGGCTTGTTTACAAGCAGTAACCCAAGGTTTGGAAAGATTTAAATGCATTCAGCAAAGGCCACACAGGAAGAGCCTGATCAAGATTAATGATGCATCTGACTCAGGAGCTAAACTGAATCCCAGACATAAACCTGCCTCGGTGCAGGGAGCGCCACCTCGCCTGGGATGGAGCCGTAGGTAGACAGCCCTGTAAATCCTTCTCCTAACCACTGCCATGGTCTCCTGAAATCCCTCTTGTTTGTTAAACAGGTAAAGGCATCCAGGTATGGACACGCGCTGGAGCTATTTATAGCGGTGACTGGAAGTTTGGGAAGCGGGATGGTTACGGCTCATACAGCATTCTTGACCCTGGAACCAAGGAATATAAGAAGGTGTATGCAGGCTGGTGGAAAAACGACAAGAAATGTGTAAGTGAGATTTCCTGTGCCTGCTGGCAGCAAGACAATATTCCCCAAAATGGGGGGAAGTGTTGGTGCACACATGCAAAAAGATCACTTAAAATACTTATTTTTAAAATACTGAGGCTGAATTGAAGGGTTTTGGGGAAATGAATATGTGGAACAAGAAATTGAAAGCAAGAGCAAAAGCTCTGGTGTTTAAGCCCTCTCTTGCCCTCCCCACCTTGCTTCTGGTATCACCTCCCCATGTCAGATGTTGCAGGAGCTGCACCATGTCCCACTGTCCACAGCAGTGGGACATTGGGCAGAAGCTACAGAAACAAACCTTCCTCCAGGCTTGAGTTCTCTGTAAATCTTAATTTGAACCTGTAGAAAGGAAGCTACAAGAGTAAAAAATCCACCATTCATAAAAAGCCAGACATGGCCAAGAGCACCCCATTACCTGCTGTATCCCCAGGTAATAGAACCCATCCTGCCCATGTGTTGGTGTCTGGGCTACAGCCCCAACCTTCCACCAGCTGCCACAGAGCTGCCCAGACTCACCTGCAGCTCAGCCACACAGGACAAGAGCTTTCATATCCTTTGTCTTAATCCTCCCCATCCATCCCTTTAATTCCTTTCATCCTTGAAGAGGTTGGAGGAACCTGTATTATTAAGCACTGCAGGAAAATGTATCTTCTTCTGGGAGTTTTACAGCATATTAGACAAATAATATGAGTTCTTTTGGAAATTAAGCCTGTCACATAAATCACTTTTTTCTAAAGGAAACATAATGAGGAAGTCGTCTGGTAAGAATGGCTGCGATCTTCTGTGCAAAACCCTCGTAGGAATGTTTTTTGATCTGCCAATGGAAACCTTGTGTTCGTCTTTGTGTCTGCTCTTAAATTGAATTAATAGTCTCTGATGCTTCCAACTGGTGTGTGGCTCTATGGCTCCAGTCTCTTGGAGGGAGTTTCCCTTCCCATTCTTTGAGGATGAACTTTGGTCAAAGATTTACGTGACATCCTAATATCACTAGGGATGGTTTTTGCTTCTACAAAATTCTCCCTTTTACATCTATGCAGTTTAGTAAAATGAATGCTCAGAAGAATCAGTCATTTCTACAACTGATTTTATATTTTTTGTCCAGAGATAAATAATGCTTTATTCCTATGGGAAAACACATGAGCAATACGTAAATATTTCTTACTGGTTATCACTCCCTGGTATAGGGGGTACCTCTGGACTGGCAAACAGACACATGGGACATACAACTCCTTGGGGTCTCCAGCTGGGGCACACCCAGTGGTCTTAATTCATAAGTTCATCAACCAAACCCGCCCCAGGCATCGAGCCTGTAAAAAGAAAGCAAAGAGCAGAGACTGCTCAGTGTCAGAGCTTTCCTGCCCCGTTGGGGTGACGCCTGCCACCCTGGGAGCCTGGCCCAGTGCCCAGCTGCAGGGAGGCACATGTGGCATCGCTACCTGTGTGCCTGCCACTCTCACCGCAGGTAGCCTTCCAGGCTGGCTTTAGTTTCTCATGAAGGAGGAAAGAAGTAAGGCAAGGAACTGTTTAGGACATTGTCTTTTGGGGGGGCTATGGATGGAGGAAAAGGCAAAACCATTTCCACGGTCAGCATCGCTTAGAGACCTTCAGTGTGCCCAGGGGGCAAGGGAAGGAGTTGCCCAGCCTGGGACACACTGGGCTGCAGGAAGCGTTGTGAGGGTTGAAAGACATAAAATCCCTGTGCAGAGACAGGTCTTGTTTACGCTGCCTATCCCCAGGCAGCTTTATATACTAGTAAAACCCACTTTTAGCTAAATATTAGCAGCAATTGTGCCAGTAATAACACACTGAGACACAAACCTAACATTTTGTTGTAGGAATAAAATAATTTGACAAAAAAATCCCATACAATGAAGGAAACCTCTTCTTTCCTCCAAGACGTGAACGGTCACTGAGCTGGGCTGCCTGCAACCTTGTGTAAGAGTACTGAGCAAAGGAACAGCGTATCAAGAAAGTAGTATCCCAGAACTGAACAGTGACCCCTTTCAATATGAGGACTCCTAACTGTCCATCTCTGTGCTGCCCTGCAGGGCCACGGGGTGACGTTTTACTCCGGTATGGAGCGCTATGAGGGTGAGTGGAGCAGTGGGCTGCGGAGCGGCTGGGGACGGATGTACTACCAGGATGGGTCTGTCTACGAGGGGCAGTGGCTGGAGGACCGGCCGGGCGGACAGGGGATGCTGCGGTTGTGTAAGTACCAGCCACCCTCACCCAAAGCATCTGCCTGACCCTTTCAAGGTATTGGGTGTCGTGCTGATCTCTGGATCTCTTGTGCCATCCAGATTTCTGGATGCTACATCACATCTCCCACCGCAGCCTTACCTCAGGGTTGCGGCTGCTCCCATGTGTTGCCCCCTCCCTTCCTGATCTGGGGCTGGAGGCAGCACCGCCAGTGCAAGTGCATTGCGCTGCTCTAGCCCACACACAAGAAAGCTTATTTTTGCTGTGATTTACATTTAAATGACTGGGATGGATAGGGTTAGAGATAATATACTGTAGGGTCAGAGAAGAGCAAATCTCTCTTTTCAAGCCAGGCACTTTGCCAGACATACTTTCTAACTGCTGCATACCAAAGAGGAGTCCAGTTTCCAGCACAGGAAAAAAAAAAAAAAGAGAGAAGTTTTCTTTTTGAGTTCACTCCATCCCCTCTCTTCTACACCAGCTCACGTTGAGTGAACATGGGGGTTTCATTAGTACATCATCCCTTCTGAGAAATAACACTGAGCACATCACGGATTGGGAACGTTGGGGGCAATCTTAGCATAAAAATAGACATTTGGAATTTTTTCCCCTTATTTTTAGTTGGAGTTTAACATATTTTTTCCCAAAGCCAAGAATGCCAGTCCTTTGCAGTACAAGGCACTGCATTCCAGCAACATTTGAAGAAATACTATCTCCATATTAGTATTCATCTTTTTATTTACTCAAAAGTGATCACAAGGTTAGTAATTAGCTAAGCAGAGCAGTGGGGAGGAATGAGCACAACCTTCACTGCACATCACTTGCATGAGGGGTAAGGGGTTTAACTGAAAGAGGGTGGATTTGGACTAGATTTTAGGAAGAAATTCCTAGGATTGTGAGTGGTGAGACACTGGCCCAGGCTGCCCAGAGAAGCTGTGGCTCCTCCATCCCTTGAGGTGTTCAAGGCCAGGCTGGACGGGGCTTTGAGCAACCTGGTCTGGTGGGACGTGTCCCTGCCCAGGGCAGGGAGGTTGGAACTCAATTATCTTTAAGGTCCCTTCCAGCCTGAACCATTCTTTGTGCTCTCTCTGAAGACTGTAAAGTCACTTTGGACTGGTGGTTTATCCAGATGAAATCAGCACCCAATTTGAGGAGTCACTGGTCACTCCTTCCACTGATGTGCTTTGCTCCTGTCAAAGTCACCCTCAGCACTATAAACTGATGAACCCTTGAGGCTGAGCTGTGGCTGATGTGCCATTTCAGAGCCCAGTTGCCTCCAGCATAGCCTGCTACTGATTGCAAGCTGGATTCCTTTGGGTTAAAATTAGCCAGAGCAATTATTTCATACCCACAAGCTTAATGCATTCAGCTCAGCCGCTGGAAGTGTGCCCACGTGCCGGCAGCTTTGCGATGGTGAAAGAAAAGGAGTTCTTCAGTGGAGGTCACCATGAGCTGCAGCTCAAGATTAAATTGCTTGTAGTGGCAGTGTGCCCGGTGCGGGCGAGCTTGGCTGGGAGCACCGTGCTGATTCGCTGCCTCTGCTGTAGCCCATTCCCAAATGGCTTTTAAACCGGGGCATTGGACATCCACAGAAGATGTCAGCTGTGAACAAGGCAGCTTCTGAGATGCTCCGAGACAAGGGTGGACAGGAGCAAGCTCAGTGCTGCGATGCAGCCAGGGCATTCAATGGCCTCTCCGTCACAGCCAGGTCTGTGATTTCAGTGGTTTCCGAGTTGCTGGTGGCTGAAGAACAGAAGCTGAGCTGCTCCCACCAGTGGGCAGGGCAGGGCAGTGTTGCAGATAAGCTCACCACCAGATGCAAGCTGAAGATAACCACTGCCACAGCTCCAACCTGTAAACCAGACCCTCCCTGAAGAGCCCAGCAGCCACGCTCTCCAGAAGCGTTTTTGGCATTTTCCTCTTGCCTTGCGGAGTTCTGGCAACCCCCAGCTCCCTCTGTGGCACCACACTTTTTGTCTGCCTCTTGCCACTAAGAATGGCAGAGTTCAGCTGAGACTGAAGGATATTTCCACTGAGTAACTTGGTCTGAAATCCCCATGGTTTTTGGTTTTGAAAGACTGCAAGTAGGAAAAGGGGACAGCAGAGGACTCCCCTAGTGAGAGGTGGGTGGCCTGGATGCATCCCATCCCTAACATCACTGTAGGTATGATGCCCCATCTCAACCAGTGTCCCTGGACAAAGCTGCTCTCTTCCCCTTGCAGCTCTGCTTTCCTGTTGGTGATTCTTGGAGAGCAGCACAGAGATCAAAACAACCTCTCTTGACATGCAGAAAAACGCCAAGAGACGCAGTACAGCTGGAAAAACAGTCTGTAACTGATTGCCTGAACCATTCAGACACTCACAGCACCTCTTGCTCTGTAATTCATTGAGGAAAAACATAACTACAAGTATTATTTGAAATCAAGATTATTTTGACTGGATAATGATCAGAGAGTGCTGCTGTTCCTTGCCCAGACAAGCAAACCTCTTCAAGCCAGAGATCCTGTGTGATTTGTTGCAGTGACAAATTCAAAACTCGTGTCCTATAATTTTTCATGTTGTGAAGAGTGACTCAGCTACTACTCTTACCCTGGGATCACTCACTCCACTTAACAGCAAAACAAAATAGTGTCACTGGGAGAAGAACAAAGCAGGTGAATACAGTTCCTGCTCCAAGTGAGCGTGGGCTTCTTCCGCAGCCTTTTCTCCCTCCGTGGCACGGCCAGCAGAGCCCCCTGCGAGAAGAAATGACACACCATGCCACAGCCCCCTCCAAATTACTAAGAGGAGCCAAGCAGATTGTTTCCTCTTCTGTTGGTTTGCTGTGTTCATTGGTTTGGTTTGTGGGCCCTTAATGAAACAGTGCAAATTTCATGGTCCGTTTGTGCATTTGATTGCAGCAAACGAGAATCGGTACGAAGGAGGTTGGAAAGATGGAAAGAAGCACGGCCCAGGGAAATTTTTCTACTTGGACAAGGGGCAGCTGTTTGAAGGTATCTGGGCAGCAGATATACCCAAGTGTGGAATTCTGATTGACTTTGGCAGAGCCGAAGCTCCTGCTCCTCCTCAGTATCCAATCCCAAAGGTAATTGTTTGGAAATTTCCGTTTTGCTAGTGATGTTTGCCTTCATCAGCGCTCGGGGCAGCTCTCCAGGTACCATGTCACTCTTCAAGTGATTATCCCCATGGGGTTTCCAGCTCGTGGGGTGTGTGCTCAGTCTTTTGGCCAACACTGTCCTAAACGACCCCTTAGGGACAAACAGCCAGTCCAGCCACCACTGGAGCCTCCTAATTGCGTACAGCTGAAAAAATGCCATTCTCATGCACCAAAACTGCTTAGAGACCTGGAACAGCACAAAGGAAACAGGGACAATAGAGCCAGAGACAATAGTGGGATTTGCGTCAAAACCAAATGATTTCACCAAGCCAAGCTGCTAAAGGTGGCGAGGCCTTACTGAAACCCAAGCAGCTGCAGCACCACTATGGATTATTGCCCTTGCCCAGTACCATGAGTCAGGGGCTGGCTGTGCCCAGCAGGGTAGAGGGATATGGGTGGCCAGTGAGGAGGCTCCTTTACTTAGGGCTGAGCAGAACCACATTGGGCAACCATTCCAGTAACACAAGGAACAGCACTGCCCTGTAGCAGGCAAACCTTCCAGGCTCCTGGGATGTGGTTGTTGCAGATAATACTGGGCATGCACAGCCTACCGAAGCTCATGGCTGTTAGGTCTTTGCTTCCCTTATTTTTTCAAACCTGGTTTCTATTGCAAGGGCCCTTTGAGCACAGACGTTTTTGACAAGTCAGTTAATCCTGTAAGTACTAGACACATCCACTGCAGTGCACAATAATAAACACCCAACACTCACCAAGGAAAAACAATCTTGATTTTGAGAAAAAGAAGTGAAAGGCACAGTACTTCTGTAGCTAAAAATATTTACCTTGGAAGGTTTCTCAGAGGTCAGAGAGCAGCTTCAGATTCCAACCCAGCCCAGCAGCACTGGGATGAATTACCCTTCTGCTAAAGCAGGATGTTCGAGCCTGGCTGTTTATTTAACTCCCTGAAGACCAAATTATGACCCAGTTTTGCTCTATGAGCAAAGAGAAAGCATCAGCTTTCACTGCCTTTATTGCACTGGCTATTGGAAGAGATTTATTGATCTCTGAGTATGAAGGAAGTAACAGACACAAGCAGAAAAAATGACTTCAGATTTTCATAAACCTTTTGCCAAATTACTGTCATGAGCAGCTGTTAGAGAAAAGGAGATACAAAGTGAATGGCAGAAACTGCCCAAAACCAGAGAGGGACTAGTCAGCTTTTGCCTGGTAAAAGCTAAGGGTGAGGATCTGAGCTGCTGCATAGGGGAAGCATCGCTGTGTCTCCCTGGGCAGGTAAAAGGGACAAAGGGTGGGGATGCACAGGACAGAAAATGGCTGAAAACAGGCTTTGAAGGAATCCAGTACGTGGGTGATGGGGGATGTATCAAGGCAGACTTCAAACATAACTGCTGAGACAGGGAAAGGCACAACATGGTAGACTTTGGATAGCTGCTGTTAAAAGTACTGAAGCCAAGGCTTCAGAAAGCATAATAAAATAAATGAGAACATGACTGGATGTCTTCTGCCTGGGAGATCACCAGAGACACAAATCCCCTACGAAGCATCAGGACATGAAGCAGGTCAGAGATGACAAGTTCCTGGCAGGGCTTTGGCGCTTCCCTCTCAAGGATCTGCATCCAAATGCACCCAGGTTACCTGACTGCAGAGTCCTGCTTTCCTCTGACCTCCGCTGCTCACCTGGGCGGCTGCAATTACTCACCTTTTGAAACAATACCCGAGATCCAACAGGCTACAAATCAAAGCCAGTTTTGCCCAAGAATGCCTTAAAGGAGAATCAGACCACACAGAGCTATTCCAAGGAGATAAA
Organism: Jacana jacana; assembly: GCA_013400555.1. NCBI lineage: Eukaryota > Metazoa > Chordata > Aves > Charadriiformes > Jacanidae > Jacana > Jacana jacana. The sequence continues at coordinate 297,158 of VZTM01006765.1, read as the reverse complement.
GTGATGTTCAACACGCTGATAAAATTAGCAAAGCGGAGCAATGGTTCGAAAACAGTAATTGAAAGGCTGCAATATAAACTAGTCCTGATACTCAGGAGAATCTCTGTTAATGCTTGAGTAATCAATATCTATAAAACCTTAAGCCTCTTCAATTACACTGCATAACTCATTTGTATTCTTTTTATTTAGATTGAACTAGCTGATCCAGATGGTGTTTTATCAGAGGCCCAGGCGATGTTTGATGACAGCCAAAATTAACCGGATGCTAAAGGAAAAAAAAAGCTGTGAGATAAGAACACAATCCTGGGTTACTTATTCATTGGAGTCTTAAATCCACGCTGGGGTGTATCGTGTTGTGGTCTGCATCACTTGCCCTCAAGGCTGTCCATGAATGTCTCACTCTGGGGGGGACTTTGCTCGGAGGCCTCCTCCCATCTCCCACCCATTATTTTGGAAAAGGAAGGGGAAAAAAACCCCCAAAACCCACAAGTAGCAACCAGCTGGAAGACAGGCACAGCGACCTTTTGCCCAGCCCTTCTGGCTTATTCTTCCCATAAAGAAATGACTCTCTGTTGGTTTTGAGGGCTTTCCCATTGCGTCAGAGAAAAAGCAGGGTTTCAATTATATGCTGTAAAAGCAAAGCCCTAGAAAAGCACAGTCAAATAACTGTCCCTCCCACTTCCTCCCAAATGTAGCCCGACACATACCTGTGGCTTTTGAAATTATAAGGGATCATCCTTCAATTCATAGTTTTTATTAATGCAACTTCACTTGCCCAGTGTGTGCATCTTCCGTGATGTGACGGCAGATCTCATCCCTAACCCCCGGAATGCAGAGCACCTGATCTCTGCCCCTGCTGTCAGCCCACGTGCTGGACCCCAGCACCCGCTTGGGTTGCGATGGCTGCTCCGTTTCTCCCCCAAAGCAAGGGCCCAGCGCTGAGCTGCAGCCCTTCGGGCTGAGTGACACCCACAGGACTGCGGGAAGGCAGCACTGCAGCCAGCTGGTGAAAAACCAACTGTGGGAGCGGGGCATTAGTTCACCTGATTAATACCGTGCTTCTGAGTATCAGCTCTTGCTTATGCTTCATTTGGTCCTTTGATTCTTCATGTTTTCTAGGCTGAAGGATAACCTACTTCTCTGTTTAAGCACTTGAGAGAGTGTTACAATACAACACGCCGTGTCCCAAGATGTAAGCAGTGCTGACAGGAGGAAAAGCTTGTCAACTACATTATACACTTTATACTGCCTGTGTGAACTGGAAATTTTATCTTCCTATTATGACTGAAATGAGTAACTGAACACACTTAAGACATCCCAGAACTACACAAGATTAGCACAATATAGCTGAAGAGACGAGGGATATAGAGAAAATAAGCACATTTCACACCTCCAGGTAACAATCAATCAGCAACAACTGGGTATATTTTACTTCAGTAAAGTATTTTATATTTAAGTAAGTGATATACAATAACCAATGTTTAAAATGCTTGAGGTAAATGCATAATACCATTAGTATAAATAAGGGATAAAAACCAAATTGCAAGTGCACTCTTAACGTTTAGAACCACGTGTTTGGGTCTGGTTACTGCCCCTGGCACACGGTTACAAGACTGTGCCCAAGGGGTAACTTCCATGACCATTTCCATAGCTGGAAAATGAGAGAAACATACTCAGTAGCATGGCTTAAAGTGCAGAAAATAGAAAAGCAGCTGTAATAACAGCGCCGTTAGTTCAGAACCTCCCAGCCTGAGAAAGTTAGAAATAAGGCTGTCCCAGTAGCTTCTAATTCTGTATTTCTTAAACAAAAGAAAAACCCACACACATCTCTGTCGCTTTTATAAAAGATCCACAAGATGAAGAGAAATTCAGCTACTTATCCAGGACAGGAAGTTAATTTTACAAAAGAAACTTGGAAAATGTATTGTCTGGACTTCCATTCAAGAGATCATTTTAACTGTTAAACACAGAATTGATGGACAGAAGCATAACTTTTAGGCCTGACAGCACCTTTCAACCATTTGCTCTCGTGTGAATATTGAGTCAAGTTTTCTTTCTTTTCTTAGTGGTTTTAAGAGTCTTTTTTCCCCGAGACAGGAATAGTATTCCAGTAAAAGATGGAAAACACACATTTTTTGCCTACTACCAAGATTTTGTGTTTTGGAATGCTGCTTCGTTAATGCCTTTATAACAACAATCCTTCCAGTGCTCCACGACCGAACACCTGTGGGACTGCAGCCACAGTTCTCACCATCAGCAGACTCACATCAGCAACAGGGTACACTTGAAGCATAATGTAATGGGCAGAGCGGGAGAAAATCCAGCCTGACATCTGGATGCCAGAAGGACTTGTGCAAACAGCAAAGGGAAAAGCTGCTTTCTCCTTATGAACCAAGAACACCGCGGAAAAAACTGCCCAGCGGGTCTTTTTCACGATTATTATTCAGAATCCAAGCACACCCCAGGTGACCTGGTCAACACTCTCTCCACAGCAGTGCTGCCGACATGAAAAATCAGTGCCATTCGCTTCCCGAGGCTGCTTCAGTAGCAAACACACTCTGCTGCCCTCACTCCCTCAGCGGGGAAATATTTTGGGATAACCTGAGATGGAGGTTGGGTGTGAGTGACCCCCTTCAGCTCAGGCTCCGTCCCGTTCTCTCCTGTCTCAGTTCAAACTCTAGGTTTCTATTCCTACAATAGGGAGGTCAAGTTCTGCTCCACTAGACTTGAAACTCATCTCAGTTTGTGTTCAAAAACCAGCTTTTACCCATTAAAGCCTAAAGCTGCTCCACAGAATAACAGCTTCCCAAAAAATCCCACTTCCAGGCATTGCTAGAAGCAGCCCATGACAACTGCTGCAACCTTTCTTGGACAAGCCTCTTACCTAAGAGCCCAAATGGAAGGTTTTGCTTAAAAAGGAAATAAAACCCAACACAGTAGCCTCGCTGTAACAAATGTAAGCAGCAATATTGATTACAAACAACTTATTTTCATAAATAAATCCACATAGAGAAAAGCAGTCTTCCAGATCTTTTGGAAGCAAAATGTATAACAAGATATTAAATACATTACTTCAGCAAGTCGAAGACTTTTTCCAAACAAGGAAGACCAAGGCATAGCTAATTACTTGGGAATCCAATGCAGAGAAAGCACCTTTTGCTGCTTGTATCTGAGGATTTATTAAAAATATATTCTTAATATAAAAGTACAAAATAATTACTACTTTGGCTTGGAAAAAACCCAGCAGTGGTTCTGATTTTCAAGCAATAAAATTATCCAGTGATAATTTCCATCTAGCTCCTTCTTTTTAAAAAAAGATTCCTAAATCGGAAACAGGCAAATCTATCTCTCCAGATAATATGTGCCAGCTCATGAGAACTTTAAAAGTTATTGCTTTTATTTTCTTCCAAGGAAGAGTAGAGTCGAGTCTCGTTCCTACTCATGTGGCCACACCACATGGCAGTAAGACTAGTCAGGGGTGCTTAGTGAGTTAGAAAATGCCTAACTGCCACGGGAAGAAGGCGCTGGAGAAATCAGGGAAGTAATAATTACTTGGCAGCAAAACATACTGGGGAAAGTGGTGGGAAAGCTTTCACTTCTACCATCTGTCAGGCTTTCTAGAGAGAACAGCACCAGCACTGGAACCAAGTGCTAATTGCTGCGTATCCCAAGTAATTTGTATCATGCCATGCAATATGGATCGGACAAGCGGTATCTTCTAGTAAATGCCAACATCAAATAGAGAGAGGAAAAAAAAAAGCCATCTCTATCCAACCCTAACAAATACCAAATTTACAGTGTTATTTTCCACCCAGTTGAACAGCCACCATTCAGCATTGCCAAGAAGCAGCGTGGATGGTGCCCCCAAGACGAGGGATGCAGGTGCAGTGCAAGCAAACCCCACCGTCCACTCCTTCAGACGACAGACAGCCAAAGTCTAATGAAAGGAACAACATTTTTTTCCCCTCTCTAAAGGGTTAGAACAACATTGATAATCTCTCTTTAAACAGTGATCAACAGCTCAACCAGTTCATCCACAGGGGAACCAACGTAACGAGGCAGAAGCAGAATAATGGGTTTATTTTCCTAAAGTACAGGTTTACGCAAAATGGGTCACAGCTGAGGAGATGGTGTCACCTCTGTGATCCAGCTGATCCTGGAGCCGTGCAAACTCTGCAAGTTCATTCAGTTCTTGAAACTGCCTGTCTGTTTTATGGCTCACCAGTGACCTGTAGAAGTGGACTGCGAACACAATGAAAATCAATCCAAAGGGAACCATAATAGAGGTTGATGCAATGGCTGCTGCCTCTCCTGATGTGATGGTGGAACTGTTGCTCTGGAGGGGATTGTCGGTTTTCTTCTTCAAAGGAAGAAACTTCACCCAACACAGTAACACCACCTCTGCAAGAAAGAGCAAAGTCCCAATGACAGTAGAAAACGCCCAGGCGAGCTCAATATGCCGATGCATACGCTCATGAGGAGATTCCTTGACAGAGTTGAGATTATGCACATTGCTAACTGCCTCTATATTGGGGAGAATGCAGGTACTTATCATGAGTGCAAAAAGGTGAACTGCAACAAGGACGGTAGTACAGGCACTGAAGGCTATCAAGAGACCTGGAGGGTAGTCATGGTCTGCATCCAGCTGAACTTCTACCATAGCCACCTGAAAAGGAAAGAAAAGAGAGATATAATTACCTACATTACTTATTACTTGACTATAGACTATTTTAAGTTGTGTTTCCAGAAGACCATCTGATCCAAATAGTCTGCATTTTAATTTCTCTTCAAGTCAATCTGTACCCTCTTCATTAGGCCCGAATTCACTTATTATTCTGTTGTAGAGAAACCACTAGCATGGAAAACTCTGAACAGCACAACCACCCTGCCACCTCCAGCTCATCCCAGCAAAACAGCTGAACTTTGCCATCAACATACTTGGGACTCCTAAAGCAAAACACTTCTTTCCTGTGTTACACTGTTGAGGAAGTACTTGATCTTCTACTACAGATTATAAATTTTGCTGGGCATTAGGAAATATTTTGTATCCCATTCATATATAGCATGAACACCATATGAGGTCTTTTGAAGTAAGTATTTATAACACGAAAGCCTGTGAAGGCAGCAGGCTGCCCATCAGCATCTAGGTGGTCCTTTCTCCTTGTGTGTTTCTTTTTAAGTTCTGACAAGCAGGAGACTTTCATTAGAAAGGTCACCTTCCTGGGGGGCTCTCAGCTATACTCTTACACTCAAAATAAGTATTTAAGCAAGCTCCAGAACACAGATTTGAACATGAAAATCTCCACAGTGCCCATGGCAGCTAAACAGACATGTCAGAGGTGAGAGACAAAGAGCAGCCTCCCAGAAAAGGTAACATGGAGTGTTCCCAGACATCACTGGCTACTCTTGCTCTGGAAGTTGTGTCCAGCCTCCTCTCTGGGTGAGCTGTGCTATCTCATGGAGATGCTCCAAGGTCCAGTCCTCCCTACGGTACACAGCCATGCCCTTTTATAAATGCAAATCTCCAAGCATGTCTATGCTTAAGGAGCAGAAATTAGCATTAAATAACAGCACTAGGAAACTCATAAACCCAGCTCTTATTTTTGATAAAGAAAATGAACTAGAATGCCTTTTAACAGTCAGGTGGTTTTAAGCATATGCCATCGATGAGTGACATTAATCCCAGCAGCTCTCTTGAAAAACAATCTTTCCTGATGAATTTCCCTTTCAGACAAAGCACAGTTCCTAAGAGGGATTAATGCAACAATGTCTCTATGTTTAGTTCTTTCTCAAAGGAACTCATTAGACAGACAAACTATGTTTAAAATGCAGAGGGGAAAAAAATTAATGGCAGTTTTAACTATAAGCACATGCAGGGAAGAGGCAGGGGCTGCCATTCAGCACCGTTCAGATCCACACCAGCCCTGTCTGTGCCCTGCCTGCCCAACTCTTGATCCTTTGTTGAAATGACTCAACTTGCCAGCCCAGTGAAAGCTAACCTGGGTAAGAAGTGCTGATCTTCTACCAGCTTAACGAGCTGAGCTGCTTCTGCAAGGCCTCTTACGGACAACGAACCTGGCACAGGAGGACACGGCTGTATCAGGACCTCAGACCCTTGGCAGCACTAAGCTGTGAACCCAGCGCTTCTGCAACGTACAAATTTGCCCCCAAAATGCCATGAAATCAGTTCATACAACACAGTGCCTAGGACAAATCAGCTCTCCTGAGTCCCGTCAATACATGTTTAGCCCACTACCACATGCCACCATTAATGATTTGGACACTCAGCCTATATTTCCAACACCTCAGTTCTCCTCAAGCTGATGGCAAAGGAAATTTCACAAAGTGTGGATGCAAGAAGATGTACGAACTAGGACCGCAAACCAGTAAGAATATCCAAACCTCACTATTTAGCAGGAGTTGAGCCAAGCTACACCTAGTCCAGGATCCCATCTTCTCGCTCTCCCAGAACCAGCATGTTCCAGGACACCAGAACTCTTAACCACTAACACACCAAATACATTAAGCCAACAGAGGGGTTTGCTCAGACGTGTTTAAACAGGCATTCATGGACATTTCCCAATATTTTCATACCTTTATTGAAAGCTTTTATTGTTACAAGCCTAACCACCCAGCCAGCTAGCAAACAGTTTCCATGTAGTACAAAAAACTCAACAAGAAATTAATGCATATACAATTCTTGGTCGATGATTTAAAAAATACCACTTTTAACCTCACATTTGAGAGGATAAACATTTGGTCACTGGGTCTCTCTTCTGCAAGATTGCTTGTGAAGACTCAGTGCACTCGTGGGTTGTTGGGCTTCCTGTGTTTTTCACAGAACAACTGCAGCCCTTCACCACTGAGGATTAAGTTTCATACTTACCAATCTTTTTTCTTCTGATATTTCTGGAGCATGGCTGGACTCAGAAACATCCAGCACTGCAAAACATTTTAATCCTTTATCCTGGTACTCAGTATGTTAACGTCACCAAGACACTGGAGAGCGTCATAAGATGAAGAATTTATTTTAAGAACTGATGTATTTAATGTGTGAAATAGTGAACACATTTTGTATTTCTGTTAATCAGCGTCTCTGTGCAATAATGGTATCAAGCATCTGATCTTGAAGCTCAGTCAGACTCTCTGAATTCCAACACACCAGCTGTCTTGGGGCTACTGTTCTCCTTCCATTTCAACACAGCATCAAGAAGAAATCTTGTCTTCCTCTTCTTAGCCTAGCCTGATCTAAAAAGAAATGATTAATCTAAATGTACCTATTTCTGACTTAGCTATAATTATGTGCATAATCAGAACAAAATATTGCAAGAAATCAGCTTAATTTAAGTAGCATTCAGATACAGAGGCAGCTCAGTGTCTAGATAAGCCTGACAGAACCACAGGGACAACTATTAAATGGAGATGTCCAAACCAGGAATCCAAGTTTTCATGGGTTAAAAAGACTTCATTTTAACATTAACATGTTTCCCTAAAAGAGTGATTCCAGGAGTACTGACAACCATTACATACTGATGGGAGAGCTGAACTGAAAGACCGAGCTACGCAAACAAGCCAGGCTTCAGTTTATGTGGCTGACAAACACATTAACGCAGGCCTGCCTGGCACAGGCAGCTCGCTCTGTAGGTAGGCACCAAATCACCTCTCAAGCATTTTCTGAAATCCAGCAAACCTGCAGCTGTTACTCATCACTTGTCACTATTTACCCCGTGATCAAAAGACTGTAATTTCCTTCAGCTCAGACCATACCGTGCAATTACTTGCTGTCATTCCAAGTGTATTCTCCAAGCACTGCGGGTAGCATCAACATCACTCAACAGGTAGCCCAAGTATTAGTCTTCTAACGTGTGCAAAATAAGCTGGCAGCTGAGCAGCTGTACCCACTGCCAATCGTTCCCAGTTTGGGATGCTAACAAGCTGTGAAGAGGGCAGAAGCAGGGCAGTCAGCCATCCCAACCTTGAAGCTTTGCGCATACCTCCACGTGGCTGAAAGCTGCTGGAGGGAGGCCATGTACCACAAAGCACCACAGAGAGGACAAGCTCCCAGAGGAGACTCCCTAGAAAAGACCAGGACATCCCACAGGGGTTGCACATCTGGGCCAGTCTCAGCATCTTTTCCCAACTCAGTCCCTCCCACAGTAGTTTTCATGCCAGCACAGCCTAAACACCAAGGGAGCCCAGCACCAAGAATGACACCTGAGGTTAAGTCCCACTTGGCTATCCTGCCAACAAAGCAACATGACCTCCTCTCCACAGCTGGGACCCAAGGGAAGAATAGCTGCAGCAACTGCTCGGCCAGGAAGGATCCTACACCAAAGTGAGCAACAGAAATGCTAAAAGAGAGACAACAGCCACCTGCTTTCAGAGAAGGCATCACGATTTGTCTGCTTGGGAGACTACAGCAGCTAGGAAAAGACTTCTGCTGACACTGAACAGATCACACTTTTATAGGCTCAGCCCTTCAAAGGATGAGTGGAAGAGACTCCCAACTTTGAACATTCAGGATATACTTCCAAGACAGACGTGTTAGATGCAGTTCCACAACAGAGTGACATTTCTCTGCAGACCACGAGTTCTCCAGAGAGAGAGAGTTGGATGTTTTTCTTAAAGTGACCAGTGACCAAACGTGACAGAAGCTATGGAGTACGTGTGTAAGAAACAAAAGGCAGAGGAGTTTTTCATGGGTTCACAGAGAGGACAGGAAAATTTCTGCTGCAGCTGGATAGAGACACCCCTAAGCAAAGAGAGAAAGCACCAAGTTACAGCTGTAACTGACACATAAGACCCTGAAAGCAGGAGAGGGGAAGGCAACACTTCTCTTTCCCGTTCATTTAGGATCAATATCAGTATCTCACTTCAAATTGAGACTTTTGGAGAGATTGCAGCATGCAGAATGCCTGAAGGATTTAAAAAGCTATTGAAGTTGATGGAAAGCCTTGGGAGAGGGAGAAGGAAAGGGGGGATGGCAAAGCCGCCTTGTGCTTGCGCCTGGCAGAGTGACTCCAGCTTGACCCCTAAGTGAAAAATCAGTTCATGTTTTCTGTCTCCCTAGACTGTCAAGGAAGCTAATTTGGGAACCCTTTCACTAAAAACTAGAAGAACTGCCAACTCTTTTCAACTGCAAGTCTCTGTTCTTTACTTCCTGGGCCAAGCCTGAGCCAGGCACCTAAAACAAAAACCTCCATTTTTCATTATGAGGCCCCGTGCCTGTTTTCAAACAGTGAAGCAAAAGCATCAGAAGTTTTTCACTCTTTTTGCTCGTGCTGTGATTTCAGAATGCAGAGCAAAACTGCTCCCCTAAGTTAAAACCTGCAAAAACGGGGCCCTGGGTGAGCTCGTCGGGTATGATCCAAACCCATTCAACGCCTGAACTCATAGGTACACACTGAAGTTCCATGCAGGAGGATGTTTTCCTGTGTTCTCTCTTAGGTTTCTACACTGGTTCAGAAGACAGGCCCCTCAGGGCAGGTCACTGACATCTGCATGGTATCCAGTACAACTTACTGCAGCACTTTCTCCTTCATCACTTTCAAAGCTTCTTTGAACACTTGCCTCATGGTTTCTACTGTGCAGCTTCCATGCTGCAAACATCCTGCCCTGCTGCATAACCACAGAACAACGTAGGTTGAAAGACACTTCAAGAAGTGGTCTGGTCTAACCCCTGGCTCAAAGAAGAGCTAACTTTAACTTCAGATCATCCTACAGGTATGACTGAGAGATTTACTACAGCTTTTGACAAAGCTATAAATCTGAATGATATATGACTAAATTAAAGGACTCTCATGACACTAGGATGCAGGACTGGAGTTCCCATAAGCCTAACGAGGGTGGCATTCAGGTTTTTTATAGAAGATAACTGAATTTGGGCATAGAACCATGTTAAGGCTTCCAACAATCCTGGAGTTTAGAGTCATGGCAGCCCAAATCCTACAATATTGCAAGAAATTTGACATTTTCACCAGCACTAATTAATATGTAGAACCAGCTGCAAATTTTCTATTACTGTGGAAATGCAGGGTAAGCAACTGTCCTGGTTTGTCACTTGTTCATTTTTTACCACAGCAGCAGGACAGAAAGATATGACTTGTTTTAAGGTTAAGGGTTATTCTCCATTTTTATATGCTACTAGACAGTGTACTGGTTTTACTTGGGCTGGTTTTGAAGCTTGCATTACGTTGGAATTAAATTCAATTCCTGTTTCTGAAATAAGTATCCAGAGAGAATAAAATGTGGCAGACCACAGTCAGAAGGAAAACGAAAGGAAGAACTGTCGCAAGAGCCACCCGCGTAGCAAATCATACTGACACTGAAGACTTTCAGCACAGGAAGAGGTAACTGCTCCTTGTTGTCATGTGTTATCACGTGTTATCACTGCAACAGCAGCAGACAGAGTATCTGAGAGCTTTCTGCCTCAATCACAGGCTTGCATCTTTTCTCTACGGCAGTGGCTACCGATTCTGATAAAGGAAATAAGATGTCTTATCTCAAGTAAATCTGTATTATCTATGAGCTATTTATAGATGACTTCCTCTCCTTCTCTCCCCTGCAAAGATGACTCTGAGCTCTGGCTGGCAGGAAAATAAGCTGGGCCGGGAGCTCGTGCTGGAACTGCCATACTATCTCTCACAGTATCAAGTGCTGGCATTAACACACAGCAGCGAGTCACGAGCCAGGGACAGACAGCTTCAACCGGACACAGCCACAGCTAAGAAACTCCTCAGAGCTTCTCCACCAGACACCTGATTTCAGCTGAGTACATTCTGTACCCGGGGTGTCGCAGCCAGTACCTACGGACGGCCCTGCGATGGGGCGGCTATCCATTTGTCTCCCGCATCTCAAGCAATGCTGTCTGACCAGCCTGGAGCTCCCCTCAGGAGTGCTCTCCTGTCCTTCACACCTGGCAGATTCAGACAATAAATCACAGAACAAGAAACCAATCTTACTAAAAATTACTAGGTTTATATATAGACAATCTTATATTGACCCATTTAATAGACTACTTTGAGAAATGCTGGCTCTTGGTATGATCCCATTCTTACTATTTCTACTGCACGTGCAGTGAGCTGCCCTGCAGACTGTAACAAGCAAAACCCTTTCAGAAAGGACAATGTCTGCTTCAAACATCAGTCTTACTAAAGACACCAACCACCTCTTGATGGACACAAGTCTAGAATTAGCTTTCTACCCTTGCAAGATTGTTCTCATCTCTTCCCTGGCCACAGCTACCATTTCTAAATAGGAAATTGATTAAGAAGATCATTTTTGTAGAATCTAGCATGTCAGGAATGGCTTCAAAGAAAGTTGTGTTGATCAAACATCACAGCTGCACTTTGTAAGGGTCCATCCACACAGTGAGAGGAGGATGTGAATCTTACCTGGGGAAACCTAAGATAAATTGGTAAATTGCACAGCAATCACTAAAATATTTTAATCAACACCTTTCTGCAGGAAGATTTTCTTACCTTCACTTGTTGCAGCCAGCACTAGCCTTGACTACACCTACTTATCCCTACGGTTACGTGTGCACGGGACTCTTCACAGCACACGCTACTCTTATCAGGAAACCACAGACACACATACAAGTGGCTTCTCCAAGTCTTGAGGTTTGCATCACAAAGTTGTATCAATAACAAATTCCATCTTCTAACCCTTTGCTTATCTTTGTGTAGGACCAGAGGAGAGCCGAGAACGAGACGGGCGTCACGGCATCACTGGAAAGGAGCGCTCCCCTGGCTGCCTCCTCGGCTCCAGAGTCCCTCAGCCTGCTTTCCTGACAGCACTACTCACTCCCAGAGACAGCAGCACAGAGCCAGGCTCTCACAAAGCGTCTGCACTGTTCATTAAGAGCCACAAACAACTCAGAAAAGACTCAGTGGGAGCCAGAATCAGTCACTGGAAATAAAAAAAAAAAGGTAAGTCCAAATAATAAATGTTATTACTTTGTTTGTTTTATGGAGAAGAGAAACTAAGCATCCATTAGAGCCCTACACACTCCAACCTGCCTGCCTTGGGTGTCTATAGCCTTGAGACAGGGATGCTCAAAGGAGCAACAAAATGTTGCTTTCGTAACTGAAGGAGAAGAAACCTTTTATATGGGGGAATATTCTTCAGAGCACAGTGCTAACCTGCAAGTGCACTCACAATATAAGAGCTGGCAGAAGCCATGAAACTGGGCCTGCAACGCTTTGCTGCAGGTTACAAATGCAGCTGTTGCACGTTATTCTACCCACAATCCAGTCACATACAGCCGAAACAACTTCCACAGCATCTGTACAGCACTGACAGCAGCTGGGCCCAAGTCCTGCCCAGCATTACTTCAACATCAACTCTTATTATGGAAATGAGTTTCATAAATATTTATCAGTGCAGTCAGTCTGGTACCAAACATGACTGAAGCCTTCTTCAGGAGACTGCATTGTCAGCTCTTGCCTTTGAAATATAGCCAGTTCTTTGATGATATTCAGTAGCTGAAGCACCATGTTACTATCTAGACAACAGCCGAGCCAGCTGGAAACATGAGGGGTATTTACAAGAAGAGCATAGTCTGACCTCCAAATCCCAAATATAGCTAAATCAACCACATAACTAAGTGACCACATAATTTAAGCTCAGCTGTTAACTGGTGGACAGAAGGCGACCTTTGAGTTTTCCAGTTTGATGACTGTTGGCATTTAACAACTTTCTTATGATACCTGTGACTCTGATATCATGACGTTACCATACTGCTGTGTGATGCATCCCTAGTGAGAAAATCATGTGAAGAAATCAGCTTAATTGTTAAAACAATTGTTAAATCAAAAATAACCTGCCAGCAGCCTGTCTGCACCGCAGCTCTTAAAACTGCTACTGTAGGTGTGGATGAGATAGTGCTTGGAATATTGGATACAATCTGCAAAATACTTCCAGCATTCAGATAAACTGGATTAAGAAATAAAACCAGGTAAAGCCAGTCATGGAGGGGAAATAAATCCCAAACCATAAATCAGTATCTGGAATATAACACAGAGATGAGAAATACTCGCTGCCTCCACTAGCATATGGAAGGAACCCTCCATTCTTTCAACCACATATACCCAACAATCTATGATTTCTTTCTTTACCTCTAACAATTTGGGGGGGCCTGCTGGTCCCACAAATTGCAAAAGCCTACTAAATGTGAGATAATAAGCTTGATAGATTTCCTCTGAGCCGTATGGCTCTGGATGACGGCCCCCACGGAAACCAGCCCAAAGTAAATGCCCGGGTTTACTTGTGGAGCTTAGCTCCAAGGCCAGTCTGTGATCACCAGACCCTGCCAGCTCTTCCTGGAGCTGGCACACGGTGGCAAATCGCGATGTGTAGCTCTAAAACAAAACTATTTGTAAAACAGGTTTTTAATCAATCTTCTCCGCGGAAGCACAACACTTGTGAGGCTGAAACCCGGCCGAGCAGTTCATGCTCTACCCATCACTGACCCGGGCAATCTCTTGACTTCGGCACACGCGGTGTAACCGGGGTATGCACAGCCCATCTCCAGGGAATAAACTTTGTGAAACGGCCGTGGTTATACAAAAAAAAGGAACAGTTTAACGGAGATAAACTTAGCTCATACTAGGAGAAAGCAGGTACTGTTTAACTGAACAAAAATCAACGGGATTGGCATGGAAAACAGCACATTCCACCCCTGAAAATTCCCATCAACTTGCTGGGTGGGCCTGGATGGGTCATTTAGGCTCTTTCTTCCTTGTGTTGATAAGGAAAAGAGAGGAACAATGACGCTTAATTGCTGTTGTAAGCTTCAGAGCCAGGGCTAGATTGTACTTCAGCGGCATCTTGTTCAAATACCAGGTGCCAGAGAATCTGCTGAATTTAGTACACAATGCATAGGCGTGACAGCAGAAAGAAGGCCCTGCTTTTCAAGGCAGAAATTGTGAAGGATGACTTTAGAAGATAAGCAAAGTTGCTCAAAAGAAATCTAAAAATACTTGAAAGTTAAGTCAGCTCTTCTGAAAATAGCTGAGGAAGTCTCAGCTAGAGAACTCTGTCACAGCTAAAGCAATGAGGCTACAAGTTCATTTTCCAGCGTGACCTCGTTAAGAAAGACACACAAAAAAGTAGAATTTTTTGAGGGAGCGACTTCCAGAAAATTAAAATACAATGAATATTTACGTGTAACCTTCTTGGCTACCAGAGATTTTNTTGGTATGATCCCATTCTTACTATTTCTACTGCACGTGCAGTGAGCTGCCCTGCAGACTGTAACAAGCAAAACCCTTTCAGAAAGGACAATGTCTGCTTCAAACATCAGTCTTACTAAAGACACCAACCACCTCTTAATGAACACAAGTCTAGAATTAGCTTTCTACCCTTGCAAGATTGTTCTCATCTCTTCCCTGGCCACAGCTACCATTTCTAAATAGGAAATTGATTAAGAAGATCATTTTTGTAGAATCTAGCATGTCAGGAATGGCTTCAAAGAAAGTTGTGTTGATCAAACATCACAGCTGCACTTTGTAAGGGTCCATCCACACAGTGAGAGGAGGATGTGAATCTTACCTGGGGAAACCTAAGATAAATTGGTAAATTGCACAGCAATCACTAAAATATTTTAATCAACACCTTTCTGCAGGAAGATTTTCTTACCTTCACTTGTTGCAGCCAGCACTAGCCTTGACTACACCTACTTATCCCTACTGTTACGTGTGCACGGGACTCTTCACAGCACACGCTACTCTTATCAGGAAACCACAGACACACATACAAGTGGCTTCTCCAAGTCTTGAGGTTTGCATCACAAAGTTGTATCAATAACAAATTCCATCTTCTAACCCTTTGCTTATCTTTGTGTAGGACCAGAGGAGAGCCGAGAACGAGACGGGCGTCACGGCATCACTGGAAAGGAGCGCTCCCCTGGCTGCCTCCTCGGCTCCAGAGTCCCTCAGCCTGCTTTCCTGACAGCACTACTCACTCCCAGAGACAGCAGCACAGAGCCAGGCTCTCACAAAGCGTCTGCACTGTTCATTAAGAGCCACAAACAACTCAGAAAAGACTCAGTGGGAGCCAGAATCAGTCACTGGAAATAAAAAAAAAAAGGTAAGTCCAAATAATAAATGTTATTACTTTGTTTGTTTTATGGAGAAGAGAAACTAAGCATCCATTAGAGCCCTACACACTCCAACCTGCCTGCCTTGGGTGTCTATAGCCTTGAGACAGGGATGCTCAAAGGAGCAACAAAATGTTGCTTTCATAACTGAAGGAGAAGAAACCTTTTATATGGGGGAAGATTCTTCAGAGCACAGTGCTAACCTGCAAGTGCACTCACAATATAAGAGCTGGCAGAAGCCATGAAACTGGGCCTGCAACGCTTTGCTGCAGGTTACAAATGCAGCTGTTGCACGTTATTCTACCCACAATCCAGTCACATACAGCCGAAACAACTTCCACAGCATCTGTACAGCACTGACAGCAGCTGGGCCCAAGTCCTGCCCAGCATTACTTCAACATCAACTCTTATTATGGAAATGAGTTTCATAAATATTTATCAGTGCAGTCAGTCTGGTACCAAACATGACTGAAGCCTTCTTCAGGAGACTGCATTGTCAGCTCTTGCCTTTGAAATATAGCCAGTTCTTTGATGATATTCAGTAGCTGAAGCACCATGTTACTATCTAGACAACAGCCGAGCCAGCTGGAAACATGAGGGGTATTTACAAGAAGAGCATAGTCTGACCTCCAAATCCCAAATATAGCTAAATCAACCACATAACTAAGTGACCACATAATTTAAGCTCAGCTGTTAACTGGTGGACAGAAGGCGACCTTTGAGTTTTCCAGTTTGATGACTGTTGGCATTTAACAACTTTCTTATGATACCTGTGACTCTGATATCATGACGTTACCATACTGCTGTGTGATGCATCCCTAGTGAGAAAATCATGTGAAGAAATCAGCTTAATTGTTAAAACAATTGTTAAATCAAAAATAACCTGCCAGCAGCCTGTCTGCACCGCAGCTCTTAAAACTGCTACTGTAGGTGTGGATGAGATAGTGCTTGGAATATTGGATACAATCTGCAAAATACTTCCAGCATTCAGATAAACTGGATTAAGAAATAAAACCAGGTAAAGCCAGTCATGGAGGGGAAATAAATCCCAAACCATAAATCAGTATCTGGAATATAACACAGAGAAATACTCGCTGCCTCCACTAGCGTATGGAAGGAACCCTCCATTCTTTCAACCACATATACCCAACAATCTATGATTTCTTTCTTTACCTCTAACAATTTGGGGGGGCCTGCTGGTCCCACAAATTGCAAAAGCCTACTAAATGTGAGATAATAAGCTTGATAGATTTCCTCTGAGCCGTATGGCTCTGGATGACGGCCCCCACGGAAACCAGCCCAAAGTAAATGCCCGGGTTTACTTGTGGAGCTTAGCTCCAAGGCCAGTCTGTGATCACCAGACCCTGCCAGCTCTTCCTGGAGCTGGCACACGGTGGCAAATCGCGATGTGTAGCTCTAAAACAAAACTATTTGTAAAACAGGTTTTTAATCAATCTTCTCCGGGGAAGCACAACACTTGCGAGGCTGAAACCCGGCCGAGCGGTGTAACAGGGGTATGCACAGCCCATCTCCAGGGAATAAACTTTGTGAAACGGCCGTGGTTATACAAAAAAAAGGAACAGTTTAACGGAGATAAACTTAGCTCATACTAGGAGAAAGCAGGTACTGTTTAACTGAACAAGAATCAACGGGATTGGCATGGAAAACAGCACATTCCACCCCTGACAATTCCCATCAACTTGCTGGGTGGGCCTGGATGGGTCATTTAGGCTCTTTCTTCCTTGTGTTGATAAGGAAAAGAGAGGAACAATGACGCTTAATTGCTGTTGTAAGCTTCAGATCCAGGGCTAGATTGTACTTCAGCGGCATCTTGTTCAAATACCAGGTGCCAGAGAATCTGCTGAATTTAGTACACAATGCATAGGCGTGACAGCAGAAAGAAGGCCCTGCTTTTCAAGGCAGAAATTGTGAAGGACGACTTTAGAAGATAAGCAAAGTTGCTCAAAAGAAATCTAAAAATACTTGAAAGTTAAGTCAGCTCTTCTGAAAATAGCTGAGGAAGTCTCAGCTAGAGAACTCTGTCACAGCTAAAGCAATGAGGCTACAAGTTCATTTTCCAGCGTGACCTCGTTAAGAAAGACACACAAAAAAGTAGAATTTTTTGAGGGAGCGACTTCCAGAAAATTAAAATACAATGAATATTTACGTGTAACCTTCTTGGCTACCAGAGATTTTGTGAAACAGAACAAATTGGCTTTTTTCCTGAAATACCCTAAACAACATCAATTCAAAAGCAGTTTGAAAGCTGCTGCAACTGCAGGATGGACACTGAACTCCTGGGACTCTTCTAGAAAACGAAGAAAGCAGAAGCACCCTCACCTCATACACCCACTGGATTTTTATACTCCACATAGAATATATTTAGAGAAAATCCAAAGATATTCAGGAGATTAAGTACGACTTTTAAATAATAGCGTTTTAATAACGGAGATGCAACCTCCCTTAAATGCAAGTCCATAAAAATCAAGAAGCTGCAGGGTTTTTTTCCCTTGTTCTCAGTGTGAAAGCCTGACTCGAGCACCCACCCCGACCAACTGCCGCCACACGGGAGGAACAGGCGGGCAACAGGGAAAACTCATTAGCGGCTGCGGAGTATGAGCTACCAGCCCCATGCATGTTACCCAAGGAGAACCAACTCAAATATGCCGCTGCACTAACACAGTCGCCTGTCAGTCAAAGGCACAGCACTCCACCACCACCACCACCACCCCCCTCCAGAGCCGGAGTCTGTTTTTAGCCATTGAAGGGGGGCAGTGACATTTATTTGACCGTCAGAGGGCTGCTCCAGACCGGCCGCTCCGGGTGTCCTCTCCACGGCATCCTCTCCCTGCAGCAGCGGCTCTGGAAGGGGAACGCATCTTAGGATCACAGAATCGTTCAGGTTGGAAGAGACCCTTGGGATCACCGAGTCCAACCAACCATCAGCCCCACTCTACAAAGTTCTCCTCTACACCAGATCCCTCAGCACCACATCTCATCGACTCTGAAACACAGTCAGGGACGGGGACTCCACCACCTCCCCGGGCAGCCCATTCCAGTGACTGACCACTCTTGCTGGGAAGATTTTTTTTCCTCATGTCCAGCCTTACGGCTGACAACGCTGATCGCGTTAAAAGCGGGGCAAAAAAAACCAAACCAAACCAAGTCAGAGCTGGACAATTCGGCTTTTACGACTACGAAGCATTTCACAGGCAGATGAATAAAGGTGTGGACCGCGGAGTTAGCAGCTCAGCGCGTTAGAGTGGGCGTGTGATGAAGCTGTCAATTGCCATGTTTTAATCTATAGGGAGCTTTCACTTGAGATCATTAGGATTACTAGACTATGTTTCTATAATCAAAAAAACAAACCAAACCAAACCCATCCGAGGAAAAAAAGAAGTTCCTAAAGCATGCACCAAACTCCGAACTAAGCAACACCCAGCGCTGGGGGAACACAAGAAACGCTGTACCGGCAAGTGACCACAAATGGATGCAAGGAGTCGGAGGGACACCGCCAGCCGCAACCCGTCATTTCTCCCAATTTCCCCAAGCACAGCTCCAGCCCAACCCCTGCCCCGGGGCTGGCTGCCCGGGAGGCGGCGGGGGGGAGAGCGGGTCTTCCCCTGCGCCTCGCTCCTCACCGCCGGAGCGGAGCGGAACACCGGCAAACCCACGCCAAGCCCCGCGTTTCCAGCGCCGTCCGCGGCTGCCTACGGGAGCAAACGGGAGCGGCGTCCCGCCGAGTGTGGTTTTTGGCACGCCCAGCATCCTCCGCAGGGAAAAATAATGGGCAGCGAGCAGTAACTCCCGCAGAAGGGATGGGAGCAGCGCGGAGATAAAGAGCCATGAGGGCAGCTTTGACTTGCGGCGTGACAGCTCTCCGCAGAAACCAACCTACCGATGCCAGCCCACCGGGACACCCCACCCAGCCCCGCTGCTCCCAGCGCCTTCTCCTCCCGCCCGTCCCGATGCGCTGACTCCGGCTGCCCGGGAGCCGGAGGCCGGGGCGGGCCGGGCGCTGTGGGGAAGAGGCGCCAGGGCCTGCCCCGCTTCCCGCCGCCCCGGGACGCCACTTGCCGCCTCAGGGGCTGCGCTTGTCCCGTCCCCCCCTGCCACACTACAGCCTGAGGGGAAGCAGCGAGTTCCCCGCTTAGATAACGGACAAGCGACGGCACCGC
>VZTM01006765.1:229456-265306 GCA_013400555.1 Jacana jacana | reverse complement strand
CGGACAGGGGGGACGGCTGTATCGGGGCCTTGCGGCCCGCACCGCCACGGGGGGCTACCCCGTCTCTTCCCCGCACCTGGAGGGTGGCTTTTTCGCCCCAAGAGGGTGGTTGGGGAGGCGGCGTGGTGATAAATGGCACGCACAGCCCTTCCCGCGACGTGCTCCGCTGCCCTGACCCCAGCGCACCACCGGGATGCTCAGGAATTGGGTGCTGGCAAAGGAGAGGCAGAATCCCCAGCCCCCACTTAGCCGGAGGTGATTCCTGCTCCCACCACCACCACCNCACCGCCACGGGGGGCTACCCCGTCTCTTCCCCGCACCTGGAGGGTGGCTTTTTCGCCCCAAGAGGGTGGTTGGGGAGGCGGCGTGGTGATAAATGGCACGCACAGCCCTTCCCGCGACGTGCTCCGCTGCCCTGACCCCAGCGCACCACCGGGATGCTCAGGAATTGGGTGCTGGCAAAGGAGAGGCAGAATCCCCAGCCCCCACTTAGCCGGAGGTGATTCCTGCTCCCACCACCACCACCCTCTGCCCCCTATTGAATCCAGGACCCCTTTTGGCAAAAGGATGCGATTGATGAGCCCGTTCGCCAGGGTCGGAGACTTGAAAGTCAATAACTTCTTTGTGTTTCTATCATATATTAAATTACAACGCTCCCCTCCCCGAAGTTATTTGGTTTGCTGAGGTGACTTAAATTCCGGAGCGGTAAGCAAAGCCAGACAGCCCAGCAGGAAGGGAAAAAATGGGAAAGGTTTGCCTGGGAATCAAACGGGCCGGGGCTGGGGGAGGTGGGTTTGCAAGTCACCTTTATTTACTGCAGCATTGTTGAAAGGGATCCCGAATCCCAGATGGCTATCGCCAAAACCCGGCCTCAGTGAGGACTCCTTGTCTAAGCCGGCTCTCTCAGGAAGGAGTAGTTTTGGCTGTAATCCTCCTGAAATGGCTATAACTATGGAGCCACTAATCTAGTTTAGAAAATTTCCCTTTCTCCCCTCGGCTTAGTTTTGCATGAGCTTTTTAAGCTCCTTTTAGAAAACTTAATGTGGTGAAGAAATTAAATACCTATTTTGTTTAGGAAGGTATTTGTTTAGGAGATAAGCTCAACCCTGACCCCTCTTCCTCCAAACAAACCACAAACACCTATTTTTCAGCTGGAAAATGTTAATTAATTTTCCAGAAAATAATTGCACTCTACCCTCATCCTCGGAATGGTCCGGGGTTGCCATTGCTACATGGGAACTCCAGCACGGTCCCCAGCTCTGCAGTCTTTGGGTAGCTTTCCCCTTTCTAGGGAACCTGAAAATAAATGAGTGTCTTTTGTTATTTTGTTGTGGTCTGTGTCTGCTTTGTTCAACCCCACAAGGGATTTAAATGCTTTGTTGGGACGTTTTGAAGAAAGAGTCTGCCTTCCTATTTGCTCTGGCTTTATTTTTACTATTGGTTGGGGTTGTTTTTTTTCCCTATAAATGCAACAGTTGAGTTGAAGTGAGGCAAAACAATGACTTGGGTTAGTAAGAATAAAAAATAGTCAGCTTTTATGATCACATGGAATTGGTTGAGTGATATATTTATTTATTCATACTTGCCACGTTCTTTTATTTTCAATTAGAACTCCTCTTTGGTATGTTTTTGTTGTTTGGGGTTTTTTTTGCTAGGAATGTGGGTTGGGTTTTTAGTTCGAGCTGCTGGGAGATGCTGGGGTTTGTGGCTTGAATGCAGTTGGTCATAGTGACTTGTTCTCTGGGCTGCTGGGCTATGTATCTGCCTTTGCTTCTCCCACCCTTTTTTTTTCTTGATGTTTGTTGACTTTCTGTCTTGGGTGAGAGTGTCCTTAAAAAAAACCAACCCCAAACTGTGGTTTATTTATTTGCTTACCTAAAGCCAGAACAGTTTAATTGGGAGTGAGTGCCTGTGAGAAATGAAGATTTCTCTAGCACAGCAATATTTATTTGGTAACTTTAGTTAATTGGAGTATTCATTACACTTATTTTGACACTAGTAGCAATAAAGTTTCTGTAATTTTAATGTTTTTGTAAATGGGTAATTACTGTGCTCTGATTTGGTAACTATAAGAAGGAATATCATATCCCCACTTGTCATAATTGCTAACTGAATACAGCAAGGAAGATATTATAAAAACAGAAGGAGATGCATCTGCAGGCATGGGAGCTTAGCCTCAGTTTCCCCCATTTCTTTCAGTGGGGGGTTTTATAGCAGGGAAGCAGCAGCGGCGCAAGCTCCAGCCTGAGGTTCTCCTGCTCTGCCAGGAAGCACGTTGATCGTGTTGATCGCTGGCTGAGTGCTGGCGGAGCCAACCTTCTTGTCTGTTCCGGAGCGTAATACGCACAGGGCACAGTGTACTTGGCAGCGTGGAGGGCATTCCGTAGTGCCAAATGTTTTCCAGTTAAAGGTAGCAAAAGTGTTTTTTTCCTGTAAGAAAGGGGGATCAGCAGAACCATAGGAACAGTGCGTGGCCACTGCAGGAATTCCTCTTCCCTCTCTGGCAGAGGGCTCCAAATGGAGTGTGGGGTTTTGTAGGCACGGCTCACCCAAATCGCTCCTTGTAACTTTCTCTCTAATCCCCAAATCACTGCTATTGTGTCAGAGCATTGCATAAAGAAATCCCCAGGAAAGGGCAGTTCTGTCTAATCCTCAGAGTGAAGCAACAAGGCGATACTGGTCAGCGTTAGCATAACAAACTCGTGTTTAATTTTCAGTTTGCTTATGTGTGATACTGTGACTCCTACGCAAAACCTATTCGTTTTTTCGCTGTCTCCCTGAATGCCAGGAGCTCTATGAGACTTCTGTCTGTCAGCTCCTGCAGTTATGTTTCTGATTAATTCAAGTGCTGAAACTAACGGTAACCCTCACAGGAAAAGAAACGATGTGTTCACGGAGTCAGGGCTTTCTGCTTTACACAGATAATGCTCACAAGCAAACACGCTCTTTCCCAACTAGAAATGTACAGCTTAAAATGTATTAACTTAAACGTGCAATTTAAACTACACATTTGCCCCCCAAAGTACTAGGCTGATTCACAGTAATTTAAGTTAGGATTATTTTTTTTAACTGTTAATTTGGTATTTCATTACAGCCTGGGTGTTTCAACCCAGACCTTAATTGACAAACTCTGATGGGATTCTATTTTATGTGCATCAGTGAACAGGAAAAATAGAGAGCAGCTGGGAGAGCATTGTCTGTCATTTGGTTTCCGGTTTGGACCTAAAATATGCATTCTCTTTATATTTTTATTTAAGTGATAGTGGAGTTCTTTGATGAGAAAAGGGAAATGGGGAGTGTTTTGAGAAAAAGTAATGTGAGGTGCCAATGCCATTGTAATTCATTGTGGATTTTGTCTTTTCCTTCATTATTCCAACAGATTTTACTTTTGAGTATGTGCAGAGAGAAGCTCTCAGAGTTCCCCTTATCTTCAGAAATAAGGATGGGCTGGGAATTAAGTAAGTTACAACTAAATCTTGATGATTAGTAAATGCTTTTATAAAATAACCATTATGCTTTCCGCTTGTATCTGATATTTCCTTTTAATGATCTCAAAATGTATTGCAATTAGTAAGACTGTCAGCACCGTGGAGAAGAGGAATGATTATTTTCCACTTATAAACAAGCAGATAATGAGGTCTATAAAAGTTAAGTGCATACAGTGTGGTTCTACACAGTCAAAAATAAGATGGTGATGAAAGTCAGGAACAAAATTCAAAGATTCTGGCTTCCAGTCCATGCTGTCGTGACAGAGCAACCTCCCTTCAATTCTTGACTTCTCAAATGTTTTCTGTGTTACAGGTGGAATGTTTAATGATGCCTGTCGTTTTCCATTACAATTGTATCTCTTCAGAATGTTATCACTTTGTAAATATTTAATAACGTCTAGTTAAAAATGCTCTAATATTGGAGTCTCTTTGAGGGTGCCTTTTGCTAATATCCAGCCATAAAGGATTTGGTATTTTAATAAGTGAATCCTGCAAGTTTCTTTGTAAAAGTGGTGTTAAGAAAGGTTAAAATTACACACTTTATCAGCCACACAACCCGTAATGTAAACAAATGTCCCTTGATGCTTTTGGAAATGAGGACTGTAACTGATTGTATCTGAAAGTCAGAAAATTAAGTTTGTGAAAGCACAATTACTTTGCTCAGTTTCAGCTGCAACACCTCAAAGTTTAGGGAACCGAGGAGTCCCATTATTTAATTAAAAAGAATCAAACCACCCTGATAGAACTTAAGGAGGGAAAGAGAGGAAATAGCGTTTGGGGTGTTTGACAGTGTTTGTCCTTTCTGCAGAAGAGCGAGTAGGGGCTGCTGTGATACTCCTCCTCCGTACGACGGTTTTTCTGTGGAACTCTGAACAAAAAGTGCTTAATAAGTACTCAGCAGTAATTACAGCAATGTTTATTTTGCTGTAGCTTTGTCTTGTACTGGAATATTTTTCCTTTGGTTATTAAGCCCGGCTATTTCTCTGCTTACTCCTGGCTGCACAGTCTACTTTGTCGCTAAAAAAATAAAGCAGACACTAAGATACCATCCTTTTATGTGCTGATGCAAAGCCTTTCCCTTGTATCCTAATTTTCTGAAGAAAACCGACATGTATCCTGTAACATTGTAGGAGATAGGTAGAAAACCTAGCTATTGAATGAGAAAGGCTGGTCACTTAGAGTCTGTAAACATTTCTATGCTTCTCTTTGGTGTCATAGGCAAATCATCTCATTTTTCTATTGTATTGTTTGAGAGAAGGTGAGGTTTGGTGGAAAGCATTAATCCTTAAAGCTTGTGCAGAGGAGGGGATACAAGAGCATCTGTTCAGATGTTCCAGAAATCTACAACCTTCCATATAACATTCCTATGGGAACCTGAGAGGCAGAGAGCAGAGTCTTCTATGCTCATAGCTTAATTGTGCTTCATCTGCAGAAGCCGCCTCCTTAATCTTGGTTTATGTATTACGTGACTGTAGTATCATCACAAAGATACCTTATTTCTTGGTGTCTGTAAGTACAAGATATAATATCTTTTTAATATCCTTTTAATATATGTAAAATCTTTTAAATAATTCATTATTTGGGATTCTGTAATGAGGCACTTTCACCTCAGACATTTCAACATTCAAACCTCAGCTCGCACATCATCACTGGTTTCCCTAGTGTTCCTGTGCCCCACCAGGCACTCCCCTTGTGCTACTGCCTTTGGTGAGGGGGTCTTTGGTCTTTCTTGATCCAGGGGTTCAGAGACTCATCAAGCTCCTGGGATCAAGTAAAGAGTGCGATCTGGGTTTTTTTTTGTGCCATGCGTTGGCTTGTTTTTCTTCAAGATTTGTTGAGTTTAGGTACATTTGCAGTCAGCCTTCCTATTCCTCTTTCTGGAAGTCACCAGTAATTTTTAAGATACCTGGAAGAAGGGAGGACCTTGGCCACGTCCCTGTTCCTTCTGTGGTCATGTGTACAGGCAGGCCAAGTTCTATATGTACTTCTGTATTTTCCTGAGACAAAAGGCCTGGCCTTGAGTGCTTACATGTATGCACATGTACACAGCATGAATCCACATCTGGACAACCACAGCTCAAAGAAGACCATTGAGAATAAGGTACCTTTCTGTGTCAGCGTTATCAAAGCAGTAAAATAAGTAGCAGGTTTTGAAGGTGCATCACAAGTGAAGAAGTCACAGGACCAAATGCTGCATGCTGGCATTTTCAGTTGGAGTTCTGTGGTTCTGGGTAATGCACCTGGATTGGATTGCAAAGAGGTGGATGAGGAGTAAATGCTAATCCACAGCAAGAGTTCTGGAGTCACTTACCCAACTCTCTGCCACGTGCTAGTGCTTTGGATAGTGAAGATGAAGTACGTGTTTCAGTTTGATATTAGGAGCTTAAAACAGCCTCAGCAGCCAGGCTGGCCCAGCCAGCTCTTCGGTTTCCTGCTGGCTGTGGTATCATTCCAACACCATTCTGACACCCTTCCTCCTTTCTAGTGCTGTTTCCCTTTCTCTCTTTTGGGAACCATACTTGCATTTTGTGCAAGTTCTTCCTCTGGCTGGAACTCACTGCCAGAGGAAAAGAGAGTACAAATACCAGAGTTGGGGTTTTTTTTTAGGATGTTTTTGATGCTGACAAGAATGAGAGCAAATTTTATCTGATATGTGTGCTTTGGATGGTTCCTGCATGGAATCAATTGAATCTTCCATTTCACAGTCAGTTGAGTGAATTATCTTTATATTTCCATTCTTTTCTGAATCGTTGAATGCTGGCTGCTCTGGGGGATTAAAATACAGGATTTTGCAGAGCAGTAGTCTCTTAAAGAACATTCAACATTCTAATGTTTTTTATTTAAATGAGCATGTCTTATTAGTTTTAAATGATGTCATGAAGCAATTGTACACGCTTGGGTATAAATGCCACTAGAGTGAGAGAAGGTTGAAACCACAATTTACGTGTATTTTAAATGACAGAAGTGAAATGCATGAGCAAACTATTCTGTTTGGCACTGTGCAGGGTAACATGATTTAATTTTATTTACATTTACGCTTCTTGGATGCATCTATCAAAAGCAGCCAGCATGCAGTACAGGAGTTCTGTGGATGAGGAGAATACATAAATGCTGCGTGCATTGTACTCCAGCGAGATCACCGTAGTATCGACACCTGCCCAACTGATCTGAAATGTTCAGGACCTTTAATGCCATCATCCTGACATTTACTGCTTGACATAACCAGTGCCATAGACTGCCGTCTTCCATCACCAGAGCGAGACTGGACAGTTTGCCTTTGGATCGGAGTCATTTGCTGATGAAACTCGGGAACCTTACGTTCCACTTCAGGCTCTGGAGGAAATTATGCTTTACTGGGTCTGGTGTGGCACTGCTGTCTCTTGTCCAGAGGAGGCCATGTGTACCATGATATGGTAGATGAGGCGATTTGTGTAAATATAGGGTGACTTTTCAGATACAGTGGTCTGTAAAATGACTTCTGACATTCTGAATAACTGATGGTACGTGCTGCCGCTTCTGCGTGCTGTTAAGCGCTCAGCTTGCACGTCTGTGCCTGGCAGATGTACAAAGCATAGCTGAACAGTTTGGTTACTGTGCTTGGAGGTACTCCGAAATGGCAAGGAATGAGATGAATGAGGAAAAATTATTATAATGAAACTTTGAGAATTGCTTTCCTGTACATTTCTGACCGTTGGCTAGAGGCAGCAAAGCCGACCTGTGAGCTCGTAGCAGAAGAGGAGCTGGTTTTCTTGCAGGGTCGTTTGGGTGTTTCTGAGATTGTAACTTGGAGAGAAAATGCTGTTTGGAGAGATACTGCCTCTTACCTGAATAGTGGTCGTTTGCATTGTGTTGTGGTTAATCAGATATGTTTATTAGCCAGAGCTAATCCTCCCTGGGACCTGAATAGGAGACTTCTCTAGCAAATCTTTAAATGTTTCCTAGTTTGCACCAGTGCAGGCTAAGGTCCTGTGCAAACATTTCTTTTCTGATTGAGTCAATGTGATTTATATATAACAGAATGCTGAAAATCTCAGATGTAGTCAGTCATACTTTGGTGTTAAGTCACCCTGCTGTACCGTTCTTCACCTATTCCTTTAGATACATGAAAGCTTTGGAAACATTCATAGTGTTTTTATCTAAGATGCGTTTGTCTGAAAATTGCCTGACAGTGGGGGGGGGAAAAGCATCTCTGCTCAGCTCTTCCATCGGTGGTATTCTGCATTCATATGCAGAAACCCAAATGAACCAATGCTTGCTGATTAGGATAGGACAGGTGGCATTAAAAAAAAACACAACAGGGTTTTTTTGGGGGCATCCTAGTGCTGCAGCCAGTGAGCCCCAAGTGGTAAGAACCAGTGTGGCCATTACGCTGGGTGGGCCTGGAGATGAAGGTCTTTTACAGTGTCAGCAGCAGAAGGGGTTTGAGCTACAGCTCCCAAGGCAACCCAGACACAAAATGGGTTAATATACTTGAAACCTCCTCTGTTAAAGCCTGAAATTCTTCCCTCAGTGGAGTCTTTCTCTAATGTACGATACATGCTGAGATTGCAGAGAAAAAAAAAACTAAGGCTGTGCCAGGTGTGTTCTCCAAAGAACTAAATGTGCAGTTTTACTGTTAGGGAGGATTATATTCTCCCAATTTGAGTAATGTTTATTGTCAGCTGCTGCTGGAGCTCTCAGCCTGGATTTGTGTGTTTGCATCTGGGTTAGGGTTGTTCCCTATCCTGGTTGTTGATTTTTATTTTGATTTATACAAATGTGAAAAAGATTGCCCATGTAATTGTCCTACATGCCTGACAAAATACAGGCAATCTGTGGCACTTGAAGACACCACTTGCATGTTCTTGTTGCTCACAAATAATTCCTCTTTCCCCTACTTCTGACTTTCTAGTGCTTGGATAAAAAGATGTGTTCTGAATGAACCCTGAAGGTCAGTAGATTCAGGCTGTTTCATTCCAGCGAGGGAGTGAATTCCAAAGCTGTGGGGCCCTCACAGCTAAATGCAAAGATGTGAGGGTTGGCGGAGAACTAACAAAAGATATTGTCCAGCCTCCGCATCCCACCAGAGGAAGGTGATAAGGGTAAAAGAAAGTGGACAAATAGAATTTGACAAATAGCTCTTAAGATGCACACGTAACTGCATTTTTTAACTTTACCTTTCAGTGTTTTCTTAAGGGTAAAAACTATTGCTCTAAAAGTTTGCCTGTAGGCTGGATAGTTCTGCTTTCGAACTGAATTATGTCCAAAGCCCTTTATGACAAGAAGCAAGTTGCTTATCTTCCACCCACAACCGTACAGGAGGGACAGGACACGTAGCTGGCAGTTCCCACTGGGCTGTGTTCATTACAATTCCTTAGTTTTTGTATGATGTGAAGTGTGAAATACCGTCATTAAGATGAAGTCTTAAAAAGCCCACTACTGTTTTTGTTTTCTTTTCCCATCCAGTCTATATGTTGCAGAATTTCACTCTCTTGACACATAAATCTCACCCACTTGATGTACTAGACTTATTCTCTAATTACATTAAACTCCAAACCATTGCCTGTATTAGAAGTGATCTTATAAATGCACTGACGGTGGTGAGCCAATCATGCTGCTCTTTATTTTACCTCTGAATTAGCCCAAATTGAATTGAACAACAGTTTCCCTACCCAACAATGCAGCCAGGTTGTCTTCTGCCAGACAAGGAGGTTCGGAACAGTCATTAAAGCAACGGTGCTTTGATTGATTATTTTGTGTATTTCCTCTCCAAGCAGTGACTCTGACCTGTGACCATTTTGAAGACCTTGTTTTACTGCTCTGTGCCTCCGTTTGCATCCACTGGCCAAGGCGATGACGCTCACCTCGGGGGATAAACGTGGGGCACCACCAGTTGCAACCCATTGCAGATGGCTTAGCAGCTATAAAGGTTTAGGATTTTATTGAAATCACCCCCAAGCCCTTGCCTTCCCTCCCACTCCAGTGCTAGAGAGTGCTTGAAAAGACACCTCTTCTCTTTCATTAGGAGTAGAGAAACTTTTGTACACTTGCCAATGCAAAGATGTTATGTATGTCATTAAAACTTGCACTGTCCACGCTTCAGAGAGGCCTGGCTTGATTCCCCCTGCTGCATTATGGACAAAGAGCACTATACATTTATTTCTCTTTTATTATGGTAACGAAAGTGTACCCATACTTATCTTGACGGTATTTAACGTTGCTTTCTTTGCTAATTATAGAATGCCTGACCCGGATTTCACCGTCAGAGATGTGAAGCTATTAGTGGGTAAGTTATTTTGAATGCATTGGATTAAGTCTATACAGAACAGAATTGCTTTGAAATACATGTCCAGTTGTGTTTGTAGACATTTGTGATAACTCTCAGAATCTGGGAGAAGGCACAGAGAAGCAATTTGTAAATTAAAAAGGCTGGGAGAACCCTAATTAGTAGTCGCAGTGACCGGACTCTGATCTCATGCTGGATAATTGGCTGTTTGAAAGAGAGTGAATGCTTTTGCTCTTAACAGGTGTCCTACATACACTTTTGTGATCCTGGAAAGCAGCAGCTCTATTGATTGAGTTCCTGGGTTTTTTTTTTAATCTGTTGTAGTATATCTGTTCGTCAAAGGTACGATTGGAGCCGTATCACCTTTCGCCTCTGCTCTCCCCACAGTCTTTATCAGTGTCAGGCCAGGTCAGTGCTTTGAGGAAAGGTTGCTAAGAGAGACTGAGCACAAAGCTTTCCAAACTGCCTGGCTTAGTGATAAGACACAAACCAGAGAAGTGGTGCCTGTGATCATCAAATGTTTCCTGGCAATTTTTTGCAAAAGAAATATTTTTACCTCTAAGAAAAGCTACACTTTGAGTAGGAGATTATTCTGTGTGCTTCTCTGAAATCTGCTTTTACTGAAGATGGGTGTGTTATGTAGTGTTTGTCTGAAATTGTTGCTGAATAGTGACACTGCGCTCTGAAATCGTCGCTGTGGAGCTAGCTCGGGTGTGCTGGCTGCAGTCCTTCACACAGACCTTTAACTGCATTCTTGCTATTGAGAATTTACTGGGTTTATTTACCTGTGTTGTGGCAGGAGTCAATCTTTTAAATTAGCCCAGTTGCTGCATCCTGAAAGAAGAATTTTTGAAAATTGCTCTTGAGTTGGATAATCGATGGGAATAGCAAGTCTGGAAAAGACGTAGTTAAGAAAAACAGGGAAAGGAACTTGTGCCTCAAATCTGTTCACTTGGGGTTATCTGTGATGAGAGGGTTATCTCTGGTAACCTTCCTTCACAAACAAAACTTGGCAATGTTGCTTAATTTATGACCATTTTAACTTCTTAGGGGAAAAAAAGCCTAAACCAATAACCAAACAAACCACTTTGGCAGAAAATGTTAGAGAAATGATGAGGGGAATGCTATTTGGCAGCATTTCTGTTGGGCCATCTGCAGCTAAGTTAGGAAATAATATGAGGGTTATTATAAAAATCCTAAATCTTATGGATTTCTTAAATACCTGCATGTAGGTACAAATACCTCTTTTTGCTGCAGAGGAGCCTCATGCATAAACCTTGTCATTAGCTGCACCCTGTTCACAGTTTTCTGTGAATTTGTTCTGTAGCTGATAAAGTGCCATTTCTGTCTCTGAAGCTGCTGAATTTGAGGGTCTGACTTTGAGCTGTTTTGGAACAGCGTAGTGTTGCGTAACAACATTGTTTTTCCTGTTTAACAGTCGAAGTGTGGGAGTTGCATTTCCTCAAGATTGACGGCCCTTGAAGTATTAAGGGGTGGAGATTCCTGTGTACATGGCCAGCAAAGCCAGAGGATATTTATAAATAAAATTAGATCTATAAAACAATGGGGCAGAAATAACAACCACAATTAACTTTGAGATTAACTGTAATGTAAAAGTGTGCCGTTTCTCACAGCTGGTTCATCGATTCGTGCACACGCTGCGGGCCAGATTCTGCACGTCGTGGGGCTTTTTTTAACCTATTTGGACAAAGTCCCTTTGGAGGCATTGTACTGAGCCCCTCATTTGGTAAAGGACATTGTCACCTGGCTGTCTTTTTAACATGGTTGATGACTTCTGGCATCACAGGTGGAAACTTTGATTCAAAAGATCTAAAATATTTGGGAAGTGGATTGGAAATTGTACCTGCAAAATCAGGGTGCCTATGGGAAATCACGTCTGTCTGTGGAATCTGTGCTATATCTAACAGCCACGTTGACACTGAGAGCACGTGGGGGCAATTCCTCTCTCCGTGCCAAGTTTCTAAGTTGTCTACTAATGACTTCAGGAAACACTGGTGAGCAATTTTCCTATTGCATATCATTGCTGATTTATTTTTTTTTCTAGTTTTAGCTTAATATGTTTAACACTCACAATCTAATGTTCAAAGGAAGCAGATGAAAATTCTTGTGTTATCCATATCTCCCGTGGTTGGCCCTGCATCCTTTAGCAGACTCCTCACATTCCTGCCTGAACCTCCAGGTATCTGAATTTCTGAAGCACCGTGTTTTCAAATCTTCCTCAATGTCTCTCTGTGCCTGGGAGGGGAACGGTGTTTGGTGAATGTGAAATGGGATCATCATAACCCTCTGCGTCTGAATGTGCGTGGGAGTCGATAGAGAACGTAGAAAAAATGTTGTGTTCTGTGTAAACTTGTTTTTTAAGTGCTCGTCATCATAGTACGCTGCCACTCGTTAAACCTGGCACTTGTTCTCTTTGCTTCAAATCAGGGGAAACACATCCCTGATAGAGTGTTTTAAAGAGATGGTGCTGAGTGTTTCCAAAGCGTATAACTTCCATAGGAAGTTACTGAACCTTTGGTCTCCAGTTATTCTTCCACCCTACTTTCTGTTTCTAATGTGACTGTTGTATTATCTCTCTGTTTGGGTACCTACAAGTGACAATTTTGATTGTTGTTTGGGTTTACTTGGGCTTAGGTGTCTATTTGATTTAAGTAGATTGCCAGACTTCCAAAGAAACATCACCTTTGCTTGTTGGGTTTTTTGTTTTGTTTTGTTTTCCTTGTTTGAAGGTGGTTTAGTTTGGTGATGTTTATGACCTGCACATTAGCATGCCTGGATGTGCACCTCTGCGTAATGACTGCGAGGGAAACACTCTTCCCATACAGTTGCTTTACTTTAAAGAACAAACACTTAAAATTGCACAGTTGGAAAATGGCTGTTAGGAGCCCCCTGCCTCTGTACCAGAGATATCCTGGATACTTTTTAAACCCAAGCCAGTGGATTGATTTCAGCAGTTGGAATTTGTCTGGTGTCTAAAATGGCCATGAGCCAAAAGCACAAATGGAGGAGAAGAGAGGAATTACTGGCCTGCCTAGGAACTGGAGACAACTCTTGAAAGAAAAAAACCCTCTGTTGTAATTTAATAACTATTAAGCTTTGTAATTTTATTGTTTAAGGTAGATTTGATTGCTAATTCTGAAGGACAGAATGTCACTGTCATCTCTTCATATGTTGATTTAAAATTTGATTAAGAGGGTCATTGGCCCTCTTAACATCTCCTTAAACATCTGCCACATCTGCACTAAGGGTTTGAGGACTGTTATTTCTGCTGGCTCCTTACTTTTCACTCTTAGCTGCCATGCTGGTGTACTGATGGTGCAGTTACTATGTGCATACGGACTACTTAAAAATCAAGGGCACAGCGGTAGGCAGTAGGTATTGGGGTTGGGGCTTATTCCAAAACTTTTTGTCTTTTTGTCTTTAGATTTGCACAGTATCTTGGTTTATGTCTTTTTTTTTTTTTTCTTTTCCCCCACATTCTCCTACTCCTGTGTTTTAAGGGCCCCCAGAAATTCAGAGAATTTATCCCCTTGGTCCATTTCTTTTTCTCTCTAACTACAGCCAGTCTTCCAGCCAGCAAACAGTGCATCTCAAGTGCACTCAAGTATAATTTATATTTTCCAGGCTTTTTGTTTTGGCTTCTTCCACCCTTGCTTCTGGGCCACAGCATGGAGAGGTGTCTGTCACAGATGGGCAGAAAAGAAAAAGCGTGTTTTCCCATATGTATCTGCTTGAATCGCCAAAAATACTTACCTGTGTGAATGCTTTATGCTAGTTCTGCTAAAGAACAAATGAAGTACACGTGCCAAGGTTAACCTAAGACTGAGCAAGGAGAAAGGTAACTGCTTGCTGACCAAGCTGCTCGAAAGTCAGGGCTTCTGTGTTGGCTATCAACTATCTCTAGCCTTTGCTACTCCCTAATTCAAGGGCTGAATGCAATAATTTGCTTTAGTCTTTGATGTCAGAAAGCCAAAGCATTCAATTTTTTCATTTTTTGGATTTTTGGCTTTATATTTTTCTTTGTGGACATCATACAATCTGAAGGAGGGAGCACTGAGGAGTTCTGGAAGCTCTGGAACAAAGGAGAGAGAAAGAGGAAGCATACATGAACGTATGCATCAATCTGAGCTCCTTTCTCTTTCCTTGATTACTTTGGTTTGGTTTGGTTTTTTAGTGGTTTGCTTGGGTCAGCACTGATTGAATTTAAAAGAGTATCTGCTTTTCTGTGGCATCTGCGGTGTCTCGCCCTTTGACTTGTAATTGATGTCTGTGCTGCCTTTGTCTTCCTGGGTTGTCACAGCACGCCCAGGAGCTCCCTGGGTAGGTGTGGAGACCCTGGTCGAGCATGGTCTCTGTACCTACACAGCAATGGCTGGTCTACATGTGTTTGCTTTTATTCTTTATCTTTAGCTGACCTCTCTTCAGTTCACATGCCACAAGCTGGTGGTCTATCACCATTGAATCCCAGCTTTTACAATCTTTACCTAAATACACCACGAAATAAAGCTGAATGGTGCTGCTGGGTCCATAATGTGCTTCGCTGCTTCTCTGGATGGGCTGGGGTAGCTCTGTGTGCCAGGCTGTGCTCCTCAAAGTTGAGCTTGCAATCCTGGCTAGTGTCAAAAGGGGCGATTTCAAAACACGCTGAGGATTGTAAGGAAGAAAAAAGACTTTCAGTTATTGTGATCCCTGGACTGAAGAGGTTAAAGTTGTGACCACAGCGGTCACTTCTGTAGGATCAGCAGCATTGTTGTATGGAATTCACCGTGCCCAGCCGGGCATTGTATCAGTGGGAACAGTGCAAGTACAGGACTTATGCTATTCATGGGGTGGTCCAACAACTGACATAAACTCACTGATTGATTTTATTTAACTAAAGGGTTTATTTATAGAATTTAAAAAGTAAGTGTAGGAGCAGTGAAGAATGTATCATGTATTTTGTTATTAAAACCTGGTGCTGTAGAGTGAGCTGGCCCATAAAGCTTACATGGATAGAAAGTGTTTAGTTCCCTTCATTGATTGCTGTGTTCAGACTGTGTTGAAAGGCTTTGGTGTTTTCATCTTGTATAAAGAATCCAAGTAAAGTTGAAAGCAGCAAAGATTTTAATTGGGATAAAATTTGTGCCTTGAGATATGGCAGCCAAAAGCAAACGTGACAGAGCACTGAGAGCTGTTGCAGAGACCAGTCTTCATCTGGCCCAAGGAGATGATGCACAAGATGGGACCTAACAGATCATTTCAATATTTGATTTTTGTGATTCTGTCAAATCTTTAAAGACCTGGCAGAAGGCTTTGATCTCCAAGACAAAGGGTGAAAGGAAAACCAAGGCTCTATGTATCCTGTTGCTTTCTGTGCTGGGAGTAGCTGAAGAGATACCCGATTATTGCTGGGTTTTGCCTTCTCATTAGAGACACCAAAAGAACAGGAGCGGAGCCAAAAAATCCAGTTGCAAACTGAGTGTTTAAAGAAGTATGTGTGAAGGTCTTTGCCTCAACTCCGAGTTTATAATCATGGTGTCAGTGGAGCTAGATAATAGAATAAATTACATCATTAAAACCCAGCTGTTTGCAAGGAAAAAGCCCTATAAATAGGGGGGGTTGGCACTGCAAGTGCAGGTCAGCCTTCTCTTGTGCTGCTGGCAAGTACTGGTTCTGGAGGAAATGCTGGGTGCCGTCACACATCTGCTCATGGTTTACTCACTAAGTGAGATGTTAAGGACTTCATCATACCACACTAAAGTGGACAACTGAACTGCCTTTAACCTCAGCGGAAGAGGAGTATTTCACTGGCTGTTAAGTGTTATATTTTTCACAGGGGAGGGAGCTAAGCAAGTTTTCTGAAGTTTGGCATCACATTTTGCTCATTGTAGGAGTAACTGCAATTCCACAGTGTTAATGGTGCACGGTAAATAGTGTGGCTGCCTTCTCCCAGGTGGAAACTGGGCTGAAAGGTGACGTGATGAGCTCAGGTGCCTGTTCAGTGCAGTGCTGGAAACGGAACTTGGGGAGTCTCAGTTTCTAGTATTCCTGTAAACTGTAAATGATGTACTGGCTGCGGCGAGCCATGGTCTCTGCTGTGCAGGGGACTGCCATGGGGTGGAAAATTCCCTTATGAGTTCACGTAAGCAGGCTGATTTGAATAAGTGAAATTCAGTTGGGACAGAAAGGATTACTGCCCGTCAAGCGTTCGTAGCAGCCCTAAGCTACGTGGGGCTCTGTATCGTTCCTCTAGCCATTTGTGTTCTGTGGAATACATATGCTGCTATATTCCCCAGGAACTCCAACTAAGATGAGAATATGTATGCCAGGTGTTTCACAGAAAGACAAGAGTCCCCCTCATCCATGCTTCTGGAAGTAGGTGCTAATGAAAGGGGAATGGAAAGAGATGCAAAGAATGTAGGTAAGGATTATTCTGGGTGTATAAAGTGTGGTTTACGCATACATTAAAAACTCTACACACGGTGGTAGATGTGTTCATATACAAATGTATAAATTTCATCCAGTACTGTGTCAAGAATCATGAGTAATGTCTCCAAGAGAGAACATTGGTGGTGGTGGTGGCTGCAGATCAGGTGGGTAAAGGCAGGAGGGGGGGCAGAGCCCACGTAAAACATTGCTTTTCCATCAGCATACATTTCTTCTGGTGCGTTAGCGCCGCAGCTCCCGAGTTGGCTGTGCAAATCCGCTCAGCTTTTGGTTAGTAGCTGCTCCAAAAAGCTGAAAGGAAACCAGGTAACTGTCTCTGAGTAACTGCTCCCTGGCGATTCTCTGGTTCATTCCTCCCGTGGGTTTGCTCCCCCTCTCGAATCGATCTGCTCTGAAAATCGTATCATGGTTGAATTCACATCAAACTACAAAGCCAGTCGAGAGGCTCGTAGTGTGGTCTGCGGGCAAGCAGGGGAAATTTTGTCTTAATGTACAGTCCTCCATCCCATGAAAGAAAATTAGCCATGTAGATACAAAGGAAGGACAAAGCAGCCCCACACTGCAGTTCAGAAAACTTTCCATCTTTTCTGCTGAATAGGGACCTCGTGTTGCTTTTTCTATAGAGCAGCGCTCCGTTTGTTTCAAGGGAGTTCTAAAATTGGAGACTGAGAGGAGTCAGGAGGGAGGCTCATTAGAGAAACTTTGCTGTAAGGAGTGCTTCCCAAAATTAAACAGGCTCTTCAAAGGAAGTGCAAAAGTCTGCCCTCAGACTTGCATCTAAGTCTTGATTAAGATGTATGGTGCTCCCTCTGTGCGGGGATTTGTCCTGTGAATGGGAGTGCCACGTTTGGGAGAGCAGAAGAGCTGAGTCAGGGGTCTCTGCTGTGTCTCCAGGAATCTTATGTGGAGGGATAAGAGAGAAGCAGTGAGGTCTTTGCTCTGTTCCTACTGTCCAAATAGTGCATTTTTTGAAGCATAGTGGACCAAGCGCTTCTAAGGGAGAGGAGTCAACGCTGATCTCATGGGAGGGGAGGTATTCGTATGGAATGTTGCCATTCATTGTAAGATTTCTCCTCTTGGTCCTCATGGGGGTCTTTGTGCCCCATGGTGTGATCTGTGCCTGGCTTGCTCTCTGGGGTCTTGCTTTTTCCTTTTCATGTAAGTGGGACTGTTGGAGTATTAACCAAAACTGAATTAATGAAAGCATCCTCATTGTTCTCATGGTTTGGAAGACCAATGTCTCTGAAGTTTTATAAAAATCAACTTATGAACACATTCTTCAACCTGTGAGGATTCAGACTGAGGGTATGTCAGTCTCTGGATCCTGCAAGCCACCCCCTAAATTCCTCAAGGGACTTGGAGCCACAAGAGAGGGTGCATCTCTCCAATAGCTGAGAGGAACAGGGGGATCCAAGAGCACTTTGAAGGCAGGAGATAAGGATGGCTCCTTGCAGGATGAGGCTGAGCTTGGATGTGTGTGAGCTGGCCAGACTTCTAGCTGTTGCATTTCTTTTTTAAATGTGAGAACTACAAAGAGAAAACATCTGGACAATGCAAAAAAAAAAAAAAAAAGGCAAAAAGCAAAAGCAGCAGCTGATTCCAATTCTGTCTGGCAGGTTTCTCTTTTCCAAGCACAGCACTGAAGATTTACTGGCTCATCCTTTTGTCTTTGTCTTGTTTCTTTCTTTTCCCTTGAGCGACCTCTCCTGTTTTCTCTGTAACCCTCTCTCTGGGATGTACTGTACTGTGCAGAACTCATTTTACTCCCTCATCTCAATAGTAGCTTGTGAGGATGCACAGATAAATCCTTCCAGACTTGAGCAAGTCCCATTAGGATACTCTTCCCAGCCCTGAACCAATAATGCCAGAGGGATCAACTTTGCTGTAAGCAGGAACAGTAGGACTTGAGAGGTGGGGTTTTGTTTATCATGGGGTCTATTAGTTCTTTGTGGGACACCAGCAGTTGTCTGTATTGATCAGACAATGCAATGTGATTTCTGGACTGTTCCCCTCTCTGCTCCCTGTTTGCTCAGGTCTAGGAGGGATTATGAAGTTGTGGAGTTGTGCTGCATTCTCTCCTGGGCAGAATTAAAATTAGAAACTAGACTTCAGAGCTTCTGAATGGATTTTTTTTTCGAGTGAAGGTTACATTAGTGATTTTCCTGCAGTCTGAGAGCTCTACCTAATTTGTCAAAAATTGAAGTGGTTTGTAGCAGCTCTGAAGCAACCCCATGGGACTTTGGCATCCACCAGTACTAAGGTGCAGCAGTGCATGTATAAACTAGAAATCTCTCTCTGTTAAAGTGGAACATTGCAGACTTTCAGAGGACATTGCTTCATTTACCACACACTGGGTTTCTGCCTTTTAAATAGCTTATTGTTTAAGAAGGAAAGCTCCAGTCTGTAGTATCAGAGGGTGACGTTGGGGCTATGGCTCGGTGTCACTGCATGGTTACCCACAGAGGCCGCCGCCAGCGCTGGTGCTCGGTGCACATCCCTTGCCCTGGTGTTTGTGGAACTGCTGTGAAGGAAGGCAGGGAACTGACCCTGCTTAAAAAAATTATTTAAGCTTCATCAGTTTTTGGAGTACTGGTGAACAGTTTGTATCATGAAACCAGGACCTGGGGCAGAGAGAAGTTAAAACTTACCCAGTGTTCCTTATAGACTGGAAATAGAAACTCATCCCTCTAATTCCAGTACCGTGCTCTGGTGCCAGACCATCTTTTTGTCATCTAAACTGGCATCTAGTTTTCACTGTTGCTGCCTCTTATGTGCCCTGGTGTAGTGTCTCTATTCTTTGTGCTACCCACTGTATCTAGTGAACTTGGTTTTTTGCCATACCAATTAAGCAAGTCTAAATTGGCGATCTGCTCGTTCCCTTCCTTCTCTCCCTGCTCCTGGCATTGCTCTCCTGCCCCTTCCTGTGTGCTGGCACGGGCTTTGCTCCTTCTTGCAGTGAGGTGCTTCAAAAAGTTGAACTGGCAGAAAGCTCACTGTCTTCCTCCTTTGCGGAGAGAGGGAAGAATATATATTTTTTTCCCTTTTTTGTTTTTTACCCTTTCCTTTTTTTTCTGGGCAAAACATGATGAATGTAGGCTTCTACCTCTGGCGTGAGTTTCCACTGGGGAGCCGTGCTTGATGAGTGAGCCTCCATCAATGATTAGGTCTTCTGTGCAATAAAATAGATAAAAAGAAGTTATTTGATGCTCCCTCTTTATACGTTTTTTTGGCTCTTAGAAATAAAAATGAAATATTATAGCACTCCCTTGCCTATGTTTAGCATGTCCGCTGACTTGCCATTTTGGAAGTAGAACCATTTCTATTTTTAGAGCTGAGCTTCCTGTTTGAGCTCTCTGTAAGTTTGTCCTTTGCCTGACACAGTCAAAGACTTTAAAAAAAGTCTTAGTTAAGCTGGAACAGTTTTGCTAAAAACGGTTTTGTTCATGTCCGGATATAAACAGCAGTAAATCCATTTTAGATGAATGTGAAAATTCAACCTTTCAATGTATTTCTGTGATGTCCAAACGTGAAAGTGAAATTGAGCTGACGTGTTGATGTGGTCACGGTCATCTCGAAGCCTTTGCCTACAAATGCATTTAAAAATCAGTTGTCCACATGGGAAGATTAACCAGAACAGCTATTTTAGAATAACTCCCCGTATTCACACTGTTCTTCTGAAATAAGCACCCTCTGCTTTAGCTCATCCAAACTTGAAAAAAGCCGCCTTATCCCGGAGGGATAGCATTAGTTTCATTCACCTTAGTCCAAAACGACCTTCAAGTGTAGCTATGCCTTTACCTGAAGTATCTATATTAATATGTTCTGGAGGTCTGATATAACCATAGCTATATACATCTTAAGATGTCCTCATTAAAATGTGGATACTAGATGTGTGGTGGTGTTGCCAACACTTTGATGGGACGCCTTTAAATACCAGTCTAGACCAAATAATGGTGATATAATTCACTGGAAAAACAGAAAAAGGAAAATATTTTCCTGATCTCTTAGTAATCTCCATTTGCTTGCCCCAACGTTGGAGGAGTGCTGGGGTCACAGCAAGAGAAGGTCTGGGTTGCATAGTCATGACAGCGGAGGTGAGACCTTTGAGGAGCTTTTGAATCGTCTCAGCCATCTCCCAAACCCTCTCCTTGATGGTGAGGTGTGCCCGATCCCTCCAGCTTCCCACCATTAATGTTACTGGTGGAGCACATCACAACAAAGTGTAGCTTGAAATTTACAATGTAAATAAGGCCGAAATAAATGAAATTGTCCTCTTCTTGTTGGGGTGTGGTTCTGCTTCACAGGCAGCTTTCCGAAAAATAAAAGGAGAATAGATTGCACTGATCCAATCAATGCTCCTTTGTACTTGTCTGTAGGAGAATAAAGAACTCTGCTATTGCCAGATTAACAGGTCACTTAACGAAATAATTGAATTTCTGTTGGACTTTTAGTATGCAAAGTCGCTCTTGATAGTGTAAAATCTGTTATAAAATGCTATTAACGTGAAATTATTTATTTTTATAACATTTTTCCTGTATTTTATCTGCTACTGCAAGATACATTTTTATGTTAAGACATTTTAGGATAGGATCAATAGTCTTAAAGTAGATTTGACAGATAAATAAAACATAAGATTTTCAACAGAGTTACATCCCCTCCCACTTTCCTCAGAAACTTGTATTCTTATGCTTTCTGTAGTTGTTCTTTGTGTGCCAGCTCTGTCTGTTCAGCTACCTGGAGTGTTTATCCTATCGGTTAATGCATTTGGATACTTTATAAAAACTCAAAGGAAAATGCTTCTTTGTATATGGATATTTTTTTTTCCCATGTATTTTTCTCTGGCTGAAGTTCCAAAGAATCACTGAAAATTACAGTTTATGTTTTGGGTAGGTGTAAGGATACTAATTGATTCTATATAATGCTGCTAAACCACATTATTTTCCCTGAGCCTCCTTCTTTGGATTTGTCCCATAGCATTAAGCCTGAAGAATTTTTGCTGCCTAAAGCTTTTCCTGTGGATGTGCTCTAAAGACCTTACCTTTTGTTGTGTGAAAAAAAAAACACCCTAATAACATGGGATATTGCAATTTGTCATTTTTATACCCAATGGTAACGCTGCAGACACCGAAGAGGGGCAGGAGGGGGCAGGTGCATGTCAGGTACTCCTGGCTTTACACCTCTGCAAGGAGGAAATAATTTAACCTCACAGATAAGGCTCCTGCTCAGCAGCCAGCGTGGCCTGTGCTGGGGAGCTGGGGGGGCAGATACCTGGGCGAGGGGGGGGTAGAGAGGAAGGGCAGAGCACAGCAAAGGGGGAGCTGGATGGCTTGAGGGATCCTTGCTTCATGGTGGACCAGGCTGTGCTGGGTGAGAAAATCAGCCAGCTGGGGAGGCGTGCTGGGGAGATGTGTGCGAGTGTCCGAGCTGGACTCTGATTTCCCTTTGTTCTTCTGTGCCCTCTGCTGGATCCGGGAGCGATGGTATCGGGACGCGTCTCTCTTCAGTTGTTCTTACCCTGGCTCTGAAATGCAGGGAATGTCATGAATAGCTCCACTTGAGCAAGGACTTTCTGCTCCGGTTCACAGCCCTGCCAGATCGTATGGGGTATCTTAAGTGTCTCCTGTAGGTAGCAGAGGAATATGTGCTTTCTGGCTCGGGAGGGATTAACTGGGATGCAAGTCAAAGCCTCAGTCTTTAGGTACAATTAACCCTCTAGTGAGGCTAACAGATTTCCTAAGGCTCTGCCAAAAATCCTCCTTTACAAACCAAGGATTTTTTCCCCTGTAAGAAGCATGAAGCCAGCAGGCCTGTCCCTCTGCATTTGTGCTTGGTTTCTGGTTATAGACACCGTAATGGACCTTGGGCACAGATCTTACTTCAGTCACAAAGAGTTAAAATAATTCCCCAAGCTAGCTTTACGCTCTTAATGGACAGCCTTGCTAATTATTCTTACAGAATCTTCCTCTTCAGTGGGAGAGTGGCACCTTTTCCTGCTGGTGGTGCCCTGGGGAAGAGACAGCAGCTTAGAAAACACCGGTGTAATTTTCACCTCT
Source organism: Jacana jacana (assembly GCA_013400555.1). Classification (NCBI taxonomy): domain Eukaryota; kingdom Metazoa; phylum Chordata; class Aves; order Charadriiformes; family Jacanidae; genus Jacana; species Jacana jacana. The sequence continues at coordinate 243,053 of VZTM01006765.1, read as the reverse complement.
GATTCACACCTCCTGTTCATTTCTGGTATTCTACTGCCTGGGTCAGGTTTGCTGTGCTCATGAACCGCCTCTTGCTTCCACTGCTCCGAATATCAATACTAAATCCATGTCAGGAGAAAGAAAGGACGGGCTGGTTTGAAGGCTGGAGTGTGGTAGCCTGGATAATGCAAGTCTGAAGCTGTTTCAGGTCAAGGCACCTTTTTAGAAATAGGAAAGGGCAACTGTTGGACCCCAGAGGAGATTATTACAGTCCCAGAATTTTCCATTCACTGCTCCCTCTCTGACAAATCGTTACAATATTCTATACGTGAAGCCAAGTGTGGGTGCAAATTCTGCAGGGGAGACTGCTGAGAGCTTTGCTGAGTGACTGCAGAGCTGGAGCCTGTCACTCCTCAAGTCTCTCTCTGGAGTGGACTTGGTAAAGCTGTGATTTGTGAAAGCTGATGGAGGGAAGGCACCTGTGTCACTTGCAGTGCAGTTCTTTTGCTAACTAGAGGATGAGGTTTGCCTCCCTGTTGCTCTCAAAATATTTTTGCTGAGAAGCCCAGACCAGAGAGGAGGAAATCTCTGCACCAAACAGGCTTGCACAGGGTGGGCAGTGGGGGGGACTTTGATATACAAAATATACACTGCATATAGCAGTGTTACAGGATTTTATCTGTTAAAACCTTTACAGCATGTTGGTCACTAGGCCTCTAAATAAAGGGAACAGATATTATATATGCTATTCCCTTCTTCATTTTACTGTGGATTTTACTGATATGTGGGCTGGGGTAACTTGATTTTTTTTTTTTTAAGGTTTCAAATGAAGCATAATTCTGAAGTAGCTCTTCCTGATTGATTTGATTTCCCAGTTTACATTTCTGCAACTGATTCTTCCCTCTCCTCCTGGCTTTTGTCTGTTCCTCTTGTCAAAGATGGCGCTAGCTTGTTTCTTAGTTACTGTCTTTGTGATCCTTTGGGGATTCGCTTGTGCTTGATGAGTAAGCAGCTGTAGAGGAGGAAGACGTTTCTTCTTGAGGCTGTAAAATCCCTTCCTGTGAACCCTGGCATTGCCACTTTGCCTCTAAGTCACGTCTGCTGCAGGAGAGGAAACAACACCTCTTAATCCTGCACCGTCCAGGCGTTCTCCAGTCACGAGGCGTGTTGGAAAAAACTCCTGGGAGTGAGGATGAGGTTATGCATGGTGCACTGAAGCTTCCCATGTCAGCAGCAGGAGATGCCCTTTGCCAGCTAGAGATGAAGGTATACATTACCCCATATGCAGCAACCGATGAGCTGGAAGCGAGGAATATGGCCTGTACGAGGGCAAGAGGTTGCCAGGGTCGCTGGGCTCCTGCTGGGATTCAGTGGGCTGCATCGGGCTCCCTTCTTGGAGGATAGGGTGAGAGCGTGGCAGGAGGATATTTAGGAATTGGTTGACAGAAATGGTACCTCAGGTAAAATGCGTGTGGGAATCGTTCAGCAATCCAGCCTGAGATCTCTCAGCCGGCCACTGCTTTTTGGAGCCTCTCTATGTGCCTTTCCCTTGTCCTTTACCTGTCTCCCCGCCTGGATGATATTTTTTAACCTTCTCCTAAGGGCAGGAAATAGAAGAAAGAGCCAATAATCTTTTCAGGAAAGAGGAGCTGAAGCTGGCAGTAAGCCAGGGCTGCTCGGAAGTGGGCAGTGAGCGCAAGGCTGTTAACCTGTAATTATACGTCTCAAATTTTGCGAGCGGCACTTCAGGAATCATTATGTATTGGCTTGTTTGATAGTACTGTGGTTTAAGAGAAAAACATCCCCTCAAATTACTCCTTAATTTGGAAGTCAAGAGACTATCAATTCAAATCTTAGCTCTTCTGCCCGTAATTGATAATCATGTACATCTCACAAAACTGCCATTGAACTGGACCTCCTATTTTTGATTCATCAGGTAACTGCTGATTTAGTTTTTCAGAGAGGATAATTGAGAGGCAAAGCTGAGGTCAAACCTAGCCCATAATATGGCAGAACCCAGACGCTGCCACGCAGTCCTTCCAATAGAGTTTGTTGGTATCTGTGTACTTAACCCCTCTGGGCTGTAGCCACTGCTTTAATCCCCAGGCACCGGAGGCCAGAAGTCAGACTGGCTTTTGTTCAGGAGCTGTTTAGCAGGACTTCACCCTGGTTGCCAACCTCTTGGGTTGCAAAAAAGACTTTCCTCCCAGATAGTTACCAGTTGAAAACCCTCACCACAACAACACACCCCAACCCAAAAGTATTATGTATTTTGTTTCAAACATGCAAATACCAAATTTAGGGACTCTTGCGCTTTCGCACACGCGTCGAAACTTCCTCCTCGTTCTGCCTCAAGGTGGCAACACTGCGGAGTGTCCCCAGCTCAGAGGAAGGATGGACTCCTGTTCACTGGCCTTGTGGTGCAGAGTTTGACTGTCAGGCCAGTGGGACTATTCCAGATTTACACTGTATAAATTTTTTCTTTTTGATTACAAAGCTTTATGGTCTTGAGTTCCTTTCCAGAATCATTATCGCATCTGTCACTGTCATTGCTATCAGTGGCTAAGGATGTTTTTAATGGAGTGATGCAATCCAAACTATCATTCTTGCTGAAATACTGCTCCCAAGCACACAATAGGCCAGGTGCTGTAATTATTAATAATTCCCTCTGATGGCATATATCGGCCCTCCACTTTGGTTTAATGCAATTTATTTTGAGCTATTCCTTCGGCGGTGAAAATGGGTTTGGAGTGATTTTTTGGAAGCGTTGCGAGTTTGTTTGCTGGAATCCTTTTCTCCTGGAAATGAGGCATGTCTCTCCTGGGCTCCCGTTCGCTCACACACAAATGAACTGCTAATTAGGATGATGAAATTGCTGGGAGAGGTGAAACCTTCCAGTTGGCCAAAGAGAAGATTGTGGATTAATCTGTGTAAAGCTGAAGGCTCGACTAAAACTGCTGTTCAACATTCTGGTGCTAATGAGACTTGTATGGCTGCTACTTGAGAAGCTGAAAGAACGTCCTGGAGTTCTGGTTGATAGATCTGAAGTGGGGGCTTGCTCTTCTAGTGGGGGCTTGCTCTTCTACGGTGTTTAATGCTTTCGTCTCCACCGGCGATGACGGGAATTGAGAATGCTCGGCAATCTCTATAAGGTGTTGAGCATTTATAGCATCCGGTGATGCAAGGCAGTTTGCTCTTTATGGATAATTTTTGTACATAAGCAAAAGCATCTTGAGAGGCATATGGATGTTTAGAAAATTGCAGAGTATGATTTGGAGAGCTAGTTGTCTTGCAGGCCCCCTCCTACCATATTATATCGCTTCTTCATAGTTCTTAATGTACTTCTGCTCATGTCAATACACGTAAAGGAGGAAACTCGCCATCTCTCTGAAGCAGAGAGACACCAAGTGGTTTGGGCAGTGTCATACTGGGCACAAAGTCCACTTCCAGGGTAGTTCCCTGCTCATTGTTGAAGTTGCTCAGGACCTGTGGAGGGACTGATGCTGGTCTCTCACCCTCTGGTAAGTTTCCCTGCAGTCATTGAGAATTTATACACACACACATAAATACATATATTTTAAAACAATCAAATAAGTAATTAATTTTATCTATACATAAATAAAGCAAAGGTACCCGTTTTGAGAGTGTCTCTGTGTTTGCAGGAAGCCGACGGATAGTGGACGTGATGGATGTGAACACTCAGAAAGGTGTTGAAATGAGCATGTCTCAATTTGTGAGATACTACGAGACACCAGAGGCCCAGCGTGAAAAACTCTACAATGTCATCAGCCTGGAGTTCAGTCACACTAAGCTGGAGAACATTGTCAAGCGTCCCAATGTGGTAAGGGGTCCTGGAGTGGTGGTGTTTATTTTCAGTTTCTTCCCAGACACCAGTAAGAAATAAGACATGGAGTTTAAACAAAGTGAGGTGAAGCACCTGCGACTCCTCTCCATTTAGTGTTAGGGTCTCATTTTTGCCTGGGTGGAAAGTTCCTTGGCAGTGGAACTCAATTTATAGGAAATAGGCACCTGATGAGCTCTTAATCATTCAATTTGTACAGATAGCCAATTCCTCTCAAGATATTTAAGGGAAATTCCACCCAAAATTAAATACTTGTCTATAGTTTTAAACACTTGTTTATTGTTATAGTTAAAAGCTATTACCAGGAAGCCCAAATTCCTTATATATGAACCTTCCTATTAACTAAAAAACGTTCAGGCAAAAAAGTGGAAAACACATGTATTAATTACATATAGATTTTGACATTTAAATGAAGATAATTACTGCTATGTCAGAACTGGCAGAATCAGAGGAAGGAGGTAGATTTGTACACATTTTTTAAAGGGAGAGGGCTTTGGGGATTTTGTTTCCCGAGGGAGTTACCAGCAGCGAAACCGTGACCTTGTCAATCAAGATGATTTCGTTTATCACTAAAACGTAGCTCCGTGTGGGTGAGGATTAACAGTGGTGGGGGGAATGGCATTGGAGGTTTCAGAGTATCTCCTCGGGACACTTGGCAGAGACTTTGGGCATCAGTCCTGGTTGATCAGGGGACAAAGGGACTTCCTAACATAGAAAGCATGTGCTGCTTTTGCCTTCTGTATCTGTTCATGGCACTGTTGCGCGTGAAGCTATAGCTCTGGGATGTTTTGTTTTCAGATGCCCTTCTCCTTCTCATCTCTGTATGCTCTTCTAGTTAGACCAGCAGTTTTTTCACTGGGGACACCTCTTGCCTGTGCAGGCAGTATAAACACCACACTTCTGCCTCAACAGGTCAAAAATAGATGGCAGCTCTAATTGCTGATTTGCAGAAGTAATTCTTAAATAGGCTTTTGTGTTCTGTTACGCACACACCACGTTGAATATTAAGCACATATTTAGAAGTTTGTGCAGGTTTTTGCTGTCATTCAGACACTAGTGGGCAGTTTGGAAGTGCTCTGGGGAGTGTCTGGTGTTCAGTTGATCCCAGTTTTCCCAAGCACATCATGCTCAATGAGCTTTTAAAACATCTGTGCAGGTTTCCCGAGTGCTTAGGACTGACAAATGCAATTAGGTACCTGTTACCATACGTAAATGAATACTTAGTATCTGCTTAATATGGACTGAGCCCACAGTTGTTTGTAACAACAGTAATATTTATATCTGAGAACTGCCTTCCCTGGCAAGAACTGGGGAATAGACAAGAAAGTGCTGGAGGCTCAGAGAAAGTCCAGTAGCTAAAGTCAGGTATTAGTTGAATGCTCTGTTTGGAGCCATGGAATTGTGCAGAGCTCTTTTGAGCTCACATAAGGCAGAAATACCTGATTCTTGTTCCTACCTGGGTAAAGTCTTAGGTTGGAGAATCAGGATGTGGGAATTGTTTGAGAATCAGGGCAGTAACCATCAGTTTTGTTTTCACATGCAACTGTGATATTAATGGAATTGGTACTATCTGGTACTGCATTTTGTCTCTTCTAAAAGACTGTTATCAACAGGACCTGGTGCTGAGGGAGAAATAGATATGGGTCAACCCCAGTTTGCAAGAATTTCATGTGCTAATTGCCCTACTATGAAAATCCTCTGGGGATACAAACAGTTGAGTTGATTCATAGGAATAACACTCTCGGGTGGGCCCAGAGCAGTCAAGAGCAAAGTGGGGTGCTAACCATGACAGAGTGGGACTTCTTCATTCTTGCTGCACACAGTCAGAGGACAGCATTGTCCCCAACGCCTAAGACAAGTCCTGCAGTCCTTAGTGGCCCGTAAATGGAGGTTCATTCACACAGGACGATTTTTTGAGCTGGGTCGGGATGTGCAGCCACACTGTGGCCAAACACAGCACTACAGCCTGCCTTGTTGGACTCTCCCAAGCCGACTGGTGTTTTCCCTTGTTTTGAAACCTGGCACATGTGATCCACTTGCACAACACGAAGGGAGTGTTCTGGAGAGCTAGCACAGGCTCCACCATAAAACAGACCCAAAAAATGAGTCACAGGCTTGTCCTTGCTGTGGCTGTAACGGGCAGATTGCCGTTCACACGCTGGCACCCAGCACAGGAGCTGTGGTTCAATGTCCCTGAACAATCTTGAGTTTCCCCCTCCTCCTCACCTTGCTGGCAGTATGTTTCCAATTGCTCAGTTGTTGCTGTTTTCACCTCCTCACGCTTCCTAAAAGTTTGGCTTTTGGACAAGAACTTTGGTGAATTTATGCCCAAGTAAAACAATGAAGGCAGTGCACAGTAAGCGATAACATAATTACTCAAATCAGAATTTGGCCAGAACAATGGTGTTAATGTTCCTTGAAATGTAAGTTATTGGCAGCGTATAATCTCTTCTATGTTAGTATTTTAATGTTCATACGTGCAATTTCTAGGCTATTGACTACAAAAATGCATTTGAAGACAGACAGCAGGTGATGCTGCAAGAGAAGGTGCTCACAGGTGCCCATGGGCCACAATTTACACCCAGTTAAATTCCTGCCAAACTCTCCTTGCCCTGGGTTGCAAAGGGTGGAGTTGTGGTGGTGAAGTGCTGAACCTTACCAGTTGGGTCTGGGGGGCTTTTGCTGAACAGCAAGGTTCTTGCTGTCTGGTCTGCTGCTGTTGTTGTTAGAGTTTTAGCCAAGAGGAGTGTATCCTACCATGTGGTCAGTAATTAACAGTTGATTTTGTGGGATTTTCAGGTGGACCTGGTTGACTGGGTGGACAATATGTGGCCCCAGCATTTGAAGGAGAGACAGACGGATGCTACCAATGCTATTTCAGAGATGAAATACCCCAAAGTGAAAAAGTAAGTTTGTTCAAGTCTTTAAAAAAGCTCTACTTCTTGATTAGCTCCTCTAAAGCTGGTAGGAGAGGAAATAATGATGTATTTCTTTTTCACTGAGCAGGAAGTGGGGGGTGGTGTGACTGACCCGCTTGAGCTGTACAATATCCACTTGCNAGAACAAGAGGGAATGGCTGCAAGCTGCAGCAGGGTAGGGTTAGGCTGGACATTAGGGAAAAGTTTTTCACAGAGAGAGTGGTCAGTCAGTGGAATCAGCTGCCCAGGGAGGTGGTGGAGTCCCCATCCCTGACTGTGTTTAAGAGTAGATTGGATGTAGTGTTGAGGGATCTAGTGTAGGGGAGAGCAGAGTAGGGCTGATGGTTGGACTTGATGATCCCAGGGGTCTCTTCCAACCTAAATGATTCTATGATTCTATGATTCTACTTCTGCAGGCTGTGGGTTCAGATCCTTCCCAGGTTCTAACCTACTAAGAGTTGAAAGGTTGTTAGATGAGTTCTTTTAATTCTAAGATGTCCCTGTTCCTTGCAGGGGAGGTTGGAGTAGATGACCTTTAAAGGTCCCGTCCAACCCAAACTATGCTATGGTTCTGGTTTGTGAAATGAACTCAAAGTCCACGTTTAACAGGTGTGTGTCTGCCCCAAAACCTCTGTCACTGTCCTTCATGCTTGTTTGTTTTTCTGTTGACTTTTTCAACAGCAAGGCCTGGCTCTGTAGTACTGGACTGACTACAGGCCGTGTTTCTTGTTTCAGAGGACCCACTCAGGGCAAGTTTGACACTGACCATGAGCGATGTGTCTTGTTTCTTGCCTGTCTTGGGTCTGGTTTTTGGGCCAGTTGTGATACTATAACTTGCCTTACTGTTGTCTCTGTTTGAATATCTTCCTTGAAGCTGTTTTTTTGTGATGTTTGGAAAAGGAAACCACTTGTGCGCTGTTTAGTTTCGTAGGACTACTATTGAAATAGGTATGAGTTACTGTTAATGGTATAATAGCCATTGACCTGTGTATGGCTCATGAACACCATGTAATTCTGGGAGCCCTTCACTGCTCTTCCTGTTTTAAAGGTATTTTCTACTGGGCAGACTTAATGCTGGTGGCATCCCAGGCTCTGCTGTTGAACCTTTTGCAAATCACTCAGAACTGTTTCAAAACTGTAATGTCAAAAATAGATTGGCGCTGCCAACATCCACGTACGTAACATACAAAGGAGTGTGCAGTCAGGAAGTGATTTACTCAGCATTTACTCTCATTCTGTCAAAAACAAACGTTATGGAAGGTGAAGGTCTCTGTAATAAGAGAGCCTCTGTGCCAGGCTGTATGGGGAAGCCTGGTCCTGTGTTATGCTCAGCACCACTGGTTTCAGCAGAAGCAAAAGATACTCTTATCTTTCTGAAAAAAGCAAGCTGCTTGTCAGGGTAACTGGATATGGGCAGAAGTGCCAAATTTCACACATGTGCTTGGAAATACCCTAAGTGACTGGCCTAAGGTTGCACCATAAGCCAGTGTAGGGCAGAAAATAGGACCCGGGCAGCTCGCTTCTTAAGTGGTTAGTCTCTTAAATAACATTATGTATAATATGCTAGAGCTAGGAAACTGAATCATGCTTCGGGGCTTTGGGATTCATGGATTGTACAAGGTAAGAAGTAAAGAAAGCAGTCCTTCACTTAGAACAGGCACAGTCCAGATGCTGAAAAAACATGCAGCAGGTAAACAAAGCAAGGAAGAGATGGTTTAAAGGGTAAGGTAGCAACATGACTAACAGAATTTAGTAGAAAAACCAGAGTGTATTCTTGCAGTTCACTACTTGCATCATGAAATGCCAGATGGTAGGTTTCAGAGAGGGATTTTAGAGAAGTAGCAATTCAACAGATTTTGACATGGAGCTTTTCCCATGTGTGGGGGATGGCCTGGTAGAAAGGAAGGAGATGCCTGATGAAGCAGCAAAGTCAGAACCATTGAGGTTGCTGTCACTGGCAAGGTGAAGGTTGACAGCTTGATAAACTAGTAGATGTGATAGGTGGAGGGAAGCTAAACAGTGGAAGACTGTAAGCATTTGAAATGTGACAATATAGTTTGATGTGAGGAAAAAGGAGTTACCAAGTGTGAGAGAAAGGCAAGGGTGGTACGACTGGAGTGATGAGGGTGAGGATGTTGCTAGTGAACATCATCTAGCATAAAGACTCAAGAAAGCTGATTTACAGCACTGTTGGCACAAACCCCTCATCAGTCTGAAGAAGCAACAAAAAGCAGTAACAAACACTTGATAGTGTGGGAGCAGAAGAGAAGTTGTACTAGATCAGGACAAGGATCCGTGGTGCTCAGTAACCCGCCTGCTGTTGTAAATGCTGTAGGAAGGGTCTAAGATCAGCGTTAACATAAAATGATGCCAGCCCTTAAAATTATCTTCTGAACTTCCAGTGTCTGCAGCTCAGGCAGGGGCTGTCCTGAGGTGGAAGTGGTTTCTGTGTTTTCTCTCTCAAGAGATTTCTCTTCCATGAACTTGTCCAGTTTAAATATGAACTCCTCAAGAGATTTCTCCATCTTTGGAAATTCAGATGGACCCTTTCCTGTATGGATACCAGCCCCAGTTATTGCTGTGAATACCCAGAGGGTATGAGCCTTATTTAAAGAGATTGTGTTTAATTGTGGAGCTAAATGTCAGTGCTGTCACTTATTTCATTCTGCCCATTCTTTTATGTGAATCATCAATGTGAATATGCTTTATTAATGACTGTGGTTGCTCAGAAATGGGATTGTTGCATTTCATTCTTGTTCTTAGCATTCTCATAATACTAAGAGTTTGCAGTATGCGATACCCACCATTAACGTGTTCCCTACAAACAAAAAGCACTCCAGCGAAAGCGTTGTGGTTTTGCAGACACAGATGGCATTACCAGACACAAATGTCTGTCTTGGCTCCTGCACGTCAAGTTCCGTGCTGGGAGTGAAGTTAGAGAACACTCCATCTGCTGCGCTGCTTTGGTTACCAGGAGCACTACGCGCGCTGGAGACCGCCCTGGCTTTCACTTGGACTTGCACCATTAACTTTTTTAAAAAATTCTGGGTAATGAGGTTATTTTTCTGTCTATAGGTAAATGACTGCTTACCTAATAGGAACCTTAGAGGACTGAATTAAGAGGGGAAGCAGTTTATGTCAAAAATACGTAAAGCTTTGACTACTACCTCTTTAAGCAGTAAAACAATATGAGAAATTAAGGGGATGGCTAGCTGAGATTGTAGTGTGACAAACTTCAAACTGATAGAAGTTGGCATTGCCCCTGAAAAAAGTCCCATGCGTGCTTTGTCCCATCTTCGTTGCTCGAACACTCTGTTGTGCAGCTGCAGATGAAACTGGACTGGGGACTAGTCTGGCTGAAAACAGACTAGGAAATAAAGAAGAAAAATTGGTTACTTTTCAGGCCATCCGAACCACCACATGGCTGCATAAATGCTTGTGCCAACCAAAGGGCAGTGCAGAAGCGTGTGGGGAAAAGAAAAATAAATAGCAGATCATTGACAAACCCCCTCTGCAGCTCAGGTAAGGTGCAGGGCCACGGGGCATTGAGTGAGCACAGCGAGCAACTTGCTGCCACCGAGGAAGCCTTCTCCTGCCTCCTCTTATGCGTCCCTGGGTGCAAAGTTCCTGCAAAGGGCCTCAATGACACGGGAGCCTGATTGAGGGAGGGCTGTGTAACCAGGAGCCAGGGCAGGAGGAAAAGGCAGGGCTGTTGTAACATCAGCTTGTACTGCCTGGGATGTCTGTGGTACCACAAATCCTAAAGGCAGGAAACTGACAAAAGGAAACTGAATTGGACTCGGAACTCCTTCCTTTCCTCACGGTGCGCCATTTTCAGGTAGCTCAAGACAAGCTCAGATTTAGTTCTGTCTTTAAATACAATCAGGACTGAAGCAATCTGGATACAGCTGAGCCTGAACCAAAGAAAAAGATGTACTAATTTGATTTCTTGTTTATCAAAACAGATAGCCCTGCTGAAATAGGATAGGAGGACGTTTGGACCAGATCTTGTAGGTCCTTTCCAACCGTGTGTTTCTATCATTCTATGAAATTATCTTCTCTATTCATTACACTTTGTGTTTGTAGCTTTGCAAGGCTATTTGCAAAGCAGTGGCAGTGAAGTAGCAAGTGTGCCAGGACATGATGGCTATAGAAGTAGTAACAGGCACTTGTAACAACTGGATAAAGTTTGTGCTATGGAACAAATGAAAATGGAAGCCTTAGTCTCTACAACACCTGTTTTGCCTTCAGAATTCTCCATTACTTAAAATACCTAAGCACTGCTATAATGGGTTTTTATATTGCTGTTATTCTTCAGTTAAGGATGGAGTATCTTGTATGAAGCATCTACCTGTTCACAAAAGGATGCTGCTCTGTTATCTTGTACTCAGCCCTATTTTTCCCTCTCCTAGGCTGTAATCCAGCCATCCATTCCTTTCTATTCATTCCTTTACTAAGTAGGGATGGATTTAAACAGATGCTAAAGTGCTCTGCTGAGCTGTGGTCTAATTACAAGCCGAGGGTGTGCCTCTGGAGACAGAGATTGCCTTTTGAATTGAGGGAGCTCCCAGGTCCCACAACGCAACCTGGTGCTGTTTTATGCATGTGAGATACTTGCATGCATTTTGTATGTTATTTGTGAATTGCTTTTGATACAAAACTGCTCTATAAGTGTAATTAAGTACAAGAAAGTTAGACCAATAAGCGTAAGTTCTCGTTAAAACTTTCCAACCTAGCAAAGTAAATAAAATGTCATGTCTTCAAGTCAGTGTGTCAGTCTCAAACGCTCCTTTGTGTAGAGCTTGGAAGACTTGCAGTGTCACATGTGGACTGTGGAACAAGCTGGCACGAGCACTGGCATTTGAAATTGTTCGTGGTGAGTCCTGAGCCCAACAGCCATGTCAAAAGGATGGAGAAATGACTTATGTTCTCACCAACAGCAAAATGCCCTTTCCGGGATGGATGGCATTTCTGGGATGAACTGGTGGCTGGTTCATTTCCTTGTGGCAGCGGGTGCCATCTCGGAAACTTAAGCTTCCGATTAAAAAAGAAGCCACCAAACCCAAGAGGCCCAGAGCTGTGCGGTCCCCACAGGGTTGGGGTGTCAGCCCACCCACCCACACCTCAGTGGGGTTCACCCCGGCTGCGACTGGGGCAGGGCTGGGAGGAGGAAGGTGCTGCCTAGTGTGGCCCAGTGTGATGGAGAGTGTGATTTCCCGAAATCTCTGGCACAGGCTGAGGTGCGTGGCAGAAAATAGGCCTTCTCTTATCTCAGGTGTTGTTTTTGTCTGACTGACTCGGATCGTAACCCCCTCAGGGCAGGAACTGGGTCTTTCATGTGCTTTTTGAAGTGCCTGGTGCATGCACTGTGTTTAATGATTAGTTACTATCTGGCCTTGATAGGTGGTGGTGGTTTGCTTCTCCTTCAGCCTGGAAGCTCTGAACTGGCTTTTACTGGAAGTTACCCCGACTGCCCCACTCCTGAGAGGGGAACGGGCCCGGTGCCTTTTGTGCTGGCGGGACGGCTGTGGGGCTGGCGGCCCCAGGGGGCCTAGATGGGGCTGGAGGTGGGTGCCCTCCCTGAAGAGAAGCCTGGGCCCTTTCCTGAGGGTGTGATGTACCTTAGAAATTTGAATTTGGAACGGGGGAGTCGGGTCTCTTCCCTGAGGGGCCCTCCCTGAGGAGAAGCCGGAGGTTCTTCCCTCGGGGCGGGGGGGGAGCCGGGGCCCTCCCTGCGAAGAAGCCGCTGGCTCCCTGCGGGGGCCGGGGTTGCAGACGGGCCGGGCGGGCTGGCCCCGTGTCTCCCGGGTGACAATGGTTTCTTTTGTCTTGCGGCGTAATTTGTGGCTTTCAGTTACAGGGCCCCAGTGTGTGGGAGTGTTGCTCGGTGCCGGTCGGGCCGTTAGCGTGAGGAGTCGCCCAAAGGTAGCTATTGTTTCCTGCCGTCTCCCCTCCAGCTCCCGCTTTTGCAGATGCTGTGAGGCCAGGCCCGGGAGAAGGGGACCCCGGGATGCCGCCGGGAACCGCCGCAGCCTTCCTCACCCCGGGCTTGGGAGCACCTCTCCCGCCTGGGGGAGAGGAGGGCCACAGAGCAGGGCCTGCTCCTTTCCCCCCCGCTTTGGCACTTGCAGTTGGCTCATGGGTTTGTGGTATTCGGTTTCAGGCTTAGGGATTTCAACCAGCCGGCGCTGCTCCTGGGAGGAAGGAAGAGTGAGCTATACTTTTCTCATTGGCCCGAACAAAAAACAGAAGCCTCTGCTGGGGTTTGGGAGTGGTTTATGGGCTGAGCTCAGTGGCAGGGGAGCCCTTGCAATGCCAGAGGGAATAGAGCCGTATGGTGCGCTGTACCTATTGCGAGAGAAAAGGAGCTAAGCTGAGGGTAATGCTGCCTCTGCGTGTGCTCGCGCGTCTCCCCCGAGTTCATGTGCATGTAACGCTGCGCCTCTGCGTTCCCCAGCCCCTGCCCGTGTGCCTGCGCGTCTGTGCCTTCGCATCCCGGCGTGTCCGTCGCTGTCTTTGTTTCTCTGTTTGCTTGCGGGTTTGTAGCTATGCGTGGCGAGTGCATTGTGGGTTTGCCTGGGAGTGTGGTGTCTGCGCTGGCTGATGGAGCGGTGTCTCTGTGTTGTTTCTGTGTTCCCAGCTCTCTGTGTTTGCTTACTGGTTTAGCTTCGTTTGTATCATCTCCCTCTCTTTCTTTTTTTTTTTTTTTTTTTTTTGGGGGGGGGCATCTCCGTGTGTGTTCTTCCCTGTGAGTTTGCAGGTTACTCCATATTTCTTCGCATCATTTCTCTAACAAATCTCCCCAGATTTTTTGGGGGAAAGTTCCCCTTCCTCCCCC
>VZTM01006765.1:178941-229448 GCA_013400555.1 Jacana jacana | reverse complement strand
CCCCTCACCACAAATCCTTCCTCCAAAATAACAATACCTTCACTTGAACAATTTCAGGCTTGTGGAGACCACAAAACAAACTCTTCAGTGGGGAAGAGAAGCTCCCCCCACAACAGATTTACAAGCAGCTGCATGTTTTAAAACCCTAACTGAGACTGTGAGGGGAGATACAGTGGAGTGTGCAGGGACTGGATGTGGTAGCAGTTGTGGAAAGAAAAATTCAAAAATGAAAGTTGGGGCATCTTTTGCGTCACCTGTATTTTCAGGGTGTAACTCTGGTCAGATTGTCTCCCCGTGCCCTGTGTGGGATTGTGTTCCTGTAACCCACCTTACCTGCTCCGGCCCAGGGCGCGGAAGGCAGAGAGAGCTGTTACCAGAGCACACAGTGGGATGTAGTTTCTACATTTCTTTCAACATGGATGCTGTGTTATGGCTTTATTTATTTTTCTTTCCCTCTCTCTTTTTATTTTTTTAATTTAATTTTATTTTTTTTAATGGAAAAACCTGAAAAGTTGAGTCGTTGCCCAAATTAGCAGCTGTTAGTGATGGGAAGGCGCTTGCTGAGGCTGGAGCGGTGTAGAAGATTAGCTGTGGCATGGAGCTGTGCTGGGACCATGTGACTGCGGTGTACATTGGAAGAGGAAGCTGTAGAGGTCAATGCAAAGGCATTGTGCCAGACTCTGGCAACGAGGGAGATCGCTGTATGGCGGAAGATCGCTCTTTCAGGCTCCTGAGCCTTTTGGTAGCTGTTGGGGTTGGACAAAAGCAGCCCTGTAAGATTAACACTAGAAATTAAATGGCATGGCTCGTTTGTGGATGGAAAGAAAAACTGTTGGTTTTTTTTTTTTTTCCAGATGCTTTTGTGGGTTTTTATTAATCACCATGTGTGGCTCTTTTAGTAAAACCACCTTTAGAGGAATGGAAATTGTTGCATTTAGAGGAGTTTCAAGAAAACAAGAGGGAAAATGGGGAAAAACAAGGAAAAAAAAATAGTTGTGTGTTCACAGTTTGTATCTGCCTTGGTGTTTTCTCCCAAAACTGAATTTTAGGCAGTTTGATTTGACAGAGGATTCGATCCTGTTATTTCCTCTCTGGACACAAACAGATCAACAGCTTCAAGTTGAGGTTATTGACTACTGAGGAATAAATAAACCCAGGCCATTTATGCTCTTTCAGAACATCTTCATGTGAATGGGTAATGGCAGGTAGCACTTAGACCATTTTTGTTAGTGTGATGTGTTTTACATCAAAGCTTTTGGAAACTGAAAATAATTGATTCCATAAGGGTTTGAATTTTTAGCTTTAAAACAATGTGAACCTCTACTACTGCCCACAAACAGAATTTCCATGTTGTTTATTTCTTTTATGAGCAATTAGTCAATCTGTGACTTTTTGCAGTTTGGCTGGAAGAAAAGCAACTTCCTTTCTGGGCTTCTTTTATTGTTTTTAAATTCTATCTGACTTGTAATCAACAACATCTTGGAAGAGAAAACATAAAAGGAGAAATTTAAAAAAAAAAAAAATTGTATTTGGGAGGGAAGGACTCATATTTTGAAATGGAGCATATTGAGAGTCTAGACAGCTTCTTGGCTAGCTGTGATTTTTGAAGCATCTGAAATACCCCAGGGGCAGAAAAAGCTCTCTTCCTGCTTCTGAAGGATTAAAAAATAATAATAATAATAATAATAATAAAATAAAAAATTCCAGAGTGGGCAAGAGGAGAGACGTGTAATTGCAGAAGGAGAGGTTTTAATTGTGAGTTGAAGGCGCAGGACCTTTTTTGAAGCCCACAAATTGACTGTCTTCATGACAGCATTGCGTCTCATTCTGTCAACTCGGGCTGGGGATGTGGTTGCTAGGCAGCGGGCTCTTATGTACCTATAGTCGCTCTGATTTGCCAGCCTTCTGCAGACACATGGTAAGGTCCTTTCCAGCCTATCATCTAGAGGGACTTTTGCACGCCGTCTGCATACTGCTGAGATTCTCTTTACCTGAATGTGGTGAGAAAGAGACACAGTTAAATGAAACCTTTTTTCTTTTTTTTGACACCCCCCCTCCTGGCACCGTTTCCATAAACCCACCCTCCACCCCCCTCCAAAAAAAAAAACAACAAAAAAAANAAAAAAAAAACAAAAACAAAAACAAAAAAAAGGCAAAAGCCATGAAACGGAGACCGGAACAAGGAAAAGAGGTTAGTGGGTTAAGTGGTGTGTGTTTCCTGCGTTTGCAAAGGTGCCTGTAGTGAGAAGGGTGGCTGTAATTCGGCCATCGGTTACAGATGGTGGCTGGAGGCTTGAGATTCACGCAGCAAGATGAGAGCTCTTGTATCTCTTCCCAGCGGTGCCGACTTTAAACTGCTTTGAAAACCCGAATCAAGACGGCATAAAAAATAGTGGATTTGATACTTAGCGATGCTGCCAGCTGGTTCCTTTATGTATTTTGGTGCAGAAATGCTTAGAGATGTGAACAAAAAGGAGTTAATTTGCCAAACAGGGTTTCTGTCCCTCGGTCCTTGCAGAAATGGCATTAGTGGCAAGTAGGTAAAGAACGTTCAGGAGGATTTATAAGCAAATTAGGTTTTTCAAAACTTTGTTCTTCGAAGCAATTTGTGGCAACTCTTGGTGAAGGTTATGTCTCTCAAGCGGTGAAGGAGAGCATTAAAAAGAGCACCCCGGGGATTGGCAGTGGCATAAGAAATATTTCGGAACAACAAAACTTTGAATGTTTTTCCATTCCTTAACTCGGAAGGCTCTCATTCCAGTTGTACAAAAAGCAAACTCAAACGTGGAGATGCTGATTTTTCAGCAGAACTCTGATTACAGTTATTCCATGAGGCGAATCCCAGCGCTATAAATGCAGAAACTTAATTGGTGCAAACAGTATCACACATGCAGTTAACCTCTGCAAATTAAGATGTGAAAAATCCTGTTTCAGGCTGATTCATTTTTGTCCTTCACTCTGCTCACAGGTACTGTTTGATGAGTGTGAAAGGATGCTTCACTGATTTTCATATTGATTTTGGTGGCACTTCAGTGTGGTATCACGTTTTCCGTGGGGGAAAGGTAGGTAAACCTTTTTTTGATATTTGTTTCTATGTCTCTGTGCCTCTTCTGGAGGCAGGGATTGCTTGCTTTTATTTTTCCTTTTTTCTCTTTTTTTTTTTCTGGGGGGGGGGGAGGACTAGTCAGTGATCGGTCTATTTCAGCTTGCTTTGTTGATGTGAGGGGAATTTGCTGAACTAGAAAGACACCTTTCACCTTTATGAAACAAACAAGTGATTTATTTCAAATACAAAATGTGTTCTTTGCTGCTGGTGGTGCTTCTAGGCTTGTTACTGCTGCACGGTTTAGCAGTGTCCTGCAGTGAGTACGTGGCTGTGTGTACCCTTGTTGGGTCAGACTGCCCTCACAAGCCTCCTTCTGTTCTGCTAGATCTTCTGTTTCCTTTTAGAGATTCTGTTTCTTTAGTGTGCACACGCACACTCTGCTTGAACTGAAATATTACAGGATACAGAAGCATTAAAATATATAGCATGTATGGCTACATTCACATCTTTACTGTTTTAGGTTGCTTTTCCCAATTCTAGTATAGACAGCATATGTTGGGAACTGAAATAAATACAGCAGATTGAACATCTCTGTGGTGCAGATACTCTTCATCTGTACAGTCCAATGAAGTTGTACTACACCAACACTCTCTTGAACTACAAGTAAACTGTGCAGACATCTTTTAAGTAAGATGCTTCATGGAAGAGAGATGACAACTGACAGTTATCTTGTGGGTTCCAGCACGTGGACTAATTGCTGCTGCTGCTGTGTGCCTCTGTGCACAACACCTGGAAAACGTGTTCTCTGCAGAAAGCAGACTTGGTGTTACGTGCTCATTTGCCTAACACACAACCTTGTTGGAATTTCTCAGCTGTTTTATCTTTGTTGACTGTTAGTGATAGTTAAATCTTTATTTTATTTTTAGATCTTCTGGTTGATCCCGCCTACTCTGCAGAATCTAGAACTTTATGAAGAATGGGTTCTCTCAGGAAAGCAGAGTGATATCTTTCTGGGAGACAGGGTGGAACGATGCCAAAGAATTGAGCTGAAACAAGGCTATACGTTCTTCATTCCTTCAGGTATCACTTGTTAGCTAACTGGTGTTGGAATCAGTGAAGTGGTGGTTGACTAGCAGTTCTCCGTAAAGCATTTAGTTGCATTTAAATCCCATGTTGATTCTTTATTTGCTGTGACAAAAGAAAGGCTGGGGACTGAATGCACTTAGTTCTCCAGAAGTTGATCCATCCAGACTGATGAAAAATGTACTGTGGGGAAGTGTGTGCAGTGATTGTTTGTTCTGTACTAGGGAAAAGGAGAGGGGACTTGGGTATATGGGACTGCCAGTCCACCACTTCTCCTCACAATCATACTGGCTTTGCCATTGTTGCTTTCTGGGAAAAAATATTCTGATTTTTTATTTTTTATTTTTTTTTAATTTAATTTTATTTTTTCTGTCAGGTTTCACCTGCAGTTCAGTAACCTACTTCTTTGCCTCTGTCTGTAGCCAGAGAGTGGTCTTGATTCCCTGTTTGGAGCTCAGTGGAGATTCCAGTACGTGGAAGAGCAGGCTGTGTGCTCTCTCAGGGTTACTTCTTGGGGAAACAGCTTTATTTCATTATCCTGACTCTTCAGAACTTCCGGTGCTGGAGGTTATGCTCAGCCTGGCCATCCTCCAGTAGCCTGGTCACACTTAATTTTCACACTGCTGCCCACCTCAGTAGCTGTGGTGCATGATTCAGGCTTTTCTTGCAAAGCAACCCAATAGTTGCTGATTTAAGGCTGGTGGCTTCAGCCCTTTGTGCTCCCACATAAATTGGATTAGGGATGGTGCAGTCTGTAATGCTCCTCATTTGAAATAACAGGCTTTGCTCTTTTTGACTATTATGGGACCATAAGTTTGTTTATAATAATATATTTGCTCTGCCTGGTGGATCTTGCCAGGGAAATTAATACCTGTGGCTTTTTTACAGACAGCAAGTCATATAGATAGTTCTTCAGCTCTAGAATCACTCTCTGGAGGCGGGATTATTATTTTTTAATCCTGAAGACAGACAATGTAGATCATGTGAAGACAGCAACAACGTTCTTGTCAACTAGGGAGCATTGTTAGTATCAGTTGAAGGCCCCAGATTTGCAAATTTGTAAGTATTTGGTAAGAATCAGTCTGGGAGGTGACAGGCAATATGACTTTGAGGGTGGAGGAGTTAATCCATTATAGGAATTAGGTCTTCCCTTGAAACAGGTCAGAATGTGCTGTAACTGTTTGAACTGGGTGTTTGAGTGTGCCTGTGCTGTTTGCTTAGATCCCGTTACTGCATCTTCGTATTTATCTTCATTCCCCTGTGAACAGCCTCCTACGAATAAGACTTTCTGTATGTTGGTTTAGTCATGCTCAGCTGTTGGAATACAGCAAACTGTGGGAGCTTGTGCAGGACACAACTGGTGGTTGAAGTGAAGTGATTCCAAATGTGGTTTTTGACTAGTTTCTGTTTTCTTAGGAAAACCCAAAATGTAGAAATGCCAATATCTGAGACTTCTTAGGCTTCATATGCCCTATTTGAAAACTGTATATGCTTTAATTTCTCCATAAGCACCTCATAGATTCAAGGGTTTTTTCTCTGTTTTATTCCAAAAATTGTTAATAAGTATCTTATGTGAAAAGGCTTTATTTCTATGATAGTTTTAAGATTATAGAGATGCTTAATTACAGGCTATTCTAGGTCAGTGAACTGAGTGTAGCTGTGTAAAACAGGTGAATTCTGTCAATCTCTTTGCTCTGGTTTGTGTGACTGTTCTGTGTGTTGATGTTTGAATGTGTTTTGTATGTCTATGTGTTCATAGTGTTTAGGCTCTGATGCTGGGTGCCTGTAAAACCAGTTTCCCCCTACTTTCAATTGAACCTGATAATCTTGTGACCGGCCTTAACTCCTCCATGAGGAAAATACCATGGCGTAGAGGGATACAGGTAGTGCCCAGCTGGACTGTGAATGGAGAGCATTTCAGCAAAGGACCTTTTCTGTAAAAATATCCTGCTCTGTTCCTGTTTCCAAGTCATTTTGGGGGTTGGTCATAGCAATGCTATTATACCATAGCAGTATAAGGATGAAGTAGGTAGAGAAGACTGTAAAAAGACATATGAGGGAGTGAGATCATAGGCTTGTGGGAGATGGAAGGTTTCTCTGAGAATCTAGGATCAGCAGTAGATCCAATAAATCCCTGAAACTACAAACCATTTGGACAAGAATGGGAATTATTCTTACAGAAGGTATAATTATTAGTGCTCACCACGGCCTTGAGGTATTTTCCCCTCCATCATTGCCATCATCCTTACAGACTTAAGTTTAAACCAGTTAATTTCTACCTTTGCTTCTGACCCTGCAAAGCACTGTGGGGTGTAATCACAGCTGTGATATCAAGGAGAAATTGAGCAAAGTATTGTTCACATAGTGAGTTGTTAGGGGCCAGAGCGCGTCTTGCAGCATTTTAGGAGTCCCCCCCAAGTAGGGGTGGGGAGAAGTGATCTGGGATTCTGGGGGATACTGTTTCTGAGGCCTCAAGTTAGGAGTCAAGCTGTACTGGTGCCCCCACAGGACTTCTCCAAAGAGCAGTGCACTGTTACAAGTTCTCACCTCCCACTTCACCAGTTCCCACTGATGAGTCAAGGATGATCAACTCTAAAGTCTGTGGTAAAGTCACAAAATCAACTAGGAACCTGGCCTTTTCCTTTTATATAACTGTCTAAACTGATGTCAACCTAATTATTGATTGAGAAATATACCACACTGTGCCATGCTGAGGTTTATGGTCAGATGTAGAGTCAAGATTTTATAAAAGCTGAAGATTCAAGAGGGGAAGAAGCTTATAGTCACTATCAGTGTCAGTAAATTATTCTTTTTTTTTCTGTAGAAATCTGACTTGTGTTACTGGGATGGGAGAGAACTTGTCCTTGTGCAGGAAGACATTAGTAAAGAGTGCTGCAACTCTAGGGTGTTTGCACATTACCATGAGCAATACTGAGCACGGTGAAGTGTTCAACACGTGAAATTTGGTCAAGGTAACACACACTACATACAGTGGACAAGTGGATGCTGCATATCTGACTCACCTGCCAAACAGAAGTTCTTTATAGATTGTGCTTTTCTTTTCAGGAATAAACTGTGAGGATTTGGAAGAGGAAAAACATAATCTCAGTGTTCAATTTTTGTCTCGGTAGGGAAACAACAAAATTCCATCAGTCACAATCAAATCTAGAGCTTGTCTAAGTATTGTTTGCACTGTAGCTTTCTGTGTCCAATGTCAGGTTGTAGGGAGGACGTGTGAAGTGTTTGGAGTCCATTGTGGTGGTGTTACAGAGTAGTTTAGATATCTCATCACTGGGCTAGGAATGTGCAGCACCAGGGTTTGGGCAGCATCCCTCGGGTTTCTACAACTCGGGATTGCTGTGCTTCTGGGTTGTATGCAGCCACTTGTTCTGCCACGTCCCAGTTGCTCCCCTACAGCCTGCTTGAAATGCTGCTCACTAAGGTAATGCCAACGTGTTACCCAGTTTTTAAATATCTTTAATGCATCTCCTTTTACTTTAAGTGTTTTTCTCCTTTTACATCACTGCAGAATATGGATGAACATGGATTTGCTTTTCTTTTTGTAAAGAGAACTTCCTCCAAGGAAGTTTCTGACACGTACTGTGGATACAATATGATTCCAGGGTTTGGTGGGATTGGTCTAAGAAGGCTTCAAACATACTGGTTTTGGTTCCTTTGGGAGGAGAATGGTTAATGCTGCTGAGGGTTCCTGTAATCATCTTCTGTTTCTTACAGGCTTTTTCTGAGCCCTTGCTGCTGGTCAGAAGCTGTAGACTCGTGAGTGTGTGTGCTTTTGGGTTGACTCTGCATTGGGTATTCTCACTGTAGGCTTTCCAAATACATAGCTTTAATGTGAGTACATTGAAGAGATGGGCCCTTTTGGGTGACTTCTGTCCAGTCTTTAAATCTGACAGTAATGCTCCATAAAATAAAGGTCTGAGAAGCCACTGTGCAAGGTTTTTTGTTTCTGAAAATGGAATAGCGGGCTGCCATTAGATACTGTAGAAGGCTTTTGCAATGCTGACTTATGAGATATTCCTGTGATCAAAATTCGGACAGGGTAACTTACTGTCAGCTGGACATGGTGTTCCTCTCTGGTTCCTCGTCAAAATTCTCACTAGTGTTGCTGATGCCATTTTTTAACTGTTGTGTTTCACCTCAGAGCTGGCAGTGTTCCACTGAGGAGGAAGCTGTTTGGTTTACTTTATTTTTCTTCATAATGCACTTTGGGGCCTTTGACATGAAAACATCTCTTTTCTTCTTGAGATCTGAAGAATGAGCCCCAGTCTGACAAAATGTTCACGTTGGTCTGTGGTGATTATTATGGTTACAAGAGAGTCCTCCAAAGTTCTTGTTTCCAGTCAAATGTGGGAATAATTACTTCTCTCAGACGAATGTTTTTGGGAAGGAAGGTGGACCAAAAGGGGTGCTCTGTGCTAAGCTCTAGGCAGCTATTTGCAAGGATTTGAAGTACTTCCAGTGCTGTATCAGCGGTTATCAGTAGGATTCTGCCTGTTACGAGTGTGCGGTCTTAGGTCGCCTCCACTCTGCCAGTCAGTATTTGATGAATTAGAGTGTAATGGGGCCAGAAGGCAGCATATAGTCTTTATATCAAGGAGAATGACAGGCTATTAAAATCTAACTGGTAAATTTTTTGCAGGGAGTTGTGCTAGGGCTGCATAGCTGCCTGCCTATTTTTGGTTGCTGTTCACTTCTCCCATTTTGGGAGCTTCCACTGACATTAATGGAAGCTCCTTGCCTGGAATCTTTAGGGACCAAGCGAAGAAGATCACTGTAGAGGATCGAAGGGGGGAGGGTTTGTCTTGAGTGTCTGCTTTCAGATAAAAGGTGACAGCATAATGTTGGATTTTTAGTTCTATTCCTTTGCAGTGCTACACCTAGTTCTTATCAGCTGCTGTAAGGTTGAGAGTTGCTGTATTATTTGTACTACTGCTGTAAAATTATTATTATTTTTTTTACTTTTGACTTGTAAATATGATGCTTCCTTGATATTTTTTGTTGTGGGCACTAGTATGATACAATCATTGCTCTTTAGAGATAAGAGAAATAACATCTTTGCTGGGAATGCCCACAGTAAGGTTATCTCCTGAGTCACTCTTTATTTTTGAGACAGATCTATTTCATCTTTTTCCACTCCAAGTTGCTGTAGAATTGCAGGAAATATCACCATTTCTTCCTGTATCACAGAGCAAAATATCTGTTCAGTTACTAATGGAAACAGATGCACCATGGTTTTAGCTTGGAGCTTGTAGTCTGTTTGCCCCATAGCTTTATAAGTTAATAATCTTTTTTATTATTCTCAGATGGATGATTGCATCCTTGAAGATATAGTAGGAATTTTCAGGCCCCTGAAATCTTCTAACAAGTTTGCAGTGTTTAATAATACTTGCTTTATAAAATTCAAAAGATAATGAGATCCTATCTTTCTTTTAACTGTTCGGGAAAGCTTTTGTTACTGTTAATTTTACCTTCTTGATTTACTAGAGATGATAACATCTAAATATTGAAGTGTATTTTAGGAGTGGTGGAATAATTTGTAACTGTAAATCAGCTGAGAGCATTTCTGAGTCTCCTGAATAGAATTCCAGCACAGTCACAGCTTTGCTTCATAAACTAGGATTGTTTTGGGAAGGAAAAAATACTCATTAATCACCAAGAACTGAAACAAAGACCAACTTCAGAAACGCTCCAAGTGGACAGTCTTGTGGAGGTTTGAAATGTGGGTTGTGCACAGTGCCTTTGCAGTGTCTGTACTCCCAAAGCCATCTGTCCCCAGTTAGCTTGGCTCGTTGCTGATGTGGCTACTGTGTGGTCAGAAGCCCTCTGCTCCTAGGGCTGGGCTGGGCAGTGGCTGCTCTGCTGCACAGAGAGCGTGCCCCAGCTGCGAGCTGTCGGACCAGCTGCTGAAGGATGGACTGGTTCCACCTGCACTCAGTCATTACCACTGCCAACATGGGCTGGTCTGAAACCAGTCACCCATGAGGAAGAGTTTTCCAAGTCATAACTAATCCTTGAAGCCCCACGGCCTCTCTCATCTATAGGGTTTCATTATTGTTGCTAATGTTTACCAGGTGCTTTTTTTGTGTGTTTTTCAGCCAAACATGAACAATACCTTATTTCACTGACTTTTGATTTATTTAGTCCTTAATCTATTTGTTCTGGTATTACTCCAGTACATTTTTTTAAAATTTGTGGCCTTTTGTTCTGCGTTGCTTTCCCTTTTTTGAGAATGTTGCAGTTTTTGAGAGCATTACCAAGAGGAGAGATTCTATGTTACCTCTTGTCTTGCAGTAACCCCTGAAACAAAGTTGTGTGGTAATACTAGGGCTTGTGTAAACAGTAGAAAGTAGTCCCTGAGGAGAGAATCAATGCCACTCTCTTCAGAGGTGTCTTGCTGGAGGCTGTGTGGCAAGTTTGTGCTATGAGAGCTGAAAGATGCAGATACAAGTGAGCAGACACGACAGGCTGTCCAGCAGAGAGTGAGGTGATCATACATGTCAATGGACCTGCGAGCTCCTCTGCCCAAAAGTAACGGCATAGCTGAAGGTGCGATGGGCAGGGTGTACTGGTGTGGATGGTACTAAAGCAACTGCCTTGGCCTGCCTTTTTGCCTTGTGTGTACCTGCAGTTGCTCCCATTCTGTCGTCCTCTTTAAAAACTTTTGTTATTGGGAAGCTTAGAAGATGGGTGTTCTTGTTTTGCAAATGGTCACGATAAACATTCATCCTCCTCAGTTTATTTCTGAGTTGTGCTTGTATCTAAGCTGTGGGAATGAACTGAATGTGCTATCCAAGCTTATCTGTTCTTAGAGCTCGTTTCCACAATATATTACCTTCATGGAAACAGTTTCCTGGTTTGGGCTCCTCTCTGTTTCCTCCTCCTTCTGATTTTCTGGTGCTGGCGCCTCAGTTTTTCTCTGTAGCCAGCCTTGATAATACTAGAACAGGAGGGGTGTTGGGTTATTTTTTTCCTTCGTAACATCTGTGTAAATCCTCCTGTGGTTTTCTACCTTGTCAGTTCTCCATCTTTTTGTCTAATCTTGCCCAGAGTGCCCTGTGTCCCTGAAATACACCTCTTTCTGCTTGTGTCTCTGCAGTTTCAATATTGCATGTACATTCCTCGGGCAGGTTGAAGCTATTTTGGGATGCAGTGTGACTGAAAACTGTTATGCAGCTGAGTGGGCAAAATCTATCTCATGAGCAGGTGACTCCTCTGACAGGGCTGTGTCCTGTAACTGACAGAGGGGCTGGGAGTTGGATTCTGCATGATCCAGCATGAACTGCTGGAGATCTAGGGATTCCCTGGAATTAGCCACGTGCCCAGGTCAGTGCTGTTCAACAACCCATGGGTGTCATCCGTAGCCATCTCTGAGCTATGCCTGGAAATCATCCTACACCCTGCTTTGGCCAAGTGCAGGAACTTTGCTTCCGAGGACTTTAAGGTTTTCTGATTTGGTTTTGGTTTTATTTTTTCCAGCTCTGGTGGATTTTAGTGCTTCATTACTACAGGGTTTTGAGAACTGTGTCATACAAAGCCATTATTTTCAGTCTTGTTACTAGAAACACATGCATCTTGAATTAATGTTTAGTTAGTTCAGGAGCTAGTTTTTGAAGGTACTAATTGATTGCAGGATGAGTTTAGACCTGGAGACCACAGGTTGCCTCAGGTACTTTAGGGAAGACTTTCAGTCTGCGCCTCTACCAGCTCTTCAACAGTACTTGATGGAAATTATATTCAAGTTTGTTAATCCTTCTGTTGAGGGTTTGTCATGTCTGGGACACCATTTGCTGGAGCATTAGCTCAAGCCAATGATAGGTCCTTTCACATTTCTCCCCAAAATGTTGGGACAACTACTGAGGAAGTCTAGAGGTTATTAACACCAAGACCTTCACCACCTATTTGGGGCAGGGTCCAGAGGTCGGGGAAGATGTGATGAGGCTGAGACCCAAAGAGCAAGAAACCAGCTGCAACCCAACTGAAAGCAACTACACTGTCACACATACTGTGACATTTCCACTGAGGAAGTACAATTTGTAGGTGGAGGCTCCTGTGTGGTTGTAGCAAAAGCATATGCTTGAGGAACTTGGGATTTTATTTTATATAAAACGTAGACTATCTCCTTTATACCTTTCATACGGGACTAGAAAGCCAGGTTTCAGCTCAGCTACTCGTTTTACTTAAGTTGTAAATATTTTGTAACAAATTGTATTTAGAATGGCACTGATCATTGCCTTAAAATAACTTGTTGTATCTGTCAGCTCCATAGTGTTTGTACCTTGACCTATCTGTGCTGAGAGGACTGCAGTGGGAAATAGTGGTGAGGACTCTTCAGTGCTCTGCCGATAATGCCTTGCTTCTGACCTGTCTCCTGCCACTGCTCAGTTGTGTGGCTGTGTAGACAAGTCATTTTACTTTTTCAACCTTCACTTTGTTTCTCTCTAAAACTGACAATTAAGCTGAATTGTCATGCAAATTGACCCCGTTTTCAGCACCTATCCAGTAAATTGGCTTTGGGGACCCAGCAACAGATTTGCTTCATTCTTTCCCCCAGTCACATCAATCTCTGATTACTTAGTGGAAGCAGTAGCCCCAGCTTCTTTGACCTTGGATTTTTTATTTTTTTTTCCTCCCAAAGACTAGGATCGAAAAAGATAATTTATTTTTCCAGTAGTTTGCTCATAGTACAGACTGCTTTTTGTGTGAGGTGGTGGACTACAACTGTGAAGAGTTTTTATAGTTTTTATAGTGTTGATATGTAGTTGGCACACTACCCTTACATGGAAAAAAAATAATAAAATCCTCTCTAGTTGGTTGTACTTGATTTGGAAGTAATAAACAGTCTGGATCATTGTGAGCAACTGTAACTGAAATTATACTAACTGGAGTAGGAAAGATGCAATAAAACAGAGAGCTGCTGGAGCTGTGACCCACCTACTTTGTGTGTTGCATTTCTGATGTGGAATCAGTCCTGTGAATTGAAGAGGTTGCCCAGGGTGGGTTACAGAGCCTCAATCCTAGGAGATACTGAAAAGCTATCTGGATGTAGTTCTGGGCAACTGGCTTTAGGTGGTCCTGCTCAGGCAGAGGTCCATTCCAACCTCAGCCATTGGGAAATTGAGAAAAGTGTATCCAGAGTGATGAGCTTGTGTTCCCAGGGAGAAAACTGTAGTGCTGATTTCTCTTCCTTCCTGTCTCTCTCCTACCAATATGCCCTTAAATGAAAGCCCCAGTTCAGCTATCTGCTGTGGCTCAAGGACTTCTCAGATACAGCTTTGCAGGCCTTTACAGTGTAAAGGTTGTAGTGGAGGAGAGCTTCTGTGGCTCCTAGCTGGAGAACCCTTTAGGCTGAATGGCATTTTCCCACTCCCTGGCTGATCTTGAAGTGAAGGAAAGCTGCCACAGCTTTAATGGAAAGTAATGCACGGTTAGGAGAAAATTGACTGCTCCCTATGTTGCTTTGCTGTCTGCTGGTTTATAAATTGTAATGCTTCTCATTAAAAAAAAGAAAAAAAAAAAGTGTCAGGTCTTGGTGGGTCCCAGATCATTAGCAGGATCAATTTCTTTTTCACTGCAGAGATCAGAGGCTACAGTCTTGCGTAGCCAGTCCTTCAGCTGCTGACATACCAAGCAAACAATGCAGAAGCAGAAGAGCAGCTTTTTTCTGCCTGAATTGCTATACTTAAATTTTTGTTGTGCTTTGGAGCCTGTGAAATGAATTCAGTCCTTCGCAGGACTGGGTCAAAACAGTCTCCTCAGCTGCGGTGCCACAAGTGTTAAATTTCTTAACTTAGGGCTTGCAGTGAACAAGATCCTTTTGGTTGCTCCAGGAGGCTGATAATAGGATACCAAACTTTCATCTCTGAGGGAGGGTTGGTAATAATTTGGAATTGTTGACATCTGAAGATGTGTGCTTTGGTGCTGGTGTGAAAGAAGTTTGATGTGACTCAGTCCACTTCCACAGCCTGAGCCCACCACCACTGCTAACGTGATTTGCAACCCTACTGGAGGTGCCAGTAGATACATCTGAGAACCCAAGTGTATTGAGTGGACTACATGTACTTCTTAGCCATGGATGTGGTTGAGTCACCAACTTGTGTCTTCCCAGTAAACACTGTAACTGTTCTGTGAATAAACAGAAGAACCCAATGTACAGAGGTTTGTAAGACTGTACATCATAAGATGCCATCCTTGTGCTGTGACTAGTCTTAAAGTGTGGCTGTGAGCTTACCATTTAACCTTCACTGCTTTAACCTCTCATCCCCTGCAGAATGGGGTTCATGGCATTGTTAAAATTTGATTCTAAATTGCTCTGTAATGCTACATAGCATGAGGCATTCTCAGTTCTTTGCTTTCCCTCTCTAGGGTGGATACATGCGGTTTATACTCCAGTAGATTCTCTGGTGTTTGGTGGAAATATCCTGCATAGCTTTAATGTTCCCATGCAGCTTCGCATCTATGAAATTGAGGACAGAACAAGGGTAAGGATACTTGATTTGCTGAATTGCTTGATTTAACTGAACAGTTCTTTGTGACTATGATCTATCATAGTTGCTCTTTTGTATTCCCTTCTGACAAACAAGAACTGATGGGATCTCTGTGTCAGAGTCATTGAAACAAGAGGTAAATGTGAAGAAATGAGTCTTTCAAATGCTGGCTATTTTTAGTGAGATTTACTCGTCTGTTTTTCCCTACTTCCCACAGACTTGCCCCTTCTGTCTCTTTTATCTGCTTGTTAAACTTCCATAAGCACCTTTCCTTTTGCACAAAACCATTCTGCTTTACAGAACTTTGTACCAGTCCTTCTGGTCACCCTCTGCTTGTCACCCCTATGCATGCCCGGAATGGATACCCGAGCCTGGACAACTAATGGGACTAGGATTTGGTTCTGCTGTCTACAGCTCAATTGATAAAGCTGCACAGAAGCTGTGTATGAAATGAAGTCTTCTATGCTGTGCAGGGTTTTCTTCTGCAGTGACTCAGTGCTATGCAAGAATTTCTTGGAACAAAGAGAGTCTAGGTTGGGACACCGATCTGAACATTGTGATGTTGGTCTGGCTGTAACACATCTACCTGATGGAAAGAGTATTGCATCTTGGAGGTTACTGTGTAGCCTCTTTGGGAGTGAAAATTTTACCCTTGATTAATACACAAGGCACCTAGTCTTCATATCTTTTGCACTTTCATAAAGGAGCAGAATCTGAAGGAACTGCCACTGTTGGTAGGCTAATAAATAAGCTGTGCAAGGCAACTTTAGTGTGTTGGTGCAAAGATGGACCAGTGGTATGTACAAATTCAGGTGGGAACTTCTTGTGGCTGGGTGTTTTGGAGACAGTGCACTGACACAGTGCTGGTAAACCACTGGCACAGGTGCCAGGTGTGGTATTTGTGAACATTTGGACTGGCAAATTGGCAGGAAGTCACAATTATTCTGCACTAAAAAGGCTTAAAATGGTATGTATCAGACGTCAGCACAGCTCACTGTTGTTTGTCTCTACATGGCTCCAAGTGGTCTTTTAGCCCGTGTTCCTTTCTTTGTAGTGAGAGTACAGAGGTCTGAAGCAAATATGAATTGTTTTGAAATACATCTCTGACTTAGTGAGAAGAAGGATGTTTCCCCTCCAGCCTCCTCTACTTCACAGGGGGTACAATGCCTGGTAATCTTCACATTGCGAAACAGTGGTGGGAGCACTTAGTTTCCTGGAGTGATTTTAATGAAGAGAAGAAATATTAAGCAGAAAAATGAATTCTTGGTGGAAGAGAGATGAAGATAAAAGTGGAAATTCAGGGGAGTTAGAGGGAATGCAGGAGAGAGCAGAAGAGGATTTAGAGGCGAGAGCGGAGTTCAGGCAGGCTTTGAATAGGTGTCCCAAGGCAAGAACGTCAAGTCTCTTAAAGGGAAAAGTTGCAACAGGAGAAGGTAGAAGGGGCTCAGTGGGCCTAGACAGGGGTGCTGCGCACAGGAAGGCTTTCAGAGTGACTGCAAGTAAGAACATATGCTGGATATATGGGCTGCAGGTGCTCGAGGGGAGGGTGCGTTGTTGCTGGGAAGGATGCTGCCACCAGCAACTTGCATGGAGAATGGAGAAGTGAGGACCAGAAGGAAGGATTGATGCCAGAAACAAGTTATTTCCATTGATGCCTGTGGGGAAGATGGGAAGGAAACATTATTTTTTGTGTAGTAGAAGAGCTGACATTTTGTTTTGAGCAACCCAAGATCACACACCTTGGGTTGTAACTGCTCAGTAGTGCTTCACGTCAGGCCCTTCTCCTTGGGAAGCTGGGTGCAGCTTTGATCTCCTAAGCTCTTACACCAGGAGGCGGATTTTCCTGTAACAATCTAGTATATTGGTAACTTTTAGGAATTTACCAGCCAGTTCCACTGAAATGCTTTTGAAAAGTCTGTAGCACCTTGATCCTGTAGGGAAGGTTCTGCGAGTTGTGTATCTGCCTCTTTGGCAGTGTCCTGTCAGTGTTTTTCAGAAAGGAATATTGGAACATTTGGAAGTCCCGAATCATACCTTTACTCTTGTCAGTTTTGGTTCAGATTTTCTTCAAAGTCTGTGTAAACCTTTGTCATTTCCCCTCTTCCTCCACCCCCCAAAATACTTCAGGTTTTTAAAAAAAACTAGTGAAAGCCAACAGCCCAGAATTCCCGCTGCTTTATAGAAACAACTTCAGTGCTTGTGTGTTGCTGTGTGCTTGCAATGTGCTATCACAGCCTGTACCTGTCTGTGTTCACAGACTTGTGCTCCTAGGCAGCCATATAACAACAAAGCTGTGTGAACAGTCAAAGAACAGCGAGAATTTCTAGACAGAAACAAAATATAAGGTGGGCAACTCGGGCATACGGAAGTTTGATAAAGGGCAGGAAAATCAATACTGTCATTTAAAAATAATAACACCACCCCACACCAAAACTAGAAATGTCATGCAGGAATCTTGAAGGGGTAAGTGTTTTCAAACTAGAATTCTAGCATGTACTACCTCATCTGCCTCGCCAATCAAAGCCTGTAATTTCTTTTTTTCAAATAATTCCTTTCATACACTGTCCAGTAGAGAAGACTCAGTACTGTGTAGAGTTCACACAGATTTCCCAGTGTGGACATACTGCAAATGAGTTTCTCATCAGTATTGATCTTCCCATTGTGTATGGCTCAGAAGTAAATTACATGATGGAATTGACGAAGTAATTTGCCACACTCAAATCAAAGTGTAATACAGGTGTGTTTCTCCTCTTCATTTTGCATAAAGCAATTTTTTGGAGGTTTCACTGTGTTTAAACCTGCTATATAATGCTTAATCATCTTTGATTTGCTGATACTCACAGTCATTTTTATGCTAGGTGTAGTTGTTATTGTCTTAGCAGCTAAGACAAGAATAAATACATGGCTGAAACAGTAATGCTGATTTACAGCCTGATAAAATTGCCTGGTTTATATACTTGTCATGCTTATTCTAGCTTAATTTTTCATATCCCTGGGAGACTTTTTAAGAGGGTTATAGCCATTTAAAAATAGTTTTAAGGAGTAATAAAAAACATGTCTGTTGTTGAAAACAGCTCCTAATGTGCAATTGAGGTAAACAAATATTCTCCAGCCTTACAGTTTGTAGAGACTCTCATTTTGCAGTCTGGCTTTCCTAGAGGCCAATTAGCAGCTAGTCAAATAGGCCAGGCTGTTTAGCTCTCTGCTAGACCAGCTTGAATAACTGCAGAGCAGGCTGCCACGCAGAGATTCATCATCTTGGCATAGGGCTGTTAGAGCTCTGTATTACTGACGAGGAAGAATGTGTCAAACTTAGTCCCAACTCATCAGGATTTAACTGTGTTAAAACACTGGAACGTGGGTAGGGGCAGAAGCGCTCAAAATACACACCTAAGGTGGTCACTCACAGATAATGGTGTTTGCTACGGAGTTTTTCTGGAATGTAAGGTAACATTTTAAGTGGATAGAATAATTATTCTGTAAGTAATCATAAGTTGTTTTTCAGTGTTGTGATTAGACGGATTAAACACAAGTGGAGTTTGTCATGATTTTAGTGGACGCTGTGGAAGAGATTAATACTTTCTGAAGGAAAATGTGTGCCTTATTTGCTTGGGGTTTTTTGTTTTGTTTTTGGAGGGGGATATAAGTATCTAAAATAATTTCACTTTGAACTGAAGAAAGGGATCATATTCCAGAGAGGATTCTTCTTGCTGTACAGGAATAATTAAAAAATTTATTCAGTGGGTTGTAAATTATTAATCACAGAAGTTAGAGCTGGAAATGCCTATTAGATGATATAGTGTGTTTCCCTGCTAGTGGGGGATTTAGTCCTCAGGCAGTGTCCATATCAGATATTACTTTTCAAATTCATCACAGAACATTTTTAATTTTTTTTTTTTTCTTTCTTTCTTTCATTCCTGCCCTCCCTCCCCATAAGAGTTCGTTTGAGCATAAGTGTACAGTGGAAAGAGTGTGGCCATGTGTGTAATGCAGTTCACATCCATTAGAATTAACGAATGGCCAAGTGTATCATCACGAACTCCTCTGCCCCTCCGTGAGACAAACTTTAAAAAAGATTTTTAAAGCGCTGCTAGACTTGCTTTACTGGCAAAAGGCACTGTAGATCTTTGCACAGTATCTCTGGCTACGTGTGGTAGCTCTTGCTTCTGAAGGTTTGTAAGAGCAGAGCCTTCTTGGGCAAATAGTGAATTAGAGGCATGGAGGGATTTGCTGTGGGTTGGAACACTGATAGTGAGGCAATTAGGAACTCAAATTGAATATTAAAGATTGATACACATAATGGGAGCACTGCATGCATTACTGCCTTGTCTTTCACATTGAATTAACATTGGTAACAACTAAATTTGGTGAAGCTCAGAATCTATCAACAAATGTTGAGCAATGATGTCTTTAATATTCCCAGGCATGTGGCTGAAAACCTTTTGAAGGCTGAGGGGTGGAAGGCGGCTTCCTGTTTGTAAGTCAATTCTTTGCAAATTTTGTTTCCTGCAGTGCTCTCTTGGAAAAATTTGAGTTCCTTTATTAGCATATATTTTAGCATGGCTAATTTCCCTTGTGTTCTGTAAGAGTGGTAAGTGACTCCATCCCTTCTTTATGACAAATAACTAAACCAAAGCAAAAGTAGTCTCCAATGTAAAAAGGCCCTGGGGTTAAATGTTCTCACAATTAGGGGGATGTTGGTTGGTTGGTTGGTTTTTGCCTTCTTTTCTTTTTTTTTTCCCTTCCCTGTCTTTGGCATGTGAGCTTTGTAACAACGTTTGAAAAGGTGCAGTGTTGCTGGATGCACGATTCACAGCAACACGCCGTTCAGATTTGCCGGCTGCATTTGTGTAGAATTAAGGAGATCTCAACTTTTGGGAATTGCTGTGGAGTGTTTAAATCCTACACTGAGATAGGTTTAGTGGGACAATACAGTATATTTTCCCTTTGTTACATTTAGTTTTACTGCTAAAAGTGTTTGCATTTCCTGTGCCTTGGGGACAGAGGCAAGTTCTTTGACTGCCCACCTTGGGGACAGTTTTCAAATATGGACATTCTAGTAAGTCATTGATATGCCGAGGTGGATGTTACATCCCCACGCAGCCTTTTCTTAGGTGCCTGCTTTGCAGGGTGGAATCTGGGTTTCCAGGTGCTGGGTTAGTGGTTCTGTTTAGATTTTGGGGTTTTGAGTGATCTGGGGTGGGGTGGGGTTTTGTTTCTGTCTTCTAAAAATGAGGTTTCTACAGTAATGCTCCTTTCTGGTGCAGTCCAGCTTTTCATTAGGGGTGGGCTGACACCTCTTGGCTAGGTGAGCAGTTAAAATGCACAGAATATTTTAAAGCAGATCCTATAATCCCAGTGTGATGCATGCATGCATGCAAGCCTGCAAAATGCAAATTTGTGCCACCAGGAGAAAGTGCAGAGTACAGTGTAAGTACAAGTGCATGCAAGATGCATGGCATCCATTTTTAACAAATCACAACAAATACATTTATGGTCTTGCATTTTAGGAGTTTCCCAGATTCTTCTTCGATACAGTGACCTCCCTTAGATAGAAAACTATGTTGGAAAAGGAGACCCACTTTGTTTTCTTTTGAATCTGAAATAATCTCACAAATATGGAGTGTTGGAGAATGAGCTTTTTGTGTGAGAACAACAGGTCTGAAGTGTAAGAAACGGTGTGCAGCTTGACAGGGTTTTCTGTCACAGTCTTGCTTTTCTATTCTGTTTGTGGCAAAAGCGAACTTGCTACCAAAATGTGAAGTGTAAACCATGTAAGGGATTTTTACTTCTAATGTGTAGTTATCAGTCATCAAGAATTTGTGTGCTCATTTGTTTAATGAAATTGTTGTGAAGACCATAATTGAAAAAAGTATTTCCTGCTTGATTCATTTTAGGTAATGCTGTCATTTTGCTAAAAATCATGTGATAGTGTTTAGGAAATTAAAAACCCCACCTTTTTTTTTGTTTGTTTGTTTTTTAACCTGAATTTTAGTGACTGACATCTGTATGTGACCACCCTGTGTTTATACAGTGGGTAAATAATGCTGAAGGGGCCATCCATCAGTTTCATGATTTCACAAGAACACAAACCCTTTCCTCTCCCACCACCCCAAGAGGATACAAATTAGTGAACCAAGAAATGATGCTATCATGGCAGGCAGGCAGGCAGGCTCCTCATTTTGTA
Organism: Jacana jacana; assembly: GCA_013400555.1. Classification (NCBI taxonomy): domain Eukaryota; kingdom Metazoa; phylum Chordata; class Aves; order Charadriiformes; family Jacanidae; genus Jacana; species Jacana jacana. The sequence goes on along the minus strand of VZTM01006765.1, from coordinate 208,627 downwards.
TGCTGAAGGCATACATCTCACTCCACTCCCACCCTTCCTCCCCTCCCCCTCCTGCAGACTGTTTGTGCTCTTGATAACACGATGAGAATGATGACTGGCCCTTGTGCTGCAAACTTCTCTCCTTTCCCCATGGACTGACAGTCTTGATCTTGCTTTCAGGTGCACGCCAAATTCCGGTATCCTTTCTACTATGAAATGTGCTGGTATGTTCTGGAGAGATACGTGTCCTGTGTGACCCAGCGCTGCCACCTCAGCAAAGAGTACCAGAAAGAATCAATGTTAATTGGTGAGTGAATCCTTTGAGTGCATATTCAGAACTGATGCTAGCACCTTAGGCTAGTTACTGCTTTGGTTTCTGCAAAGCAGATTAGAAATTGAATTGGAGGAACTGTGGAAATTCTAATGAACTCATTCTTTATTTTGGGGTGGGGAAGGTTTTGACTCTTAAGCGTTTCCATGAAGTGCCAACCTGCTTCGAATTGTGTTTATTGAGCGTTCCCTTTGCAAGTGGATCCCCAAAAAATAATTTTTGGGTGTGTTTGTTCCTTGGTTTCAGTAATGTTTGTGTTGAGATGATCTGCCAAACAGTTGAGGATTTACTGCCATGTTTGGCACAGGACCTTATAGCCAGAAATGTGCACATTGCAAATGTGCTCTGGTGGGATGGATGTTTAGTCCTTTTGTAGAGCGTCTCCTCCACAGAATGTGTCGTGGTCACTAAACCTGGCTTCTTCCTCTTTGCTTTTCTTTAATCTCTACTTTGATTCTCTCTGTTTAGTGTCTGACTTCTAGTTCTGCAGAATAACAAAGCCAAGAGAACACCTACGCAAATCTATGTGGTCTATAACCCAAGTGTGGGGAGGTCAAAGAAACCTTGACAACAATAGCTGAAAATGGGCTGTAGCAGACATGGGTAGATGTGCCTGAAGCGGGAAGGCATTGCCTTGGCACTGATGGGAACTTTACATCAATGTGTGACAATTCCAGTTGTTGCCTTGCTGAACTGCCCTCTTTTTCCTCCCTTTAATGGAACACGATGGTGGGCCATCTTGCCTCCCTGCTTTTATGTGCAGAATGATCTGAAAGTAGCACAAGCACCAGCTAAATCTTAACGTGTCAAATGTGCAGGAGGACTAAAGTATTTCTCTGCCTCCTGTAGAAGTTCTTAGTAGAGGGGATTGAAGAAGTTATGGGCCGATGTCACTGTCAGTGGGAGCTAATAGACCATGTAGATAGGCCAGGGAAATTTCTTGGAGTCACTTGGAATTTGTGTGCTTGACATTTTATGTCTCTTTTGCTCTGTGAGACCCTGGATGGAAGAGTTAGTTAAGCAGGAACTCCATGTGGAGGAATTTTTCTTGTTACATAGGATCATCCGAGAGGAAAGGATGAATTAGCCCTTGGATCAGCTCTTCAAAAAGCAATGACAAAAATCTGATGACTGCATTCCTTGGAAAATAAGGAACAACCCTGTTGTCTAAAGCACTGGCTGGGAAAGGGACTCATCCTGCAGGCAGGGTTTGGGGTGCCAGATCGCTGAGGTGTAATTTCAGAACAAATTAGATGTGGAGAGTGAATGGTTCCAGGATATTGTGATGGGACCTTCTCCAGCTAAATCACCAGTGTGAATTCCAGCCCAGCTCAGTAATTTCTGATAGTGGTTTGGTGATTCCCATGAAGTGTACCTCAGTGCAATTACTAGCTGAGAGATATTCAAATCATTTAAAAGCTCACTGGGGACCATAGATGTCCAGTGCCTAGAGGGAAGAGGATTGTTATACATGGCCAAAGAGTACCAGCTTAAAAGGTACCAGGAAAAGGAGTCTGGCTGTTTGGGAGGTGGTTTGATGGCAGCATTGACTCAACCTTGTTGCCTCCTGTGGTGGCTTCAGTTGTTGGTCTATGGGACAATGAGTACTAGATTGTATTGCTGTTGTTTGGGCATGGTCTTATGGTCATTTCAAGCTACTGTGAGAAACATGCTGTTCTCATGAGACTATTGTGTTTCATGAACTCTTAGAGATTGTGCAGCCGCACTGTGAGCTGAATCAGCTCAGTGATCTGACTGAAAATTAACCCTACTGAAAAATGAATATACCTGTTATCAGTAGGATTGATGAGCTGATCTGACTGGCAGCCCTACTGCAAATCAAGGTGGGTGCTGGGAGGGTCTGGCTGGGCAGATCTTGAGCTGTTACTGCCTTGAATGGATCGGTCCTTTCAGCTTACAAAAGTGGTATCTACTGACAGCATGTAGTTCATCCACCTCCCTGCTATCTCTTGACTTCAGAGTATTAGCAAGCTGATAAAATCTCTGACACTGACATCCAAGGCCTTTCTCTCCAGGAGAGACAGATGTATACTCTTTTTTTTTTCGGTCAGAAACTTGATTTTTATTTCTTGGCAGAATCTTAACCTTAAAATAATTATTTAACTGGGGATTGTGGCTCAAAAGCCCAGATCTGCTATATCTACTGGATCTTTTACTTTGGCATTTGTCAAATACAAAGGAGTAAAGGTACCTTTACAAAGTTGTGCTGCTTTGTTCTGCATGAGTAATACTCTTGTCTCTTCTTTTAACTGGTCTCAGTGTCCAGCTTCTTGACTCAAATATCTACAAACTGTAATCTCTGAATTACACTAGTTTCTCCTGTGGTGTGTATATCTTGCCATCATTCACCTGCTGTGGTATAAGAGGTCCAAATGAGGTTGGTATTCCAAAACCCCACCACTTTGTTTTTAAGCTTTTCTTCAGAACTGCTAAGTTCCTTAAATCTTCTCTTCCTTAGAGACTTCTCTACTGCAAGCAATTTCTTAATTTCCCATGAGAGAGTATCCCTAGATGAAGAATTTTCTGTTATTCTCAGAGAGTAATGAAAAAGTACTTAACTTCTCTGCAGACCCCTCAATAGATTTGTCTTCTGTCCTTGGTTTAAGAAAACAGTCTTTGCATCCTAGTATGCATTTTCAGAAATTGCTCCTGAATAAACTTAATGTTTGTCCTGGTTTTGGTGGTTGGTTTTTTTGGTTTTTTTTAATAATTTCCTTGGCTTAATTTGTTCTAAATGTCAACTTTCTGTCTTGCCTCTTGGGTGCTAGAACTTGCTATTTTTCACCCTTGAGTTGTGCTGCTCTCTTTTCTTACGTGCTGTCTGATACAGTGGTCCTCCTGGATCTCAGAAGCAACAGTTGGGTATTAGTTGAGGAGGAGGTCCACCTCTGTCTCTGGGATTCACAAGGTGGTAGTTTTCATAGCGTTGGGAGAGATCCTGTTCTCCTGCATGGGGGGAAAAAGAGATTACTGCAGTGATAGAGAACATCTTTGGAGAGCACAGAAAACTGAGTTCATAGTCTCTTTTTTTTTTAGGTATCTTTCTACTCTGTTTTTATTACATAGTATTTAATTGCTTTGCTTGCTAAACTCAGAGTGACACTTTGAAGACATTGGCTCCTCGTGAAAATGTTACTGTGCTTGTGTTGCAGTACCTCTGGCCTGATAATTGTATGCTATTATATATGATACATAGGATACTATAGCAATTTATGTTGTTCTTTGTATTTCTGTTTTCTAAATGTCTCGCCTCACAAAACTTCAGACAAGAAAAAACCAAACACCACTGTGGTGTAGGCAAGGCAAGTGTAGACAAGGAAACCTTAGTGTTCCCACTCCCTAAATAAAAACGTCTGCTCTTCTAAATGAGTCGGAAGATGGTGACCATGGCTTCCTTTCCCATTCTTCTGGCACAGAGTGAGTTTTCAGGCAGTTGCTCCTGGACAGTGTGTGAGACTCCTCTTTTTCAGATCTCTTCCACAGAAGAGCAAACACTCAGGGGAATGATGACATGACAGCAATCACAGGCTGCTGTAAAAGCACACAATCTCTTTCTCTCCTTTTTTTCCTTTTCCTTGTCCCTCTCAACTGTGACATTTATCTTGCCAGCTGAAATCAGAAAGGGATCCTATTTGGGTTTCCTACTGGATTTAAACATGCACTGTTTTGGGATGGATATGTCTTCATTATTTTTACTCTTATCGTGAATGAGTCTGTACTGGATGTTTTCAACCACAATTGACCTTCAGTGAGATAGGGATCTTCAGAGTGAGCTGACAAAGAGTAATTGGAAGAAGATACTGGGCTATCAGAAATGTGCTTTCTCTGTAGCCTGCAGCTTTTAAGATTCCCATTGCTAAAATATTAACAGGATGGCTCTAACTGTATATTAGGCCTGATGGATGAAGACAATGTGCCCTCTGGCATGGTGAAGGAGCCATGTCTTTTTTTCCTCCCTCTTCTCAGAGGATAGAACAGTTTTGCTTATGATAGACAGGTACTGGGCTATATTGAGTGATTTCTGTGTAGGGTGCTTCATACAGTGGTATGTTTCCAGTATGCTCGGGGTTTTTTCTGCTAATGAAAATGTCATTGCTGTCTTTAGCAGGCCACTAGGACCTGCTGCTCCCAAGTCACAGTGTCAGGGCTTGGAACTGGGAATGGCAAGGTAGATAGTATGTACTGGGCAGTCCGAAAGAGTTGAGAGATTTCATAACTATACCTCACCCCCCTCCCTTTCTTTTAAGTTCTACAATATAGCAAGTTGCTTTTCAGCAAGGAAAGACACTGTGTACCATTATCTTTCTTGCACATGTGGGTAACTGTGGTGAAAGTTAAGTAATTTGCCCAGAACCACAGGGAGGTGAACTGCTACAGAAAAAGAGGGTATCTCTAGCTCTCTGTCCTCTGGTCAAGTCTGTGCTGCCTCCTCCTCTTCACTGAGTTACATCACTGACTGGCTTGTATAAGCTGGTTTTATTTGCTTTGAGATGGAGAAGGGTGAAGGTCTTTTTGCACTAAATTGTATGGGAGCCCAGACCGCATAACCACTCTGAAACTGGGGTTCTAACCTGGCATTGGCTGGTGCATTGACTCAGAAGAACTATAGTTACACTTAGCAGGAACTCTTTTCTATGGAGAGACTTTAGAAACCAAAAATCTCCAGGTCAATGGAGCCTGGTAATAGTGTTTAAAACACACTTCTTGACAAAGTAAGTTCATGTTACGCTTACGTAGGGCCTCAGCTCCCAGATTCATTCTCTGACAGATACTGTTTTCATTAAGCTGAATAAATAAATTCACGGCATGTTGCATTACAACAAAACACTTGAAAACACAAAATTGAACCTTCCTCACCTCGAAGTTATCTTTCCATTATTGATTCCCTTGGCTGCCTTTTTTTTTTTTTTTTTTTTTTAAATTAGCAGCAGTTGCAGCCAGTGGTTGTCTTCTGAAAGCATTCCACTCTTAATCTGATGGTGCAACAGTACTGTAATCCCCAAGTGCTCCAGAACAGACTGCTACGCTTCAGGTTAATAGCAATCACTGACCCCAAAGGCAAAATTAGGCCAGGTGCCCTGTTGCTGCCAGGCTGGCAGAAGACAGCACTTCTTTGGTTTTGGGCACTTGTTTGGTTCATTTTGAAGTTAGATTTGGATTATTTCTTGTCTGACCGTAGACATAGGTGTAGCTGGCACAGCAGAGCCTGTCTCGTACAGCCAGCCGGTGGCAGGGATGCGGTGGCAGCTGGTGGAACAGAATTGCTGCCCCCCGTGTGCTTGCTTCTGATGGGAATAGGCCCCCAGTATGCTGTGGTGTCCCACTCCTCGCTTGCCTTTTGTTTCCACAGATCAGAGCAAGAGACAAAAAGTGGAGATCTCTCTTGAAGGCTGTTTTCTCTTAGCACCGGAGCATTACTTGGAGTAAATTATTCACACCTCCATAACGTGATCTCCCTCTCTTTAGGCCTTGTCTGCGCTTGCAATATGCCCCAGTTACAGCCATTAGTTCCTGTTCAGCAGAACCACAACGTAGGAAGACAGAAACATAATTTTCTCTGTGTGGTTTTATACCAATTTCTGATAATGGCACTGTACTGGTAGCACGGGGATGTGTATCTGCTTTCACCTTCTGTTTTATCGCTGGCATCCTCTGCCATCTAGACTGGGCTTTTGTGCTTCAGTCAGTTGTAAAATAGCTCACCAAGGCAGTGTGGCTTAGAGAAGGGGCTCCAGACCTGGATCCAAGAGCCTGGATTCTGATGCCTGGTTTTGCCCTAGATTTGATGTGTGACAGTGAGCAAATCGTGCTTTCTCCCAAGCATCTGTTTCCTCAGCTGTAAAATGGGAGAATGACATAAGCTGATTATATAGCCCTGGGAGGTGGGTAAGTGTGCTAGCTACTGTGGACAAAGGAAAAATCAGTGTTAAATAAAAGTTGGATAACCTAGTGTTTTTTAAATGCTGTGGTTAAGATGTTTTCTAATCCTGTTTATTTTTCCAAGAGAAGCCTGGGGGTGTATTAGCACAGACCAGAGAGGAGGAGATGCTTTTGGAGTGTTGCATGCCACCACCTCAGCACACAAAATAAACTGTGCTGTACTTCATGGTGAAGTCTTTTTGAGGGGGCTTTGCAGGGGGGGAGTTTAGCTGCACTGTGGATGGAGCTGGATTTGGCTGGTAATTGACACACTTTTTGTAGCTCTCGGCTTTTCACAGGCATTTCAGTTTAAACATGCCTTTCAGGAGTAACTTTAAGGCCATTTCAGTTCTGAAGAAGAATGCAAATGTGACTTAACAGAGATGCTTGTTTTTTGCAAGCACTGGAGCGGCAGCACTCTCGGCCCTGGAAGCAGAAAGTGGCCAACTGGTATCTCTCGGGCACTAACGTGCAGAGGTGGACCTGGCCTTACAGAGGTTTTATTTGAAGCTGCTAATCTCAGCAGCAGGGCAAGCTGCCCTCAGACAATGAGTCTGCCACTGCCTGTTGCACTTTTGTGAACCAACTGACAAGTAACATGGATGTTTTGTGAGAAGATGGCACAGACTATGCAAGGGAAAAGGAGCTTCTCTGATAAGAATGAATGTGCCAGTTTGGAACTGGGCTTCAGAGTTTGTTTTGAATCTTGCTCTTAAAGAACCGGATGCTGTGCTTTTTCTTTAATGTCCCTTTAATCCTTCCTTAAGCGTGATTCATGTTGTCCTAATCCAAAGCTACTGCATTGCAAAGCACGAGAGCTGTGAAAGGAACTTTTCATTAATTGTTCCCTCACTTTTTCTGTATGACTTCTGGTTCCTTTGCTGGGTGATTCTGTTAGCAGCTTGATCTCGTACCTGTTTCAGCCAGTGTGAAAATTCACATTAACTGGGTGTTGCCAGTGTTAACTGTGTTTTCCACAGAAACCCCTGCTGTTGCTAGCCTGTATTCAATGTTGTTCACTTAGTAAAGGGAATAGTGCTTAATAAATAAGAGAAGATGTGTGCTTTAGGGAACCTTGGCCACCAGTTTCCTACCTTGCTTTCCCTGCTTGATTGCAGAGAGTTCAGTAACAGTTGGGATTTTTAGGGGGAAACGTAGTATAAAACTGTGTGCTGTAACTGACAGTCTTTGCATTTTTCAGTGTGTCTGTAAAAGAAGCATAATTGTAAACCTGTGTCTCAGAAGAGCAGCAAGTATTCATGCAGTAACAAGTGGTGGTTCTTGTATTACCAACAGTTCCTTGCAAAGAGGAGAAGTATCGAGAAGTTGATTTTGGGCTGTGCAGAGTTACTGGGAGAATTATGATGCATCGTGTTTTAAAGTGCTTTCTCCCATATTTTCCCCCTCTTCTTTCAGTGCAAACTCTCCTCTTAAAGCTGTAAGGCTGCCAAATTTGATCTCTTTTGGATTTGTGGGAAAATTTAATTGTGTGTGACTTTGAGCTCTGCCTACTCTTAATTGAAGGCATAGAGGACTGGAGCTTTGAAGAAAGCATAATTCTTCCCTCAATGTTTCCCAGTCATTTGAACTGAGTAGATGTTAATGAAAACCAGCATTAAAACAAACAAACATCACCACCCCCCCAATTAAAAATGGGCTGAATAAAGCCCATTCCTATCACATACTTATTAGCATTATCCAATGCCCTTTTAAATAGGCAGCACCTGGCCCCAGTGGTGGAGAAGTGTTTGAGCTGTGAATTACATCAGGTAAGATTTCAGCATTCTTTTTCTAACTTTCAGATGCAAAAAGAAAACGCAGCACAGACAGTTATTCATCAGATTCGTGGTTAGACATGGATGAAGAATCTTGTGATGCCCATATCCGGGAGGAGAAGGATGACAGCTTGGATAAGAACTCCAAATCCTTGGTGGATGGCTCCTCCTCACCCAACAGCACACACTCTGAAGGGAAGGAGGGTGCAGGGAGAAAACAGAAAGCCACAGTAATGAGATACCTAAAAAGAACTTTGTCGAATGAGTCAGATGACAGTGTAAAATCAACGACCCCCACGGACTATCCCAAGACACCAACGGGGTCTCCAGCTACAGAAGTTTCAACCAAATGGACTCACCTCACAGAATTTGAACTGAAGGGTTTAAAAGCCCTGGTGGAAAAGCTTGAATCTCTCCCGGAGAACAAGAAGTGTGTTCCAGAAGGCATCGAAGATCCGCAGGCTCTCCTAGAGGACATGAAGGTAGGTGTGATGGCTTACTGATCCACACAAACTGCATTCTGTGGGCATAGAAGACAGCAGGAGATCAGAGAGTAAAGTTCTGCAGCAGAGGGATGGAGCTTGTGTGTAGTGATCAGTCGTATCAGCCTGCTGTGCTACATGCAGGGAAATTCCACCTCTAACAAAAGCCATCTTCGCTCTGGGGAGGTGGCTGTTTGCAGTCTGATCTAGTTGATACAGTCGCAGGAGTGGCCAAAAGTTTAGATCCCTGTATAGTTCAGCACTTGTGAAGTCCCATGAGCAAATATTACACCTCGTAAAGTCTGTTTGTAATCTTCCTCTGCCCTTTTGGTGTGGTGTCTTTCTGGAGTATATCTGATTAACTGACGCATACACATACAAAATGTAAATACTTGATTGTTGTTCAGAAGATATATTGTCTAATGTTTTCCATTCCCTTTTTTTTTCCTTTCACCTTTTTTCATTTTCTTTTCCTCCATTGCCCTCTATAGGTTGATTATTATTCTCCACTGGTACAATATACTGGTTTTGGAGATGGTGTGAGGAGCAAATGCTCACTAGTGACAGGACTTCTCTTTAGATTTTTAAGGTACTGAAAGTGGTACCTCATCTGACTTAAGGATAAATCCCTCCTGAAGACCAGCATGGCCTTGCTGCTTTTACTCCCAGCCCTGCCTCTCACCTGTGGCATCCCTTTGCACTACTTGGTTAGCTTTTCTGTGCATTGATTTCACATTGTATATAGCAGGCATGCTAATTATTTTTTTTAACACAGCTGAGAGCAGCAGGCTCTTTTGCTGGACTTGTCAAATCAGGCTACAATTGTCAGCCTATCCTCCAGAGGTCCAGTACCATGGCAATTCAGCCTGGTTTGGTACTGTGAGTATTGATTTGTGGTCTTGTGTTTGGGCTACTAGCTTTGTGCTGTTGCTGTGTGCAGTGTGGTTCTTCAGCTACACATGTTCTATACACCAGAGCTGTGTAAGTCACAGTCTGAGGGGAAAAATATGTATTTGTATGGTTAAAGGGAAGTCTGTACAGCTGCTTAGAAAAGGCTTCAAAGGCAGTTAAAGAAGGGTGAACATATGCAGTGTGCAGTGGAACTCTATTCCACAACCTTGGGTCCTACGAGTGTGATACACGGCACTCATTTTGGTAAACCACAAGAGCTCAGGAAGTCTCTTCATCCAACAGCAACCACTTTGTTTATGAACGTAGACACACATGTCCAAAGTTGTCACTGTAGATTCACTGGCTTGCTTTGTGATCCATGGTCTTCTAATCAGAAACCAAAATGAAGCTTCAAGACCAGGAGTTGAATTTGCGGTAACTGAGAATCGGTAGCGTTACTTTTCCAAACTTGGTCTATTGTCTAGTCAACAATAGACCAAGTTTCACTTAAAAATAAACTGCCCCTTCTTGAAATCCTGCAAAGGGGTACAACACAATAAATGGTGCAGATGTGCAGAATATGATCATGTGTGCTCTTTTGATGACATACCCCAGTACACTGTTGAGACATCTTACTGGAACATGGCAAGATACCACATGTGAATCTGGTTTAAAGCACCGTGTAGGAGTGTATGCTTTCTGATTCCTCTGCAGAGCAGTGGATTGACTAGCTATAGAGATGGAGGACCACAAGCAGACATTTAAGAAAAAGGCCCAAGTTGTCCCCTTTTTGGAGATATTGTGCTTTAACTGGTATTAAATGGGCATCTACCAGTTTATTTTGGGCATCTTGCAAAGTTGCGGTCTTGGTGTTCCATCTCCTTTGATAACTGCCTGCTTCTAGAGTTTCTCTCCTTGCCAGCACACACTGTAACCATCAGGATGTAGCCCAACATCTGGATATTTATGATTCCCTGCTGGTTAAAGAGCCTATGACCACATCTAAGCATCATGCACGCTGCAGAATTGCTTTCTCTGGAATCACCTCTGTGTGTTTGGCAAGCCTGTGTCTGATTAGTCAGAGCAAGACCTTTTATAAGGATGTTAACTCAAACAGTTTCTTGAACAGTGTCTAAAGAACTGCTAGAGAACATTCTTACCCATCTTTTTTGCAATATTGGCCCACGTATAAGGCAGTCCTCGATGGGCGTCAATGCAGCATAGCAAATGATTGAACTCCATGTAGTCTGCTTCCTCCACGACTCTGCAGTTGTATCATCCGCTTGCTAAGTGCTCTGAAGGAATTAAGGCAGTTAGAGGCAGTTGTACTCAGATCAACAGATGCTTGGGTCCACTCCCCCTCACATCAGCAGCAGAGCTCAGGACTCCCAACGCAACCCTTCCCTTTGTTCATTGGCAAATTGTCTGAGGCAGCTGCTGGCGAGATGTGTCCCATTCCCATCTCGTGTTGGGACCCTGCATACAACAACCCATTGCTCTTTTCTGGTGCTGTGTTTGTTGACGTGATAGAGATCAGTGCGGTGGAGCCAAAGCATCCTATCTCCCTGTCACCCATGGGATAGCAAAGCACAGGTTTTGTTTTATTCAGTTTGTTGGCTTTAAAAAAAAAAATAAATGAGAAACAAGTTGATGAGTGTCTGCTTAGGGCTTCTGCTGTCAAAGGATAGAGCACGCTGCTGGAAAAGTTGCCAAGTGACCGACTTCAACCTCCATCTAACGTAATGGTCCTTGCAGGATGCCTGTATTGCTTGGTGTGCAGAATGCAGGGAGTCAGTGTTCTGTTCCGTCCTTGCCCCTCGGTGTGTGTTGAGTACATCGTTCTGTTCAGACCCTCAGCTGAAGGCAGTGATGTGAGTGTTCCCTTGGGGTTCCCAGCGGTGCTTATCGCTGCCCTGCGATCCTTTTCTCTAGAACGGTATTATCGCCTCGACCGCTAAATTATACTCCTCCTTACTTTGCTACTGGTGCTTCGACTGCACAGGAAATAACGTGGGGATTTCACTGAGAGCGTTAGCAGTCGACTGAGCAGAATCCTGGCGCTGACACCTCACCCTGATGAATATCCAGAGCACCAGTCATCTGTGTGACTGAATGGAGGCAGAAACCCTGCAGAAGCCGCTGCGCAGATCATACGTGCTGTGACTGTATTTGGCTGTATTTACAAAGTTGATTTCATGGGCAACCTGACTTTTGGACATGTGATGTGTTAATAACCCTGCCTACAAAAAGTACCCTTTGAGTGCACCCATTTGAGAGCTATTTTTAACAAATGCGTAGCAAGAACAAGCCCCGATAGAAAGTCTGAAACGAAGAAAATATACCCATGTTTACTGTAATAGTTTTATTTGTTAATGAATACCCTCAGGAACTTTTCTTTATGACATTCAAATCTTTCTTTGCACTTCAGCAAAGAACTAAATATGATCATGGACGGGATATGGGTAGTTAAAACTGGTGAAAGGAAACCATTTTATGTAGCGATGTGAAGTCTCACAGAACAAATCTGGGGGCCTTGCAGAGCATTCATGCTTTCCCATCTGAGAAGAATACAGTAAAGGGCGGGTGACTGGATTGCTGCTCTTAGTGGTAAATACAACTGCAGCTCCATACAACTACTTAGTGGCAAGTAGGTGAGACTCTTGGAAGGAAAGTAATTTATTTTCCTTAGGAGAAGGGAGACTGAAAACTAAACTAAGCCTTTGTAAATTCCTTACACATCATCTAAGCTCCTAACTAACTGCCACTGTCTAGTGGGGACACAGCAATCCAGAAGTGCCAAGCTAATGTCTCTGCAGATTGAGAACCCATTTATCACCATGATCGATGGACTGCAGCAGCACAAGGGAGGCTTATTTGCGGAGCATAACACGGGCCTCACTTGGGGAGTGGGTCACTTCTTCCCTCAGTTCAAGTAGGGAATTAAATTCTTGTTGGCTGCAGCTCCACTGTATGGGCTCTGGATTGCCTGAGACCTGTGCCACCACCGGAGGAGCTTCTCAAAGCCTCCAAGCAGCGATTACTGACAGCAGCATTCGCTCTGTAGCAGATGGCATCTGAACAATCGGCTGAGGAGAAGCAAAACTCTCCGTATCCAAATGTCTGTGGCTGGGCTCTGTGCAAGCTGTACGTGCAGCAAATGTGAGGGGAAATTGTTGTAAAGATAAACATACCCTCTCTGAGAGTGTTCAGCTGACCCAAGCTGCAGAAGGACAGAAGGCTTGGCCGTGGAGTTGGTGGCAGGGTGAGCAGCCAGAAGACACTGCAGCCGTTGCCCCCACATCCTTGCTGGTGGTGTTGCTGTTGGAGGCACACACAGCCTGCAGTCATACCTTGTTTTGCCATATGCACATGCCCTTAAATGAAGTAGGAAATAGTGCAACAATTCCTGCCCCCAACTTAAAAATGAAGTAGAGGCTGAACTGTTAGAAAAATACCTGCACTGATGAGGAAAAAAAGGAGGGAAAAATTCACAGAGAAGTAATTTTACTTAGTTGGTGGCCTTGGGGGTTGGAAGTGTTTCATCATGTGGCTTCTCCACCTCATATTTAGCTACTAAATAGTATGTCAGCCTGCTAAAGATGCAATTGGGGTGGCCCTATGTGTGAAGAGAATGGTGTAGTTTGCACCCCGTATCACAGCAGCACAGGTAAAACTGAGCAGACCTTTCATCGTGGCAGTCTGTATCCCACATTAAACACGGCCAGTGATGCTTGTGTGTAGCCAGCCTCTGGCTTCAGCACACAACACTTCTGTTACCAGCAGGATGGTAATTCCTTTGCTGATGTTGGGGAAGACGATTGTGAGATCTGCCTCCTAATAATGCCACAGACCTTCCCCACTTCAAAGCAAAAATGCTGCTTTTCTTCAGAAGGGACTGTAGAAGACCATTGGGGCAGAAGAAACTCAGTTTGGAGAACAGAGTTTGTCAAATTTCTGCAACTCCTTGGCAGCAGGAGAAGATTCTTGTGCAAGACAGATGATATCTACTGAAATATGTTCTTACTTTTTCTTGCCAAGAAATCTTACCCCCTTCTTGTTCTGGTGACAGGAAAAAATCTCCCTCTACTGAATGCTTATCAGGGGAGTTATTCCTTGCTGTGCTTTTGAAATTAATGACTAAACTGAATTCTTACCCACTTAATCAGTATCTTTCCTTCGTACCCACTGTTGTCACCACAGCCTTCAAATGTAATGAATCAGGGAGCCTTGTGCTGGATGAGCATCACGTTGGTCTAGCTGGAGCCCCATGGCTTTTCTTTATCTTTCTCTTTTTTTTCTTTTTTTTTTAAGCAGGTGCACAACAGTACCTCCTCCAGCCTGGTGTGTGCTGAGAGTTGACACTACAGTCGGTGGGAATGTAGCTTGGTTATGATTCTGCTGCTCAGACACCCATTGTTTTCAGCTGGCTCAGATGATAAACTGTTATAGTTTTACATTTCTTCTTGGGTAATATTTTCACGTGATACATATGATAACAAGAAACCTTGTTATCCTGCCAAGTTCTTGGAATATACTCTGCTTTCTATTGAACTCAGAGCCTCTGACAGTCGTTAGTGGAAATGTTAAGGTTTTCTGCCTTACAAGCTTTCAAATCCAAGAGTAGCAAAGCAAAGAGGGATTAATTTGTCCTTTGTTTATATGGCTCTCAAGCTGCTGCCTTGTTCTGGAGAATTTTTTTGGCTTTGCTATGAGCATACAAAAGACCTCTCCAGTTTTAGGATTGAAAACTAACTTTCAGAGTGTAACAGTTTGGTTTGAGCAGTGATCACTCTCTCAAAATAAAAAGGACGTGAGAAAAGAGGTGCTCATTTAACTTCAGCTCAGCCAAGAGTTAATTTGCCAATAACTAGTCCATATGTAAAAGTTACTTGCTGTTTCTCTCAAGGGTATTCAGCTGAAGGTATGCTGCATGCTCCATGTCAAAATCAGGCTGGAACATGCTGGGTTTTATTCCTAACCAGCCAGGCTGTGTCTGTGCAAGCTCCTGAGAGCAGCCCCAGCGCTGGGCTGACAAAACTGGGCTTGTACTGGTATTGCTTGTTCTGGTTATTGGCGCTGCTTTCAAACCTAACCGGTGTCAAGAACAGCCTTACTGGTATGATTGTATCTGAAGAAGCAACCCAGTGCTGGTGCTATGGTGTCTATTAGTAAAGCATCTCTTGCCTAAGTGCAGACTGGGGAATTGCGCTGAACCCAGCAGGTTGTCTGAGCTCCAGGGAGAGAAATCCAGCTCCAGGGACACACGTCCAAACCCTGGTTTAGATGCTAGTCTGCCTGTTCGGGCTCTTGGGGCCTGGAACATGCCATCATACTCCCAGATTGAGTTGGATGATTACAGATGAATTCTGAGTGCGCTTCCTATTAAAACAATTACTGTATTAGAAGCTCTTTCTGGTGTGTGTGAAATTTCTAATTATTAAAGCTCTACACTGGGGGCTGAGAGAGCCCGGTGCCTACTGTTGCCTGACTAAGCTGTTTTCAAGAAGTTGGTATACTTCATTGTGTTGGGTTATCTCCTAAATTCTATCATGAAGTCATTTCAATCCTTCAGTTCTTGTTTGCTTTCTGGGAGCATTTTTTTTCCCCTTAACCTGTTAGTGCTAATTTGGACTCCAGCTTTCAGAATCTTCTTTACCTGTTTTTCATTTGTTGTCTTTTTTCCTCTACCTGAACTCCAAAAGAAGATGTCTGTAGCTGGGTTAGTAACTTGGTAAAGAGTCATGGAAAGCTAGGCTGGCCTATGCCCAACTGCATGATTGAGTGTGCTTAGAAAGAGCTCTTCCCCACCTCTGTGTTGAGTTTTATGGTCATGGGAGTGATTCACAGCAGCAGAAGCTGTGTAAGCCTGTGCAACCCACTCATGAAATTTCTAGGGCAGTGCATCAAAGCAAAGGGATTTGGTGGGGGTGGAAGGGAGACCAATCCTTTTCCTTAATACTGTACTATCCAGAGTCAGATCCTTTCCTGGTGAATACTCAGGAACCTGAACATCTTACCCCGTCACATGAGGTGAACTCGATTACGACAGCTCTGCCACTCTCTTACCTTGACTTACCTGAATGTTCAGGCATCTGAGAATTGCTCTAAACTACGTGCCCTGAGACTGCAGGAATAATGGTGGCAAAGCCTAGATGCTTCTGGAGTCTTTCGTAGACTTGTTTAGGAGAGAAGGTATTGGTTGTGGTGACTGGTTGGGGCCATTTGGGATTTAGTGAGCTAGAGTTTAAAAGGGGAGATGGTACTGGTGTTGGACTGATACCGGTGGAAAAACACCAGTTGCGTTGGACGCACCAATTTTAAAGAAGTCTGTAATATTCAAGGTGATTTGTGGCTGATTTTGTTGTCTGTTTCGCAAGAAAACTCACATCTTGGATTGCAGTGATAGGTGTGAGAGTTTCAGTGTGAGTTGGAAGTTTGGAAGCAAAAGTAACTTGCAGAGATCTTGTCACTGTGTCTTTCATCAGAGTGGAGTACTGTCTCCTGCAAGTCTCCGTGCTCTTCAGTTGGAGGAATATTTCTCTGGTTAATAAAGGCCTTTTCATTTGCAACAGAACATACTGAAGGAACATGCTGATGATGACCAAAATCTTGCCATTTCGGGTGTCCCTGTGGTCAGCTGGCCCAAGAAGACCACAAAGGTAATGAGACACAATTACTTACTACTCCTTGCGCTAGGTCTTGGTGTTTATTTATCTGTAGTCTGACAAAGTACCGGATGTGATACTTTGCCAGCTGCTAGCATTTTTAATATGAAATGTTATTTTTAATGGTTTTATGATTAGATGTTGAAAGAGAACATAAAAGTGCCTCAGCAGGGAGAAATCGTTAGAGCTTCCATTTAAAAAGGATTTGCTTGGACCTTACTTATCGGTATAAAACTTTGATATGTCTTGGTTAAATCTAAAAATGTTGATGCATCATTTTGTGCAAAATTAAATGATGTGTAAATCCTACAAGCTGGTCACGTAATAAGCGCTCTCGTGTGGATCAGAAGATGCTGCTCCTCTTACAGTGTAGAACTCCTCAATTCTCTGAACAAGTGTGCTGCTAACTTTGGAGGATTTTCTGCCCTTGTATCTTCATTTTTCCCCCTCTGTGTGGGAGCAATTCTCTCACTTCGCAGGAGAACCGTGAGCCTTGCTTCGTTAGTGCTCATAAAGAATTTGAAATAATTAACTAAAGAATAATGTCAAAAGGCTGGATGTTATTTATAACAGTGGTGTGTTTACCATACTCCAGTTATTCAGCGTGCTGTAAAACCAGCTTTGCTTAGTTAGCAGATGTCTCATCGCTTCTATTTTTACTTTCATTTTTCACTGAATTAGTTTGATAATACATAATTCCTTCAAAATGCTGGAAGGGTTGGTCAGCTTAAATCAGACTTCCATCTGAAAATCTGTCGTTATCATTGTAAATAACTTTCAAGTAATTACCTCAGTGAATTATTTCCCCTGTTCTCACCTTCTGTGCTGGTGCGCTCGTTAGGCCTCTGCATGTAATGCCTTGTAGCCACAAGAATTTGCTGGTTTCAACTGGGAAGTAGAAGACCATAAACATTAAACTGCCAGAGAGTGGGGCAGAATGATCCAGCTTCGTTTCTTTTGGGGTTTTAGCTGAGCAATATAAGTTATGTCTCGTTAAATACATATTTCCCTTTTGGATTGTAATAAATGCATGGGAATATGCTTTGTGTTTAAAATATTTGTTTAAAAACAACAGTGGAAAACCTGGAGAGGAATAGGTGTCATATTCTTCACTCCACTGCTTTGTTAGCTGCTCTTCATTCATCAGTCAAGTATACTCCAGGCTTTGAATAAAGCAACATATCTCTGATCAGAGGAAAACTGGTGTGTGAAACGTATGAAAAAAAATAAGCTAAGAAGCAACTGACACTCGTGCTGTATTTTTGGAGCTTGTAAAAGTGAGGATCTTAATGTTTTGAGGCTTTTATAAGCTTTGGCATTTGCTAATGTTCTTGTTTGCTTTATTTTGGAATCCTTGATAAATGGTTCATTTCTTCTATTTCTCTGTGTTGGCACCATAACTGTAACTGTAAAAGACAAGTATTTTTTGTGATTTAAATCTTATCCCACTTTGCAAAATCAATCCTGCTTGGCCACAAGGGTGTTTTTTTTTCTAGTGTTTAGTTTCCTTTGGCCTTTCTGAAAGCAAAAACCTTTGGAAAGCATCATTCCCAGTGCTAAGGTACAACAACAAACAATTAAACACATTAGCTAGTAACAAATAGAAGGAGAGCTTTCACCGAAAGTCACAGTTTAGATTGAAGTTTGGAAATAAACAAAAATTTCTAGCTGAAAGGTTTTCTTCTGTATTTCCTCCATATTTTGCTTGATTTGTGATCAGTTTGTGTGGGGTCTTATGTTTCAGCTCAAAGGTGTGCGTGCAGAGATGGAGGAATGTTACCCAGAAGATCTTTTGTTGTTGTGTTGTGCTTCTAGTTGGTGAACACCCATGTCATCTTTCACACATCACAGCTATTTCCCTTGTCTGGTATCAAAGGCCAAGTGAAAAAGCTGGGGAGAACGGTTTTAAGATTTGAGCCTCTTAAGTCCCACATGAAAACGTGTTGGAAAGACAATGTAGGGCAGCTTGGTGTGGAGGCAGCGTTGCTGCTGTATGCCCTGATAATGAAACAGGAGATTTTACAGAGCAGAAAACCCTTAGGGATGGGGGGAAGCTGCCTTTAACATTGGATTGTAGCTGGTGGAGCAAGTCTACATCGTCAGAAGTTTCTGCAAACGTTCTACACAAGGCAGGGGAGTAAAACCTATCTGTAATTTTGCTTTCTGTAGTATTGCTCTTGTAGGAAGTAGGAGAAATGCTAAATACGTGACAGTGCCTTTCCTGAGATACTGGTGTTTCAGGGAGTGGTGTGTATGACACAATATGGTACCAGCTACTGTAGGGCTGGTAAGAAGATATTGTAGCTGGTGTATCAGCTTCCAGGGAGAGGAGGATTGTCTGATTCCAAACCCTCAAAGAAAAAGAAGGAAACTGAAATCCAGAAAGAGGCGGCAATAAGTGAAAAATGTGGCTCTTGCTTTCTCCAAGAGAAGGCTCCAGAGGAGATTTAGAAAGACAAGAGCAGCAGATGGAGAAGGGAGAATAAAGCCAGCATTAAATGCCAAAACATTTCAAAGAAAATGGAAATGACTGTAAAGAAAGGAGGGGAAGAGACTAGAAACAGCGAGAAAGCAGGATGAGGAGAGAGGCAAGTACTGAGAAGAGATGGAGTGGGGAAAACATAGAGCAGAGGGAGAGAACTCTTACTCGAGATCCCTGGAGTAGGGGCAGAAAATGATTTAAACTGTGTGAGTAGCCCAAGTTGTGGAAGGGCAGGCTTAGTAACGTTGACTTGCTTTTGAAAGAACATGCCTTAAATAATCTGAATTATTTTGGAAGCAGCAAATATTTCCCTTGAAAACTGAGTCACAGTTTCTTTTATGTGTTGTTGGTGTGACGTGCCGACGGCGTGCACAGCTCTGTACTGCTTTCTGAACGGCTGCTTGAAGACTGAAATGCTGGGGTTTAGGGAAAAAACATGGTTACCCAGCTTATATCAGAGATCACGGTGGATGAGATCTCATGGGCAAGATGTTTAACTAAGAACGTGGAAGACCCATCCATATGTCATGGCTGCATTGCTCCTGTCCACCTTCTCTAAAAGCATTTCAAACTGTCAGTCATCCTGCAGCTTGTTCTCCAAAAAAAATAAATTGCTTGCTGAGAAAAGAAACAGAAGCAATGATCAAAACTGGTTTTGTGAGGAGATAAAATAAATGGGGGACACCTGATGATCTCGTGGTTCCTGGACAAAATGGGAGGTGAGGGTGTGTGCTGTTCCTAGCTCTGCTGCAGCCTGCATGTGTTACATGGAGCCTGGTCCGTGTTACGTGGAGCCTGGTCCGTGTTACGTGGAGCTGGTCCGTGTTACGTGGAGCCTGGTCCGTGTTACGTGGAGCCTGGTCCGTGTTACGTGGAGCTGGTCCGTGTTACGTGGAGCCTGGTCCGTGTTACGTGGAGCTGGTGCTTCCCGTTCTGGGAGGCAAAATTAATTTTTATAAAGATCTGTGACATCTTCTGCAGAAAGTTTCATAGTAAAAGGTACAAACTGTTATTATTCTAAGCTAAAAAGGAAACGGTGTATGATTCATAGGCACCTCTTCCAGATCATATTTACTCATCTTTATGGAGATTTTTTTGGAGTCTTTTTTACTTCTTATAATTTATTGATAATTACTTAACACAATAATTATACTCCAGTAAAGAACTTCATTTCTTTGCAAATGCTCTTTCAGAAGAACCTGCCTTTTTCTTTTAACTATAGAGCAAGAGGAAACAGTCCATTTTCAGAAGTCTCTGCCTGACAATAATTCACCAAAATATTTGACTTTGTCAGGGATTCTAGTGTATGTACATTGATCTTCATTTAGGCTTCTTTGAGGGATCAGGAGTGTGGAGCCACGTGGATATGTGAACCCTCCTTGTCCTGATGGCTGGCTGACAGCTTACGGACCTCCAGACTACCCAGCACATTTTCCCAGCTGTGGCTGCGGGTACCATAAACCCATCCCCGATTCTTTGTCAGGAGTTTGTGCAACAGTAAGTTCTCCTCGTGTGGTGCAGTGCTGGGTGTTATTCTGGGTTTTTTTTGCAACTATTGTCTGCTGTCCCAGTGGAAGAATTCCACAGGGCACTCTGCCTCAAGATTTTGGGTTCTTAACTGATTAAAGAGGAGTGAGAAATAATTTTAAGAAACTAACTCCTTCCCCATTCCTAGGAAATGAGCTTCTGGGTGATGAGAAAAGACAGCAGGGCCTAAACCTGATTTTTCTACTGTGGTGACCCATGGCTAATCACTGGTGCAGAAAGCTGACTACCTTCAAGCCAGATCTTGAAGCCCACTCTTCAGATTTGCTCAGCCCTGCAACACCAGCGTTCCCATTCTGTCCGCACAGGGATTAGGGGTAGCGTTGTGTTTAAGGAACTCGGGAGTATGGCCCAAGCAGAAAACCACACATTTTTCAAACCATTTCCTATTTCTGGAAGACAACAGCCAACTATAGTAGCATGTAATGATGCTCCGTGGCAGTGCCTTCTGCTTTTACTGTGATAAAGATCTTTAGTTGTCTATGAAGAGCAGCTATAAAGGTTTAAAATATGTTTGGACTCTCTTGTTCTGCGAAGAGTTAGAAATGCAGACTGTGAGCCAGATTCTCATCTCTCTTACCTGGCACAAACCTAAAGCCACTGCATCTATGATAGCAAGTGTCCAAATATATATAGGTCTGGCTGTGAGCAGGAAATGAAGCTGTAATTTTTAGTAGCTGGTTAACAATGCTGCAATATGTGGCTGTTTCTCTGATGCCTGTTCAGATGCTTTTTCCATGTGATTTTTACCTGTTGATTTTAAAAGGAGATACTTAAGAATTATAATGAGGAAATGGTAGTAGTCTTATTTAAAGGAGTACTATTAATTAGCAAAGACCACAAACTGACATTTTAACTGGATTATGGTGTTGTTTTTTTATAAAACAACAACTTTCCTTGCAAATGGCAGTGTAAATAATGCTCACAGCGAGGTATCAGTGCATGAGAAGTGCAGGAAGAAAGGGATCATAAAAAAAAAAAAAAAGGAAGGCCTCTCTCAGGCTGGAATTTTGGGTTCTTTTGGGGGGTTTTTGCTCCTATTTTTTGGGTTGGGGGGTGGTGGTGGGTGGACACCGGGTTTTGACTTTAGTTTTCTGTCCAGCACCTGCTTCCTGTCATTACTGAGTTCTGTCTTGCAGCCGTTTGTTACCCCATTATTTTTACTAGAAATCTTTTTGTAAAATACAGAATCCATCCATATATCTGAAAAAGGGGCACTAACTAGTAAGAACTAATCTGGGAGAGGCAGAGCAAAAGGCTGGTTAGTACCCTTGAGGAAAGGTCCAACTAGTCATACTCCATCAAACCAGAGAGTCCTTGTAGCGTGGTGTCCTGTTTCTGATGGTGACCAGCCATAGATACTAAAAGGGCTGTAAGAACAAAGCAGATGTGCAGCAATCTTTGCTTGTTGTTAAGGTAAAAGATAGTATCTTCATCTCTTGTTTAGTATCCCCTGGGAGAATTATTTTTTTTCCCTCTGTGAATTTACCTAATAATTTGTGGAACCTGTTGATCTTTTTGATCTCCACAGCATCCTGTGGCAGCGTCCCCTGCAGTTTAGTACAGCTCTGTGTAGATAAGCACATCCTTATGTTGTTTCAGATCTGTCCCCCTAATATCATAAATAAGCTTCATGCTTTCTGTATCAGACATTTTGAGAAATTTAGAATGAAGTCTGTTCACCTTCTCTTCTTATTTTTTTTCTTATGTTCCTGTG
This sequence comes from Jacana jacana, assembly GCA_013400555.1. Taxonomy (NCBI): domain Eukaryota; kingdom Metazoa; phylum Chordata; class Aves; order Charadriiformes; family Jacanidae; genus Jacana; species Jacana jacana. Next base: position 186,820 of record VZTM01006765.1, on the reverse strand, counting down.
ACTGCTTCTTCCCTACTCCCAAGCTGAAAAACACTAGTAAATTCAGTCTTTTCTGGTACATAAACCATACCATGTTTGTTTTCCTCACTCTATTTTAGTTCCACTACAGGTAGTTTTGAGATGAGGGTTGGGTATGGGACTCCACAACTACTTCTAGTATTCAAGGGGTGATGTTTAAGAGCGGAGACCAGAAGATCATGTTTTGTTCAGCATGGGACAACAAAGTCGATGGGGGAGATGACTGTTGTAAGTCCTTCAGGGAGTATAAACACCATGGGAGGAGAAGAGTTATTTAAGCTAATGGACAAGGTTGGCATGAGAACAAGGGAGTATAAACATGCCATAAATAGATTTAGACTGGGAATGCAATTTCTGATCATTGTTCATAGACTAAACTGAACAGCAGACAAGACAAACAGCAGACAACTGTGATGAGAAGGGTGTTGGATTCTTAGAAATAACTTGTGTTTTAAATTATAAAAGGTAGGGGTATTAGTCACCCTCTCCAGATCTGGAGCCCATTCATGTGTCTTCTGCCATTTTCCAGCAAGGAACTTGTTTCCCTTTTCATGGTATTTCACATTAAAAATGGCTGCAAAGGGAAGATCTACCAGTTTCTAATAACAGAGCTTTAGTGTGGCTCCAATTTTATGAACATACAGGCAGTGTTGTGCACTGGATCAAACTAAAGAAATTGTGAGTAAAATTTAAAATTAGTGGATGCAATTAATTCAGAAATTAGGGGGAAAAGCATAAATTCCAGAATTTTTCTAAACTTCAATGAGAAACCAATGTGATTTGTCTGAAGTGTTAAGTGTTGTGTTACATCAGGTTTTCTTTACATTCAGGGGAAGATGTGCTGGGTGGACAAAGAACATTCCTGAAAACCTTTGAATAAATACTTCCAGTTTTTACTTGCTGCTTACTAAGAATTCCTTCCATAGCTATCGCTAGGCCAGCTCCACCTATAGCAGCAAAAGCACCGAGATACTCGTTACAGCAATTAGGTTTTTAACCAGAGTGGTGTCTGAAACAGATCTGAGCATGTATAAATGGCACAACATCAAAACAGCATCAGATTCAGGAGCCTGCCCGGGGGCTACCACCAGGAAAGCAACATTCCTGCTAGTAGCAGTGGGAAAACTCTGCCAAATTCCCTGAGACAGACCAGTCCTTGGAGATCCATTTGGGTACTTCCTGTGGTGAGATGGATGTATTAGAAAGCTAATACTAACAATTAAAAACAAGTACCTAAGAATTAAAGTGAAAAATTAAGCCCTTCCAGTGCAGGGCGGGGGGAAATTGTTAAAGGGGGGCAAAAGAGGTAGAAAAACAGCAAAAGAATTCAGTGTAAATTGTTGTAAGATGTATTTTTCTGGTTCAGATTCAAATAAGTTTTACATCAGTCATTCCAAGTCATTCCCAGGAGCAAAATGGGGATTTAAACTGTCGCATTTTGTCCTTGGCAGGCACCAGCTTAAAGGTGTTTGAAGCGATCTCACACAGCACTGCCTGAACTCTGCTTGGTGTCAACAGCCATTCTAAGTGCCGATAGTCTGCAAGATGATTTGCATGTACAAATATGTATTGTGAATCCTTTTTGTTGATAAAAAGGCCTGATTATGAAGTTCATAATCTGCTGCAAATCAAACATTTTGTGGTAGTTATCAGATGCTAATAATTAATTTATCTTCCAGAAAATAACTTCAGTACAAAAGAAAATGAGGTTTAAAACAAATTTAAATTTGTTTTTCTCTTTACAGATTTAAATTGTGATTGGAATCAGCTATTTAAATAATTTTAAATAATTTCTGTTCTTCTACACTGCAGGATGGTAGATACCGTGTGGTAGGGGAGAGCCGAATTTTATTCATAAAGATAGATTTGTCAGGAGCCAGAACTTGGCATATTAAGAATCAAAACCACATAGTTGAGGTTTGGGGGATTTTTTTTTAGGGGACTTCCCACCGTAGCTGTGCGCATGCGAAACTAAGCCCTTTCCCTGCGAACTACGCTTGGGAGCAGAAAAAACCTGATGCACCAGAACCAAGACTTCTCTGGGTACTGGGCAAAGGAACAGAGCTGCTGAAGCTACTGGGAGTTGCTGTCAAGCGCCTGCTTTCCTGGGGCAGCGCTGATGAGGAGAAGGCAGCTCCTGGCCTGACTTGTTTGTTTTTCTGAGCGCTGCTTCAGTCTCTTACAAACATTAGTCCCAAAGACAAACTGGTTTCTGTGGTAACTCCATACAGGCCAGAGGAGTTTCAGGTTTGGTGTACGTATATCATACATAACATGCCCAAAGAGCTTCACTGCATATTGCCTCAGTATTTTTCTAAAAGCTTTGCCTGGTGACTTGACAGATTATTTCTCACCTCAAGAGGCTGTACTTGAAATATTGTGTCCCTTCAGGGAGTAATTATAAATAGCAAGGACTTGAATGAGCACCTTCTTAATCTTCCATCTTCGACTTACTATTTTCCCTTCTTATCAACTCTCAGCCACTTGCTTTGAAATCTGACCAATGCCTTTATGTGATTAATACATCAAACAGGTAAATTAGAGCCGTTTTGACTCTGAGTAGAAATGTGAACGGATTGGGAAAAATGACCAGACATCTCTCTTTTCAAACTATTGTTCTCCAAGTATCATACAAGAAGATTTATGTATTCTTCCCCATTGTCATTCCTCTACCATATGCATGAGATCTGGATCTATGAATTTGCAGAAATTCAGTAACATGAATTTTTCCCAACTACATCTGGACTGCCATTTTTCAAAAGAGCAGCTTTCTCTTTATTTTATGACAGTGGAAGTGCTGATGAAAACTACTTCGGTCGTAAGACCTTTTTCTTAGATACCGTATGCGAAAGGAGTTGACAGGTCTCAAATCTTATCACCAGGAGCTTGACTACATTCATTGCCGAGTTGGCCAACAAACCCAAACAAAAAGCTCAGGTCTGAACCTGCTGTAAGTATTCCAGCATCCAGCTCTCCCCCACCCCGACATTAAAACCATTCAGGCTCTGAGTTACGTATCTGAGATTTAATAGTTTTGTTTCTGGATCGAAGCACATTGGCAGAGCGATGTGGAAGGCGTTTGTCATTCCACAGGACGTGCTGTGCAATTATGGACATTAATCCTGCGTGCACTTCTCAGAACAGAATTGAATTGTATGTTCTGTCCCTGAGAAGATGGCTTCCTTTTAGTTCCATAGCACACTGGAATTAAAGTCTGCTGAGAATATAAATGAGGTCTTGTTTCAACTTTATGACTTTCCTGCAGGCACTAATAGACCAGATAGAAGAGGTACAGAAGTGTTCTCCTTTCTGAAAATTAGCAAATACAGCGAAAGATATGGATGGAATCTGGTAGAAGTGGAGCAGCTTTGAGACTTAGTCTGGTGTGGTTTGGTTGTTTATGTCCTGAGTGTTTCCCTACAAATCTCTGTCAGGTTCATAGGTGATGGCAAAGCATCTGAGCTCTCAGGAAGCAAACTGTACTTTTCCTTGCTTATCACTTGTTTGCCTCTAAATGTTTGGGTTTGGTCTCTGCATTTTAAAGCTGCTGCCCACATGTTGGGCACAACTGAGTGTTGTAGAGCATTTGGTGCTGTGTGTCAGAGTGTGCTCGGGCTCTTACAGGACAGCAGGTTACATATTCTGGCTAATCCACTCTTTCAGCTAGCAGCCACGTCTACTGCACGTTCCTCCACAGCGTGGCGGAACGCTTCTTACCTTCTTAGGAGTAGAACCTTCTTAGAACCTTCTTACCTTCTAAGTCGCTTCTTACCTTCTTAGGAGCTTATTTCAATAGTTTTTGCATTTACTGGCAGAACATGGCTCTTGGAGGCACAAACTGTGCTGTGGAAACGCTGTGGCATAAAGATCTGTGGAAGAAGGAAGCGTGGCAGGATATCCCTTGTTTCCCAGTGGATACTCCCAATCCTGCTATGATGACTCTTGTAGAGGGGAAATTAATGGATCCACATCTCATGAGCTGTTGAGTTTGTTGGTACTTCTCTGCACAAATCTAATGCTGTGAAGATAGGAGACCTCAGTTATTCGTCAGTGGGTTCCTAAGATGCAGTGCTCATGTTTTTGTCATAGATTAATTTGATGTTTCACTATTCTGTGGTGTTATTTGTTGTATTTTAAGAGGATGGAGTGTTGGGAGTTTGGAGGGGGGGATGGGGGGTGTTTTCTTTTTTTAAGGCTTATGAGAGAGACAGAGTGAGTGAGTTACTATCGGCATGGTCTGTCTGGGCTGGTTTGGGTGTTGCTCCTCTGCTGCACTGCAGTCGTCCATGGTTGCCATCCTTCAAGAGACAGTTGTACCAACTGCCTTTGCTTATCCTGTGTTGGATACTGGTTAGGGAAAGTACCTGCGTTACATGGAGGGAGCAATCAATATATTATTTCATCTTGAGTTACTTTATTTGATCTAAGGTTGATCAGACAGTTCATTAAAGAGATTGGGATGGGCACCCAGTACATCTGATGACTACTCTTATGTCACAGTTCAGATAGAATAGACAGTATGAAGTAGTGAGATCATGATACTAGATAGGTATTTAGGTTGTCAGAATGTCACTGCCAGTGTTAAAAGTATGACTGAAATATTGGCTAGAACTCCTGAGAAAAGTGTCATGAAATTTGCTCAGGCCCAACAGTTAAGATCATATTTCATGTGAATGGACACTTACACCAAAACAATGAACCTTAGAAAGCTATTGGGTAACTCTTACTCTGATACAGGTCAAGAATCATGATCCATAAACATCTCAGTAGGTTTCCTTTTCAAAAACATATGTGCTGGCCCGCAGAAAGCAACAGCAGCTCAAAGCACAAGATCTTTTTTTTTCAAGGGCTTGTATATAAACCAATTTGAGGTCATTTTTCCAATTATTTCCATGTAAATATTTTTTCCAGAATCAGCTAAATCTCATATTCTATAAAGATGCATAAAAAGTTTAAAGGGAAGGTTCAATCAAAGATGGATTTGTGCCACATTAAAAAACCAAACAATCAAACCCCCACACTTTTTATTTCACCACATATTGAGAGTACAGAATCACAAACTCCAGTGTCTAATGTGGAAAGAGGGATCCTGTTCAGCACTGGTAGCAACAGCTGAAATCTCCCAGTACCAGAGATGCTCAGGAGCAAGTGAGTACGGTGCAGGGGGTGTTCTCTTCCTCCCCCCAGTTTGGTTTTACTACTTCAGGATATTTGCATGAGAATAAAACGTGGTTCTTTGGCACTCGTCTGCTCCTGCTGTTTATTCTTCGCTTGAGGTTATTGTCTCAGTTTGTGACAACATAATTGGTTTCTGTGGAGAAGATTATGATATTGATGAGACTTATATATGACTTCAGGTGAGGTGCAATCAAAGCAACAGTTTAGAATGGAAGTTACTGTCTGTTTTCATGGGGTTTTCACTGAGGCTCATTCAGCAGTTCAATTAAGGATGTTATTTATTGCTGAATTATATCGCGCAAAGCTGAGTATGGACACGGTTATGCCAGTTCAGGCACGATGAGGGTCAGTGCTGCTTATTTTGTTTTCTAATATGATGTAAACTGCACCCAGCTAGTCAGATAGACGCTGTTCACACAAGGGTTGCTCACTATTTGTTGTAATTTAGTGTTCTCTAGTGTAGACAAACTGAAAGAATTGAGCTGGAAAATGCTCTCCTAATAGTTCCTTCTGTGTATTAAATATTTCTTTGAATGGTTAGCTGCTCTTGTACAAGATGAGATTTTTGGAGAGCAATTATAATCAGAAAGTTTATTTTACTGTGTTGTTTTTCCCCCACTGATTCCCAACTTGCTGTTTTCTATCCTACCCTGTCCAATTCCGTTCAACGCCAGCTCGGCAAAGTTTACCTAGCGTTTGGAAATCATTCTGAGATCTTCTTGGCATGTGTGTCTTCACTCCTAACACGGGCCTGGTAATTAGAGCTCATTTGTCAGCCGTGTTGCTGTTGTAAGCAGCGGACTGGAACTCGCTCTCCTGTGGCAGGGCCGGCTGAGGACCGAGGTTTGACGTGGGTTACACTTGGTGACCCGCCGCGGCCCAGAGAGGCTAATGCGAGTATCGGGAGTGCCAGTATGCGCTGCAGAGGAGAGGAGTAGGATGATCTGTGTCATGATTTAATTTGCTGTGAATGACATTTCGCTGTGGTGTGACTGGTGGATTGTCCTTGGGGGATGTCACAAGTTATTTTTTTCTCCCGTCTGGATTACGGAACCAGAAGACTGGAGGGGAGCGAACGAGCATGAACCAGGTTACGCCGAGCCTCGCGTGGAATCAGTGCAGGCTAGTGGAGATGTGGTCTGCCCACGGGCAGGTGTGGGACCAGGCGTCTTCCTTCTGGATGTCATCTGTTCTTCTGCCTCTGCTGGAGGCCAGCTGCATACTCTAACCACAAACACTGCTGTAATCGTGTCAGTTGTCCTTGCTTCATGGTATAAAGCTCTTCTCCGTAGGTTCATAGTGAGACTTGCATCTCCCCCTTCCTCTCTTCTCCAGAAAACATTGGATTCTGATATTACCTTGTGATTCTGAAAGCCAAGGCCTCGGGCACATGCCTTTCGTGCCTCAGCTTTCATCTGCTCCTGCTCTCTTGGTTGTGTACAAATACAACGGGGCAAGAGAGAAACCCGAGGAGACAGGCTGAACGTACCCGATCACGTTCTGGAGAGCCACACTTCTATGTGCTGCGAGGAAATCCTTCACTCCTGGCATCGTGGATGAGCAGGACTGAGAGAATACCATCGTGTACCCATAACTTGAGCTTGAGTTGGCAGAGGACAAAAGTGCAAACAATAAATTGGTATTTAAGGTATTCAAAATAAGGAAGGGGCCTAATTACGTGATTCCCTTGGCTTTGTCAGCAGCCACCTGTAAGTATCTGTTTAAAGTTCGACTGTAGTTTGTTACTGAAGCTTGAGCGACCAGGCTTTGTGTAGACTCATGGTGGCACAAGGGCTGTGAGTGGGCATAAGGTGTAGTTGCCCATTGCTCCCGTGCCAGCTCCTGCCTGTTTGCTGCCCCTTCTCCTGGGCTACCCAAAGCGGTTGTGCAGCCGTGTGATAATTCAGACCAGGAAACTGAGCTGAAACTAGCTTGGCAAAAATCCTGGTGCAAGGACCATTAGATGTGCTTCTTTATGGCTTCTTGGTTGCTCAGCACATGCAAATATTTAAGCTCATGTTTAATTCTGTGTTGTGGGCGTAGGAGCCAGAGGCAAAATCCTAACAACTTGAATGGAATCGGGATTTCCCCTGAAAGCAGGCCCATAAATCCAATGGGAAGTTTAATTCCCGGCGCTCAAATTTAGGCCTGTGTGTCTTGACCCTCAACTGGAAGCTCTGGGGGATGAAGGCAGTGTCTGGGTTCAGGTGCTGGCCCTATTGCGACCTTTGGATCCTGAAGTGGTCCCTGATTAACCTGTGTGTAACACTTCATATTGCAGGGAGGGAGCATATTTTCATTGTAAACCCCAGAAGGGGGTTGGGATATTGAGAGCAGGGCTGGAAATGGTTCCCTTAGGGGGAAAACAAAAAGAGGGGAGCAGCTCTGCAGGCCGGGTCGCCTCGCATCCCATCTTATCCCATCTTATCCCATCACCGCCGGTTCTGCCGCAGCAGGGGCATGGCTTGCAATCGCGAAGTTTTGCTCGGTGCCTCCCGTCCCGTCCCTGGCAGCGGGAGGCGAACCGGCAGGTAGCGAGGCAGAGGGGTGTGTGTCTGTCTGTCTGTGCGCCTCTCCTTTGTCTCCGGCAGCCCGTGCAGCGCCGTGCACCCTGCGGGCGGCCGCGCATCCCAGCGCCGCGCATCCCCTCCCCGCTCGGCACACCCAGGCAGGCCGAGCGTCG
>VZTM01006765.1:142749-178558 GCA_013400555.1 Jacana jacana | reverse complement strand
GCCTCGCCCGCCGCGGGCGCCCGGGGGCACCGGGAGTTCGGCACCTCCCAGGGCCCCGCGCCGCTTCAGAGGCGAACGCGCCTCGAGTGTGTGATTGTTCCTCTCGGGGGGTTTCCCTGTCGGTTGCAGAATTATTGTGGTGGGGGTTTGGTGGGGGGGTGGGGTTTTTTTTTCCCCCCTAATAAGATTCCTCAAATAGCTGAGAGGGCTGCAGGACTTGGGAGAGAGTCTGATGCTGAGCCTGGCTACCTTGTCTTAGTTTGATTTATAGCCAAAACCTCCTTTCTGTTCCCAGGGACGAGGGATGTACAATAAAGAGAAGGAGGTGTGCTGAAATGAAAAGAGAACTTTTATTAATGCTTCCAGGGTTTATTCTCTGAAGGTGGTGGTGGGTTGTTTTTTTTCTCCTGTGGGGGAAGGAGAATAAACTTTTTAGATTTATGAAGTAATCTGTGAAAAATAATCCAGAACACGTGTTCTAGATTGTGTATTTTGCTCTCTAAGAATTGCCTAAGCAATTAAAAATGCACCAGGAATAGAATTAAACACATGTATGCAATTTAAACACGAACGTGATAGTTTTGTTCATAACTCAAGGTGTTTTGCTCTTTAAAATACCCTAATAATTTGCTTTCACAGACCAGTTTGTACGTAGGCCGGGTGTTGAGTCTATCTTGCAAAACCTCTCACATTTCTAAAAATTTTACTATGTTTTGCTTCATAACTGCACCAAGAAAGCCGGGTGGAAAAAGAGTTGGGGCTGGCAGTGGTGGTGTGCCTTGGGTGCTCCCCAGGGACGGCACTTGTGGTGGGGAAACCTTGAGAGAGATGTTAACGTGCTGCACTGGCCTGGTGTAGTGTCAGTCCAAGAACCTAAGCCAGCTCTTGGATGAGTAACTTTATGAAGTCTTTAATTCTGTAGATTGAGCGAATGTGCCGGCCTGTGCTGCTGCTCAGCTCCCAGACCTGGTAGTTAAACATCCCAGCCCCCTTCCTTTTCTTAAACTTGGTCTTACAGCAGTCCTTTTCCATTGGCTTCTCCCTCTTGGTGTGATTGCTGTGGGCTTTTTAGAAAGAGCTGATCATTAGGAGAGCAGATTGGTCTCAGCTGCGTTGTACCAGCTGTGAAATAGCTACTGGAGGTGCTAGTTCTTGCTGGATGGATTTGGAAAGTTGGTTATGTTCTGGATTTCTTCAGCCCTTCTAAAACCTGAGGCTTTGGTAGTGTTTTTATATGTTGAGAGTTTAAAATGAAAATTACTGCAAGAAGGTGGAGATCCTTCCTGTAGGAAAGGCCGAGTCTGAACCTCGATTAATACCACTGCGACCTCCGTAGCAAAGACCTGTGGAGTGCTTTCCTCTTTGTTCAGAGCTGTTCCAGTGGTACAACCCCCCATGTGAATCTGACTGTATTTTCATACAGGGCTGCTTTAACATGTGTGGTTACTATGGTTTTCTACATGGGATGTGTCAAATTGGTATCACGTAGCTTGTGACTGGTATGTATGTAGCAGGTGAAGGGCTTCAGCTCTCCAGGTGAGGTTGAACAGCTCAACTTCACTGCTTTGGGGGAGGAGCTGAAGTTTTTGCCACTAAGACTTTCTTCTGACTTTCAGTTCTCTTTCCCTAGCCTCTGGCTAAACTAAGAAGGCAGAAAGGCTGTCAGGCTTCCTAGCATGAGCACAGGTAGGATTTACTGTGCTTGCAGTAGTTGCAGCCAGCAGCAGGGCTTTGGACACGTGTGGGTGCCAGGGTGTGTGTCCTGCCTGGTGCTGGCTATGGGGAGGGCTGCCCACTGCAGCCCACCAGCCTTGTGGGCTTGCTCAGAGTAGGAACAAATTCAATTTCTGCCTGTGATACTTAACTGCAGCATAAACAAACTGAGAAAAATGCTCCTGGGTGGGGGTGAGGGGATTTGTCCTCAAGTAGCAGTAAGAAGAAAAGCTGCATTTACACAAGGTGCCTCAAGTCTGTATAACTTACTGGTATCTTTCATTTTAAGAGCTCCTACTTTGGATGCAGCTTATCTACAAAAGCATATTTTTGCCAATGTATATTTTTCCACCCTCCAGGCCTAACTTCTACCTCCTTAGCACCAAAGAGAAATAAACAGGGGCACTTGCATTGGCACTGGCATGCCTGTTTATCACACCTTAACAACATAGCTATGCCGGCAGAAAAGCTTCTGGAGCATCACTAATGCCCAGATGAACCTGTTGAGGTATAAACTTTTCTATTTACTTGTGGAAAATTGATCTGTTTATCCAGTAGTGGAGCTCTGTGTGGTCATTTGCAGCGATCAGTAGGAGATCACTAGGAGCTACATCATTCGTTGCAGGATAGGTGTAGATATGGAGATGATGTCCACTCCAGATGTTCCTGGCTTAGTTCTGTTTGGGGATGGTGGGGCTTGAAAAAGTTTCATGGTCTTCCCTTTCCCTCTGATGCTCCTTGCCTAATGGAGGACATTGGACTTGTCTTACAGGGCACTTCCACCCCAGCAAGAGTCTATGCTGATGATGGGTGATGTGACTCTTGTAAACCATCGCTGCTAGAGGAAAACAACTCTCCTGGTGGGGCAAAGCATCTACTTTTGGACAGATGTGCTTTGGTCAGACATGTTAGATTTGTGGCCTTGACTTGAGTTCTTCAGTTAATAACTGCCTTAAGGATGTTTTTGCCATCTGTGATTTTTGCTGTCTTAAAGTAGCTTCATTGACTTGAGGCAATTTAATGGCAGTCCCCCTGTTTTAGGATTAACGTAGAGTTAATGCCAGGGTCTGTTTGGGAGACCTCTGCTAAAGTGACTTTAGTGGATCTCAATCCACAGAGCTGGGGTGTGTGTTGCTTGTCCACACAACTGCTGGTAATCTGTCAATTTGACTGGGTTTTGTAGCAGGAGGGTCAAAGCTGCATGCCAAGGGTTGGAGGCTGGGAGAGGGACATGACACTGGAGCTGTTGAGGATGGTGCTGGCCCTGAGCAGGGAGCCTCATCCTCTGCCACTCTGTGTCTGATGTTACAGGAAAAGGCAAGGAAATAATCAATCGGGGGCCTTTGCTGTGGCACCCCATGGGCTTCTCCAGTGCCCAGTATCAGCCCATGACCCAGCACGTTGAGGATGGTATCTTAACTGACACCAATTATCAATTGTGCATTAATGTGTTTTGTTTTTTTTTTTCCCTAGTGTCTATTTATCACATGTTATAAAGAAATGACTGCTAATTAAATTTGCTCTGATTCTGTTAAAACAACTGTGTTGGGATGCAGTGCCATGTAAAGGCTGAAGTGCAGGACTGGCACCCTGGAAATCCCAGGTCCTCATCTTTCTTCTGGTGCATGGACTTCATCAAACTACTGCAAACCAGAATAAGTGGAATTTATCCACTTGTTACAGAAGGAAATCACCCCTCCCTTGTGAACGGGAGGGGATATGTTTATGTTGCACAGCACCTTGAAGAAATAAACAGTACACGTGTAAGATGTCTTGTCTTGAGAGATTTATGCAGTGGATGCATAAGCTCTTCAGATTGTACTTGGTTAGGAAGTGCTTCAGGGTCTCGCTGAGCTCGCCACGTGATAAGCCCTTCAGAAGGGCACTGTGTTTGTCCCTGCATTTTTCTCAGATGTGGAGTCTGAAATAATGGTATGGTGCCACTGGCAGGAGCTTAAGCGGGTCACTGAAGCTGAGTGGTGGAATAAGGCCTGTGCACAGGTAAAGGCCACTAGCAGAAGAGGTTGTTTCTAGGCTACAAGCTCTGTCAGCCTTGCTTTAAGGACCAATAATGGACTGTGTTGCAGGACCAGCTGATCTCCCTCTCCAGAGCAGGGGGGTTTGTATGTGAAAGTGCCTGGTGACAACTCCAGCAGAGACCTGTTGATGTTGGGATAGCAGTTGAGGAACATCAGCACCTACTTAATGATGCATTTAACAGCAGATAGCTCTTGAACTGTTGTCTCCAAAGCTTGATGATTTTGGTATTTTTATTTACCTGAGGTCTTCTAAGTTATTCTTTACCACTGTGAAGATTAGAAATTGGTTGCTGTAAAAATCACTGTTGTGTTTCTGTTGTAGTAAGTGTTGTGCTCAGGACAGAGGCCCTTGGTGCCACTGCTGCATCTAACCCTGGTGATGATGGGTGGCTTCTTGGTGACTGCTGAGCAGGGAAATGACACGTAGTGGATGTGTACCTCTAAGGAGGCAGTGAAAATGTCCCAGCAGCCAAATGTTTGTCCATAGCCAAGATAACTAATGTTACAAGTAGTGACCCTTCCAGGTAGCATTTCCTAGGGGTGTGTTTAGAGTTGTCATAAGTGGGCTTATTCTCAGACCTACACAGCCCTGTTGAGAGACTTGAGCTGCTGATGACCATCCCACCTGGTCCCCTAATTATTGTCCACTGGGAGCCCTGTTGAATTCAATGGGGTTTATAGGAGCTCAGCACTTCTGAAGATCAGTTTGGTGGTTAGTCCCGTTTCCTGTCTTGAGGAGTGGGCACACTGGGGTGTGGGAGGGTGAGCTCAGGTCGATGGTTTGTAAATGGCTTTGTAGCTCGTAGTGTATTACATGTGATGGCCTAAGGTTGCTCCCAGTACCAAGGTGCTACAGAGGCCATGCTGTGTCTGCTTCAGGCACAGGAGTGGGTTACCTTTGTGGGTTGGACAGTAATCTTGGGGGGTGGGGAGACAAAGAAAAAACCTGGCAGGGTGTTCCCCTAACGTGCCTTGTTTTGGAGGGCTGCTCAAGTCCACCAGCTTTCTAGGTTTCAGTGTAATAGAGGTCAGTATTTAGTATATTAATCCTAATACGTTTCAGCAGCTGGTTGCACAGGAGCTTGGGAGAGTGATTGTCATCACTTCAGCATCTTCCTTATCCCTCTTTCGACAGCTTCTGCTGTGGCCAGAGAAGCAGGGGCACTGTTTCTGTGGAGATGCTGGAGAACATGGGGGATTGCTTGTGATAGTACTTGAGGAAAGCTCTGTCTCAACTCCCTGGTTCTTGTTGTAAGATTTAAGAAAAAAACCTCTTCAAGCTTGGACTAACCTGCCTTTTCTTGGCAGTTCTCAGAGGTGGCTGCTGGCAACTGGAGAGTCAGCAGGCACAGGGTGTGCGACAGGGTCTTAGCTCATCTCCTTGGGAAAGGAGGTGACAGGATCTGCTACGCAGGTGGGAGACAGCACCTAGTTAGGGCTTAGTGTGTCACCCAGTCCTGAGCTCAAGGCCATGGAGATGCTGTTTGCTGGGCACTGTGGTATACACCGGTTAAGGAATCCTTCTGTCCCCTATGACTTGCTCATTATTTGCAATACAGGTCCACAGAGTTGTGTGAGGAGGGTGGCAAGTTGCAGGACAGAGGTGGGAACAGGAGCTGGGAAGGAAATTTTTACCTAGGTTTGTTACTGGGGCTGGTGTGTTGTAAAACTGCAGAGTCTGAGCTGGAAATCCTGCAGCATCTCTTCACTAACATCGACCTGGAATTTATCTGGCTGTCTGCCATGTGCTAAATAAACCCCAAGTCATGTTGGAGGCTCCTTCTACCCTCTCGAATCCCAGCCCCTTTCTGGGATTGCAACCCACAGGCCAGATTTTCTTCTGTGGAGGTTTTCAAGCGACCACTTCGGAGCCCCTTGAAACTAGATACTAGTGGGAATTCCTGCAAGGCCTCTCTAGCCTTGCTGGCTCCGAGATCCTGGAGTGAAAACGTGGCTGGGATTGGGGATTGGTTGGTTGGTGAATTAGTGCAAACCCAGCTAGTACGATTATTTGGGTTTCCTAATGTGCAGCGAAGAGGTCTGGGTAGGTAAGTGATGTTACATACAGTGAGATCAGAGGTCTCCACCTCTGCTGTGGTGTGGTGATTTGTATGGAAAACCGAGTTATGTGGCGTGTTCTGGCTTCAGACTTGTTCTTGTACTTCACCTTCCTGCCTTACTTCTTTTTTTAGGATTCTCAATTTCTGTGTTCAAGCAATGCCTTTTTACTGCTTGAGTCTGTGCAGCGTTTGTGATGCTGTCCTCAGAATTAGGACTTGGCTCGTGTTACTGTGGCAGAATTAGGAGTTGTCTTTCAGCTGGAAAAGTACCGAGTTTGATTTTTCCTTGAAAGAGATCGCATTTTAAAAAGACCATTCTGATGGTGTCAGAACTGCTTTTTGCCTTCTTAAAATCTTAGCTGTGTTCAAACCTAGTGGGAAGGAGTCAGATGCTCATGCAGAATTTTCCATGTGCTGTTGGCAGAGGGGAGCTGCCCAGGTTGTTGTACATGTTTTGGTTTAACTTGTTCCCGCTGATGGTCTAGCCTTTGGTTCCTATCTCTCGCATTCCTTGCTAGTGAAAGGAGACTCTGATAGAGCGAACGGAGGAGTGATTCATGCTGAGGAAAGAAATTATCTGTTATCTAGGTTGCCTCTAAGCCAGTTCTGCCAGAGATGACTTTATCCTTAAGAGGCTGAAAAGTTGGTTTAAAAGGTAAATATTTATCCTTTGGAGTGTCTGAAATTGATCTGAAATCCAGGCGTCTGGTGGGGTTGCCGATGGGAAGGAAGCTGCACTTGTCTCTGTTCACACAGCACGGTGCGAGACAACCTTGACGCGGAACAAAAACTGTTCTGGAGGAGCATAATTAAAAACTTACTGAAATCCCTGTAACCTCATCCACTGAGCAGTGTTTTCTCCCACCTCGCTTAAAATAATAGGTCTGTGGGAGAGAAAGCCAAGAGGTCTAGGTCCTGGCTTCTCTGCTGTCCCAGCACTGAGGTTCCTGGGATGGACACTGTTAAAAATATCAGACCTCTTAAGAAAGTCACTGGAGCTTTGCTAAGTCAGCTGGGAGGAAGTTCAAACAGTTGGCAGTGTGGCTGTGTAGTAGGACACTTAGAGAAGCTTCTGTAGTACAAAGTACAATCTCTCTGTGGTTTTCTTTTCTTTTAAAAACTACAATACTACAGTGGAAATTCTGCATGGCGCTTCTGTAGCCAACCTGCCCCTGCCCTGGTGATTGCCCAGAATTCAGCAGGAACAGAAAGTGAAACTGGCTGGTCTGTTGGTCATACGCTGAGATGTGTAGAAAGTGGAAAAATTGTATAAATGCTAAACCAGATGAGCTTTGCAATCCTATTATTATCATCTTTATAGAGAAAACTGTCAGTGGTAAGAATGAGCCAAGCCAATTCTTGCATAATTAGCCCCATACAATTACATGGTATTCAGCGATGTTTGGCTTCATCTGTAAGTTCTTGCGTTTAACAGGGAGTTTCTGATGAGAACACGGGATTTAGATATCCAGAGTGAATATGTTGCAGTTAACCTAATCATTTAAAATCTTTTCATGCTCCTTTAGCTTCTGTCTGAAAGGTCACTGAAATCTAGACCTGGGATGCCCTTTTTTTAGCCTTTGCACAGCATCAGTTAGTGTTCTATTTTTGAGCACTTGCTAGCAGTGGATACAAGGGGAGCTACTTTGGAAGGGTTTTGTAGTATTTGTGGTTTATTTCCTACTTTATTACTTGGCAGTAGTTCATACTCTCCTGGTTTTTTAGGGAGGCTGCTGTGGCTTGAACCGTTGCGGCTGAGTGTTTCTGTGCTGTACTTAAGCTCATAATTACTTTACTGCTTCCTTGGATTCTTCCACTTCCAGTGGAGGAAAGTAGACCTTCTGGCTTAACCTGAGCACAATCCTAAGAGCTCCCTAGCTCATAGTTCAGCTATGGCACAGATCATACCTTGACCTAAGCCATGTCACCTGGGACTTGGTCCTGCATTGAATTGTGCATAAATCAATTCTCCCTGCCCTCCCGTTGAGGTGGCCTTGCTACAGCTTTGGGATCTCTCCTTTATGTCTTGGTTTCTTTGTCTTTTTACAGTGTATCCTCTCCTGAGAGAGTAATGGAACTCCTTTAGCTATAAGAGTGATTGTATGCATCTCCTGAGTACACCCACCTGTGCGTTGCGCTGAGACGTCTGTCGGTTTTACATCTAAGATACATATACAGCTCCTGTCCAAGGAGGCTCTTCAATTTACGTGGTCAGTGGGATGTGTGATTAACCTTGTGTGTCTGGCTCTTTCAGAACAGGGCAGTCGGACGACCCAAAGGGAAACTGGGCACTGCTTCTGCAGTGAAGCTCGCAGCTAATCGGACAACTGCTGGAGCACGTCGGAGGAGGACGCGATGCCGCAAGTGCGAGGCGTGTCTGCGGACAGAGTGTGGCGAGTGTCACTTCTGCAAAGACATGAAGAAATTTGGGGGACCTGGCAGGATGAAGCAGTCCTGCATCATGAGGCAGTGTATCGCAGTAAGTGCACCTCTTGCTACAGTTGGTTCTGAGATTTCTTGGTCAGCCAGTGGAATCAGCTGCCCAGGGAGGTGGTGGAGTCACCCTCCCTGACTGTGTTTAAGAGCAGATTAGATGTGGTGTTGAGAGATCTAGTGTAGGGGGGAACTTGTAGAGTAGGGCTGATGGTTGGACTTGATGATCCCAGGGGTCTCTTCCAACCTAAATGATTCTATGATTCTATGATTCTATGATTCTTTCCTATATCTGTCTCCTGGTGACATGAGTAGTCTAAAGGGCGTCAGTCAAAACAGTGAATCCCTACTGTCTCAGTTCGGATCTATTCTTCCTCCACCCCCCAAATCTTAAACCAGAATGCCCCTGAAACTTAATAGCATGACTTTAATTCTCAGTAATATCGAAGACAGATGTGGTGATTATCAGTACACCAGAAATTGGGACTCAAATCGCGCTGAAATTCTGGAATTTGAGGGAGAAGGGGAGGAGAGGGAAGTTCAGATTCAAAGGGACTAGAGACCTATTTGGTTTTGATCTCTGAATTCCCTGAGAAAAGTTGACTTGCAATTCCCTTTACTATCTGAACTACTTAAACAATTTAAGATATGGAGAAATTGACTGGCATCCTCCAAGATTTTGGCATGGGTGATCTGAGCCCCAGGCTACTTGAGACCTTAATTTCTACATGTTTGCTATTACCTCCTATATAGGAGGGAGGGATCTGATCCAGAGGAGCCAAAGAGCCATCAAGTCTTCCTCAGGGACTGAAATAACTGTCAGGGAGTGAACATCAGAACGGGGCAGGCAGGCAGTTGGACAGTTTCCTGAGCTCCTGTGATTGCTTAGAATCTTCTTGATTCTAATTTGCTTAGAAATTGCTTAGAAATTTCTTGAGTCATAAGTGATAGCTTTGTATTTAACAAATATTGACAGGTTAATCTTCCATGAAGTTGTCAAATCACCTTTTGAATCTGTTCCTTTCATACTGACTGTCATGGAGCTTCTCCTCAGGTCTCCTCAGGTCCACGGTGCCCCCATTCAAGGGTAAAAATTAGCATTAGCTTTTATCTTAATTCTTTGGAAGGTCTTGTTTATGCTGTTGCTAAGAGTTTAATTTTCTGTTGTTTTTTTTTTATTATTTTTTTTTATTTAAGGAAGAGAATGTTGTTTATTGATAACTGAAATATCAGCCAATCTACACTGATTTCTCTCTAACTCATGTCACAGTTCCTTTTACTTTGCTGTTGGGATTTTTTTGGGGTGGTTTTGTTTTGTTTGGGTTGGTTTTTTTTTTTGTCTGATTTGTTTTGTTTTTTGTTTAATTCTGATGAGGAATCTGAAGTGGAAGCATCAAATGACTTGGTTTGATGCAGATAAAAAACTGATAAGCACTTCAGGTTTCCAGCAGTTGCTCCTAGTAGCTCACTCCATGTCCTGTTCTAAGCCATGCACTGTTCTTGACATAGAGGACTGGATTCAGCTCTGCTGGATCTTTCAGTAAAGTACATAGAATATCTACCCTTCCACAGAGTGCTTTTGCAGCTCAAGTGTCTTTTCTTTGAACACTTGATTTCCTGGAGTGTGGCATGAATTGAACAGCATGGATGAAGAATTTATTATTCTCCAGGGAGAAGAAATAGTGAAATCATGCTGCCTTTTTAGTGGAAGGATTAAATTAGGGCTGCGGTGTGCTTTCTTGTCCTGACTGATGAAGCAAAACTTTCATACTAAGCTGTTTCACACTTGATACACAGATGAGCCTTTTGGAGGTGAACTGGCTGAGCGTAGGCATCCTCTCATCCCCTTTCTTCTCATGAAGAATTTTTTTTTTTTCCTTCTTGATATCTGCAGTTTTATTTCTGGGAGCTGTGGTTAGAGTACAGGGCTTGGTAGCCAGGGTACTCTTGATGCCCTGTTTCCACTTCTTCACCCAAAGAAGACATGAAGAAGACATCTTTGGCTTTTCGAGGTTCCTGTTGGTGTAAATAGCAGGGGGAGTATTAAAGGCTTCTGTAGAGCAGCAAAAGCACCGAAAATTACTAGAGTTGAACTGTTGTAACTTCTAATGGTGCTTTACATTTCTTTATGCAGTACTCTTGTTTGTTATATTCTCTAACAATTGCAGTAGTAATGTATTATAGTACCTATCCAAAAGCTTCCAGACCAAAAAAAAAATCCCCCAAAATATCAAAGCAAGGCTCCATGGAAGTAATGATCCCTGCAGTTCTGGGATTGTGCTTTCCTCTGGTTAATAACATTGACAATATTAACTAGACACAGACTTTCATTAAACTCAGAAGCCTTAAGAGAGCCTGTACTGCCATTCGGAGAACAGGAAGCTCCTCTGCATCACTGGTTCAATCAAGAAAGGAAACAGGAGTGCCTGGGACGCTTTATGCTGCATTTAATAGGTCTGAAGGGAGTGTGGGGCCTTCATGCTGGGAGGGACAAGTTGTGACAGCATGGCTGTGGGACAGGGCTGGTTGGGACACAGAGGAGATTCCCTAGACACTTTGGCTCTTAGAAGAAAAACTAAACTGTATTGCTCCCGGGATGTTTGTTCTTGTGTGCGGATATAAATACCTAGCGTGTGGGAGATGGGACAAAACAAGTGGACAGAGCTCTTATGGCTGTTGACAGCTTTACTCTGGTTTTACCTGCTGGTGGAATGGGATCCTGGGGATTCCT
Organism: Jacana jacana; assembly: GCA_013400555.1. NCBI lineage: Eukaryota > Metazoa > Chordata > Aves > Charadriiformes > Jacanidae > Jacana > Jacana jacana. Next base: position 167,582 of record VZTM01006765.1, on the reverse strand, counting down.
ATTTTGTGCTTGGAGGAAGGGTGGGAATTAAACAGCATTAGCAAAATGCTTTTAAAATGGAGCGTGGGTAAGTACTGGCATGAGAAAGCAGGAAGCTCTTGCTGTAGCTAATGTATCAGGTGTTGGTGTGTGGGGCAGCACACTGCACCCTGTGATGGCTTACCATGGCTTCTTTTTCCCTGTCTGAAACTTGCTGAAGGATGCAGAGTTGCTGCAGAGGTTTGGTTGGATGTGCAAGTATCCACTTCTGGATTTTATTCACTCCATCTACAAGAGATCCTTGCTGTGAAAAGACATGTTTCTGCCTCTGGCTACTTAATAGTTAAGGATTTGCAACCTAATCGATTGCATTTCACAGCCAGCTTCTTATGAGGATCTTCCTTTTCTTTCTTGTAATGAGGCTTATACCTTATTGCCGCAAACCAGAAGTTTGTTCCTCATTAGCACAAAAGTGGCTTTTTAATTAGACTAGCATTCAGGGCTTTGACATGGGTGACAGATATGTGAGATGCTACAGTTCCCTTTCTGCCTCAGCAAAAGGCAGAAAAAAAATCACTGTGCTTCTCACTTGTGACACTTGCAGGAGAAGAATTCTCTTTTTAAGTGTCTGTGCAGTGCTTTTTGCAATGCTTGGGTTGGGAACAGGGCCCTAGATAATAGACTGTCAGTAAGAAAAAGGTCTGATCCTGGTTCTGTTGTGGGCTTGCTGTGAGACCTGGATTGGGTCCCATAACATCTGTCTGCCCTGCTTGTTAAATAGGGGGGCTGCCAAATTGCTAGTCAGATTGTGAAGCTTAATGGATGTGAATAGCGATGTTCTAGGTTGCTTCTTCTCCCTCCCATTGTCTGCTAGTGAAGTGACATGCATGTCAATTCTGTGTCAGCTCACAGATTCGAGGGACCTACCAAAAAGCATTTTCATCTGTCCCTGGGATGTCCCATGAATCTGTGCTGGTACAGGGAAGGCACTTTGATTCTCCGAAACATCCTGTGATGCTTGGTCTGGGTACCCAGCCTTAGTTGTGACCAGTGTTTCTGGCTTTTGTGGCTCTGCTGGGCTGGAGCTTTCAGCAGTTTGCACTATTAATCCCAGTTTAGCTCCTTGTGAAATGAGGATACTGTAAGTGCACATTGAGCTCTTCTGTTTCCATCTCTTCTGTGTCCTGATCAAGACTTCTTTCTGATATATTTTAACAGCCGGTGTTGCCTCATACTGCTGTGTGTCTGGTCTGTGGAGAAGCTGGGAAAGAGGACACTGTGGAAGAGGAGGAGAGCAAGTTTAATCTCATGCTAATGGAATGCTCCATCTGTAATGAAATAATACACCCAGGATGCCTTAAGGTGAGTACAAGGATGTGATACATGTTGGGAGCAACAACTGGATTACTTCTCACCTTAATGGAAAAGCAGTGCACAGGATTTAGAAAACTTTCATACCTTTGTGTTTGCAAAGTTCAGTGAGCAAAGATGTGGTGTGAGGAGCAGAGTGACAGCTGTGGCACTCGCAATCCTGACTGGCAGGCGGGGATCCTCTGATGTAAGCAGAGACTCTTGCTTTGGACAGCCTCCAAAATGTGTGGCAGGCAAATGTCGTGTGGGGTTTTGTTTTCTTTTTTGCTTCTTGTTTAAGGAAGTGATGAGTTTCAGTTGGGGCGGGAAGCTCAAGAGGACAGAGAAATCTGCCTGTACCTCTGGATGAGTTAGTCATCACAATCCCTGCCTCGGTAGCTCCTTCGTGTGTCCCACAACCTACAGACAAGAGGTTTGCTCCTCGAGTTTGTCCAGGCACAGATGTGCCGAGCAGCTGGCTTTAAAGATGTTGTGAGCAACTGTTGCAGAAGGAAGACTGCAGCTCTAGAGAACAAACTGAGCGAGTTTCAGGCTGCAGGAGTGCTCACCCTTGGCTGACTTGAGTTCTGTGAGCAGTTCTATTCTTTGCTGGCAACAAAAGTGTCGTTTTGGGCATATCTGTGTGTATGAGCTTTCAGAAGTCTCCTATTTTCCAGAGCTGGTTTGTTTCAGCTGATCAGCCATTTCCTGTTGCTGATTTGTTTATGGTTAAAGTGATTTGCCAAAGCAAATGTGTTCTGACCATGCCCCAGAAAGCAGCTTTTGGCCCTTCTGGGATCTCTGGGAGGAGAGGTATGTTCCTTATGCAGGCCTGGGGTGATGCTCTCCTGGCCTTTTATACGTAATATTGCACCAAACTACGTGTGTGTTGTTTTATTAGAGCAGAACCTGTAGGTAGCCAGCAAACCAGAGCTGTGGCTGTCTCCTTCCTTCGTGAAGTTGGTGCTCACAGCTCCTGCTGCAGATGGGCTCTGCAAAGGGAGATTTTCTTGCTTGGCTCTGCTTAATACAAGGCTTTGGGGGCTGATAAAGCAAGGGAGGGAGCTGCTCATTTTCTGAGGTACCTCAGTTTTGGCTTGCTGCTGGTGCTTTGCTATTCCAGTCCTTCCTGAAAGTTCCCTGTGTTCCCCTGTCCCTTGCTTTGCAGTGTCAGTGACACTTCATGGCTGAGTCCAGAGGACATGATTGTTGCCTAGTGGCAGTTCAAGTATGGTTTCCTCTCCCCATACCACATTTGGGACTAGTTGCACAGCAGGATGTGGGTCAGATCTGTGAAATCAAGCAAGTGGTGCTTGTTCTATTATGCATGTGTGGTGTTCCGGGTGCTGTTTTAGTAAACTAGGTACAATGGTTTTGAGTGTTTCTAAAAATTAAGCAGTGGGACATTTACAGTGTGCCGTGTGTGTGCTGTATTTTAATTTCTCAGTGCTTCTGTTGAGATGGAATGGTGGGGTAACTGGTAGTGTTTCTTTACTGAGACAGAAGGGCACCAGTAGGATTTCAGAATTGTCTTGAAAGGTGAGATGAGACTGTGCACCAGAGCACAGCGAAGGGAGCCTTTTCCTTTGTTCCCTCTTTGCTCTTTATTCCCAGGTTCCATAAGACGCAAAAATCTTTTGCCATGTTTACATGTTGCTTGAGCCCTTGACATAGTCCTAAGCCCAGAGGATGGAGCCCATAAATAGTTCTTGTGGGAACCGTCTTTGAATGCAGATGCTGCCCTGGGGCAGCTCTTTCACCAAGAGAAGGTCCCTTCCCGTCCTACTTGGTAAAGAGGCAGTGGTACATGTAAACTGTCAGTCATCTCCAATTAAATATCTGGCAAATGTGGTTTTGGGGGAGACTGGAATAATCCAGACCAGTAGAGGGAAGGACACTCCTTCCCTGGCTTATACCCCCCCAAGCTGCATCTGCAGAGCTTGTGGAGCAGTTTGGCACCTGCGCTGGCTAATTTGTACTCCCACCCAGCTTGTTCCTGGTTTGAAGTCCATCCTCTTCCAAGTTCCTGATCTGACTGTACATGTTTGTGATGGGTTTTCTCGATGAAAAAACAGGGTCAAAGGATGACCTTTTTGAGGAGATTAAGGGTAGCTCGGGTACCAGGGTTTTGACACACTCATAGCCTTGAGGGGCTTTTGTGGGTGCCTCTTGCTGGGGAGCCCTGGGAACCAGAGTGTATTAGTTGCTTGTGCTGGAACCAAGCTAACGACAGCCAGGATGTTCCATGTATGAAGAAGTGTCCTGGTAGAGTATCTAACATGCTGCTTTCCTTCAAAATACTCCAGCAATGCAAATGCTTGTTTTGCTGAAGAGTTTTTTAGGAGAACAGTCCTGCTGAGCATTTTGCAAGTGCTGTTTCCAGAGGGAGCTAATGAGATTTTCAGAGGAATATTGTCTTTCATTGTTACAGAGTGTCTGAGTTGAACCAACGTTGATGAATTTTTCTTGCTACACGTCAAATTGCTAGTAATGCTGGTTAGTGTGAGTGAGTGCAGGGTCTGATGCTGTTTCCTGAAGAAGGGGTTTGTTTACCCCGGTAGGAGCCTGTTCTTCTTCGTCTTAGGTGGCTATAGCAATAATGATGGGAAAGGTGAGTATTTAGGGGCCTTGTCAGAGCAGCAGAAATTCAAAGACCTTTTCCAGCACAGCTGCAGTGCTGCCCATGGTGCCAGCCCGGGTGTATCTCGCTGCCCGTGTTGTTTCAGTCCTGGCGCTGCCAGAATTCACGGCTCTGGCTCAGCGATGTCAGATCAGCATCCTGGGGTCTCCATATTCCTTAACAAGAAGACTTCACAGTAGCATGGTCTCGTGTTTAGCCTTTCAGAGTAGCTGACCCCGTGCTGCAGGTACGTTTCTGAAGACGCCTCACGCTGTGGCTCAGACACCCACCTGCTGTTTGTAGCAAACGCTCAGAACTGGCTCCCACCCAGCCCGAAAGGCTGGGGACAGATTCAGTGGCAGGTTTGTGTGTGTCTAATTAGTTTGCTTACAGTTCCTCACATCTGTTCATTTCCTTAAACTTCACAGAAGGGACAGGGCTGTAATGCTTTCCCTTCAGTAGCATTTGTTCTATATTCAGTGCGGGAAATAACTTGTTCCCAACTTGGGCTTGGGCCAGGAATTGTTCCCCTGAGGCAGACATGTATACAACAGCTCCTGAAGTATCTTACACCTACCATGGGAAAGGAGGTTCAAAGGCACACAGTTGTGATAAAACCAGTATTTAAATTCTGCCCACTTAATTTACTCATTTATTAACTCCAGAAGACTTGCTGAGAGAGACTGACGTGTCATCACTCTCGTTAGATGGGGAAACTAGAATGGCTGCTGTCTGGCTCGAGGAGTTGAGGAAGCAGTTCCCCTAAACCCAGGGCTTGATCCTGCACAGCTCCTGCATTTTCTCTGAGCTGGGAGGGGAGGAGGAAATGCTTCAGAAACGTGAAAAATCTGCAGATCTTTGCCTCTGCCTGTTTCAGCAGCAGTCTCCTGCCGCTGTGCTGCTGATGCCAATGCCTAGCTATTTGTCTTGACAGTAGCATGTCTTTGCTGTCTATAGTAGTAATAAATTAATCTTTTCTTCCCCCCCCTAACCCCCACGTGGCTTATTTCTGAATATATAATCAAACCCTTACATGTGAATGTGCCATCAGTGAGCATATGTGTTTGTGTGGAGGGTGGTTTTGCCTTAGCTCCGCTTTTCATCCTCAGTTTCATTCACAGAAATGCCTTTTCAGAAACACCTATCTCCTGTTTGGGAAGTCGTGCAGGCTCCTGTGTGGAAATTGAGAAACCAGCAGCTTTTGAGCTGCGGAGGGGAGGGCAGGACTGTGCTTTTGCTGTTGTGTGACAACACAGAGTGCGCGTCTTCTCTTTCAAAAAGCAAAATGTCACAGTCTCTCAGAGGCAGGGAAGTAGTAAGCGTTTCTCTTCTTTACACTGGCTGGGTGAGTGGGGGTGTGAGAAACCTTAAAAATGCCTTCATGTGCCCAGTCTTCTGAATAAAAGTGCCTGTTCTCTAGCTGACTTGGCAACCATCATTTTTATTGGCATGTGGGCTTGAGGGCTGGAAGCATGGGACTGCTAGTTCTGATCCATAAAGGAAAATATTTTAAGGAACACTTGATTACAGTGCAGGGTGCTTTGCTTCTAAAAATGCCACGCGGTATTAATGTATGTGAGGATGTGTGTATGGGAAAAATCCCATGAAAAGATCAGATTGTGCTTCACTCTGGGGGGTGACGGGTCAGGACTGAGCTTTTCAAATCAGTGGTGTGGGAGGACATTTAGAGATGGTGTGATTGCCCTCCTGGGCTTGAGGGTTTTGGGGTGGGCTTTTGGTTCTTGCAAGAGCTGAATGTGCCCTCTGTTAATTGGGATTGTCATTGACCATCACAAAAAGCCCAAACCTGAGCACTTTGTCAAATACCAATTTGGCCAGCATGCTTTCCTCCCCTGTTGGCGTCAGGAGGGTAATTGTGCAGGACCAAGGGCTTGCTCAGCACCAGCGGGACAGCCCAGCACCTGCAGTGATGTGCGTTTCTTTTCTGCAGCCCTTGGGAGGGCAGCAGTTGATCAGGGAAAATTATGAGCTGTACAAAATGCCTCTAAATGATCTACCTGTAGACTTTTTGCAGCTTTTTGCAGCGTGATTGTGAATTGAGTTGTGCTTCTCTTCCCCCAGGTGAAGGAATCGGATGGTGTGGTTAACGATGAGCTGCCGAACTGCTGGGAGTGTCCAAAGTGCAACCATGCAGGGAAAACTGGAAAAGTGAGTTTAATGGGAATAAGTGGTGCTGGAATGAGATACAAAATCTCCAGCGTTCCCTCTGGCTTGTAGATACAATTTTGCCCAATAGAAGCTTTTGATTTAGTGCTTAATTCAGTTGTGTTGAAGGCAATAATAAGCTTGATGACTTTATACACCTTAATGATTTTTGTGTTCTTGTTCCATACACCAGCAGTTCACCCAGACCTGGGCAGTGCTGGGGTTAGTGCTGTGCAGTGCTGGATGTGAACTTCTGAGGGTTCTCATGAAGAAAAAAAAAAAAACAAACAAACAAAAAACCACAAAGAACACCCAAAAAATCAAAATCTAGAAGCAGTTTTGCAAAACCTGAAGTGTCTGTTGGAATTGGTGAAACGTTATATCTTTGCAGACCGAGACAAATACTGGAAATGTGGTACTTAACAAAAACAACTGTATGAAGGTTGAAACTTCTTCTCTGGAACTCTGTGCTGATCACTTTCTCTGTTACGAAGTGATCGAGCCACCAGTGCTGGAGGCGGTTTAGATAAAGAGCTGAGAAAGGCATAAGGTATAAAGTTTGTTTGTGTTTTGTGTCTCTTTGGCGTACAAGCAAAAGCGCGGACCGGGATTCAAATACGCATCAAACCTCCCAGGCTCGTTGCTGAAGGAGCAGAAAATGAATAGAGATAATAAGGAAGTCACAGACGCTGCGAAACGGAAAGGGGATTGTGAAGAAACTCCCAGGCGGAAATCAGAGGAACATTCCAAAAAGGCTCCAGTTGACTCGATACTGAGGAGAAAGTCAGACGAAGTGCATCTGTGGAGGAAAAGGAAATTTGAGAAACCCCAGGAACCCACTATGAGAAAGCGGGTATGACAAACCACTCTTCTCCTGTACTCGCACAGATGCGCGTGGGCTGGCTGGGGCACATCTCTCTTGCCTCCTGGCCTAGAGCTCATCTTGAAATCCCAGGCTGTTACAAAAGAAATGGCAGTGTTTTACCGTCCTTTCTGGAAACGGCGAGTCGAGCAGGACAGTAGTTTGAACAGTGACACTCAGGCTGATGTGCAGAGGCCAAAAGCACTGGGCTATGGCTGGGGATTTTTTTTATTCAAAATACTGGGAAAACCCACTTTAACTGCAAAGTCCTTACAAGATTGCTTGAAATAGGAATGAGGTGAAAATCAGTTTTTAATGGAAACCTTTCCATCTTTATCCACTTGGTGGCGCGTTGCAGCCTGTTATGTGGCTGATTCAGGGGAGTACAATACTGTTAACCCATCAGAGGATCTTTAGAAGTGACACCCTCTGTAGCCTGCAGAGAGCGGGAGCCACTCACAGCAGTGATGTAGACAGCTTTTCCCTGGATTTAACAGACAGAGCTTTTGGGCCATACAGGGACACCCAGAACTCTCTTCTGTGCTGTGAAATACAGTGCTTGTGTTGTACAGAAATGCTGGTTTGCAGAGGTAGAAACCAGGACCTGGGTTTAATGTCTCTCTCATGAGTAAATGGCTGATGGCTTTAAAATCAGAATCTGTGGCTGGGTTTGTATTGCGTGCGTAGTTCACGTGGAGTGACAGTCAGTCTGCCCTGCAAGGCTCGACAGGGGAGTGCTCTGGTGGATAAATGCAGGGATTGGGGTTGTTTTGGCGGAATGAGAGAGCAAAATTCACTATATCAATTTACACAGACCTGCTTTCTGGCCATGCTTCCGTTTTCTCGTCCCTGTGGACTCACTGCAGTGTGTTTAGGTGGCTTGAATTGCTCCGTGAAAGCCCCCCGGTGCGTGAGGAAGGCACTGTGATCACCAAACCTTCAGACAGCACGACCAACAAGTCGTGTTTTGGGGTTTTTACTTTTTCTTCCAACAGCTAAAACTTGGAAAAGAAGGTAAACTCTTCTGGAAGAAGGTACTTTACCTTTTTAATAGGTGTGTTCTCAGTCCCTTTTCATCCCCTATGCTCATGTGAGCTGAATGGTGAGCCAGTTTCTCTATCGGTCATGTCCTTGTGTCACTGCAGGCATTTTTATTATCCCATTTACATCTTGAAATTACAGAAGATCTCTCTCATGGAAACCTTTATGCTCCAGGATAATTTAGCTGCAGTGTCTGGTTCTATATGGTCTGTTCTGATGCCCCATATTAAAGTACAGAGCAAGGTGTGTTTTGATGAACCAAGGAATGAAATTCTGTTTCTGTCCTGACGTTTCGCTCTTCCTCTGTGGTTGACTCTTGCCCCTGCCAGGCAGCCCCTCAGCAGCCTGTACCACAGCATGTCCCTGGAGCCCTCTGCTCACACCCCAGGGAGCCAGGGGCGACCTGGCACCAAGTGCTGGTTTACCTCTCACAATCTGGCACGAAAACACCAGTTTGATACCTGTAAGTGCTCGTCAGTGCCCTGTGTGAAGGATGCTGCAAGCTGACAGGACTCTGATGTTGTAATGTTTTTTACTCTACCCTGTCATTAACTTACTGTGACCCCTCCCTTTTATAACATGTTAATTTAAAGACAAGGTGATCAGCTTTCTCCGCTGTGCACCGCAGTCTGAAGCACAGGAGCTCGTCCACCGACTCGATCCAATTAGTTAATTGCGAAAGCATAGACCTTCTGACAGAACAAGTGCATTGGCAGCAGCTCACCTTCTCTTGCCAGCCTAGATCTCTTCTTGTTAGAGCTATTTCACTTCAACAGTTGGTGGCTTCTTTCTTGCTTGTAGTGATTGGATTAGACTTGAAGTCTTCCCTGGTCTTGGTTTGTACGTCTGTAACACCTCTATCTGCTGTGCATCAAAGACTTGAGGAGCACAAGCCAAGTGCAGTTTGCTGTTGGGAGCAGTGACTGGGGCAGGGAAGAAGGTGCCAGCTCTAACCCCTGTCAGCCTGCGGTGTGTGGGAGGTTGTGTCACCGTGAGGTCTCCTCGGGCTGGCAATGTGTCAGACCTGTCAGAGTCCTTGTTGTGCATGCACTGGAGGTGGGGGAGGCTTGAGAAGAGAAGGAGAACTGTGCAGGATGTAAAGGAGCAGCTAAAACATAGTTAGAAGTGATTGGGAGTATCCAGCCCCAAGGGCCACAACAGCAGAGCCACAGGGTGAGTCAGTGGTTGTGATTCAGGAGCTTTCAGAACCTGAACCTGACCTTTTGGCCGTTGGGCATGAGTGGGTGCCAGCCAGTGTCTAAAGTGGGTGCCCACTGAACCTGTCCCAGGCCTGGTTTCCTCTAGCCTGCTGGGGAACAGCTGTCTATGGTGTGCTGCTAATCTTCTGTGTGTCGATTGCCCACTGTGGAATGGGTAAGGCCCTTAAATCTGCAGGATTATGCACAGTGAATAAAGGCATTTACCACTCTCTGAGAGCATGGGGAGCCAGTAGCTGGACTCCTCATCCATGTGATGGCACTTGAACTTAATACCTTTGGCCGGTGAATGTTCCTGGTGCTCAGGCGGGTGGGGCCCAGCGCTGGCCGGGAGCCCGGTGCCCCTGGGCAGGGCTGCTCGTGTGGGGCATCAGCGTGTGGAGTATTGCTGAGCGTGTTCTTGCTCAAATAGTCAGCCCTTGTCTCTTCCTTTTCAGCGGCGATCGTGGAAGGCTCCAGATGACCGAACTGCCATGATCAAACCCCTGCGGCGCCTCAAACAGGAGCCAGAGGATGACCTGCCAGAAGCACCTCCCAGGTCCAAGGATAGTGACCAGTCACGGTCCAGCTCGCCCACTGCAGGTCCCAGCACGGAGGGCGCCGAGCCCAGGGACAAGAAGAAGTTCAAGATGAGGCGGAAAAGGCGGCTTCCCAATAAGGAACTGAGCAAGGAGCTCAGCAAGGAGCTCAACCAGGAGATCCAAAAAACCGAGAACAGCCTTGCCAATGAGAATCACCAACCCATCAAATCTGAACCCGAGAGCGAGAACGAGGAACCTAAGCGTGCTTTGAACAACAGCGAGAGACTCCATAGGTTCAGCAAAGGGTTGAACGGGACTCCCCGGGAGCTGAGGCACCAGCTCATCCCCAGCCTGCGAAGCACACCTCGGGGAATAGCCCGGCCACCGCCTTCGCTCTCTCCTCCCAAATGCATTCAGATGGAGCGGCACGTTATCCGGCCACCTCCCATCAGCCCCCCTCCGGACTCTCTCCCCCTGGATGATGGGGCAGCCCACGTGATGCAGAGGGAAGTCTGGATGGCTGTCTTTAGCTACCTCAGTCATAGAGACTTGTGCATCTGTATGAGAGTTTGCAAGACCTGGAACAGATGGTAAGGAGGGCGGGAAACCAAGCGAGGTCTAATGGATAGTGGGGTGGGCTTGAGAGGGAAGCAGGTGACAGTGGCACTAAAAAGAAATGTGCAGATGTCACTGGAGCTCTGTTGAGCCCTAGGAGAAGGGGTGGCCAGCAGTGTCTAGAGAGGTAGCATTTCTTCTGGTGCTTTCTCAGAAACATCATTTTCCAGCGTTTCTGCTGGGAATTGTGTGTGTGTCAGCATCGGTGTCAACCAGCCAGGGCTGTAACACCCTGGAGCAGCCTGTTCTGTAGTTAGACACCACAATGTTCTTGCCTGCTGGAACAGCCAGTCTAGGTCACGCTAAGTCTTGGTGTCATTCTGCCCCCAGGACTCACTGACTGCTAATGCAGTTGTTTGTTCAGTTTGGCTATTAAATATCTACTGAAATCTAGTGAACATCTGGCAGTGCCCTCGGTGTTCTCCTCAGAAGGTCTGTGCTGGTTGTTTCCCTGCAGGGGGTACATGGGGAACGATCCAGTTCGCTGTGTTCTGCACCAGCAGAGCTGATGGAGGAATCCTTCAGTAACTGTGTTTACTCCCAGTGTGTCCGTTCAGTCCCCGGGGTAGCAGAGTGTGAAGGTTGGCACAGGGGGTGACTGTACAGCAGCAGGAGGCATTAGTGGACAGACTGAGGTGTGTTGCTGAACTTGCAGCCAAGTCACTCGCTGGCTGTCACCTTGGGCTCCGCTGCAGAGTGCAGGGACATGGGCACGTTGTAACAGAGACTCTGTTCTAGCACGGTCTGGTCACAAACTGGGAAAATGAGAGGGAGGGTGAAAGGTTGATAATTTGGTGCAAGCTGATGTGTGTGGAGTGTCCCCTCTGTGGGCTCCTTGGGGTCACAGAAAGCTGGTAAATGCCTTTTCCACGTCAGTGCAGTATTTGTAATGAGAAAATGCAGAGTCTTGCACACTTGTTTGGGATTATTTCTTGTTGCCCTTGTGAGAAATATGAAGAGAGCCTAAAAACACGTCAGGCCCCGTAGGTAGGAATAACCAAACACCCAGAACAGGAGAGGGGGGATTCTGTTGTACAGAATTCACTGGGTTTAAGTAAGGAAAGCGCAGGGGAATTGGGGCAGGAATACTTAAAACCAGTCCTTGTATTGAAAAGGTAAGTAAGAAGGTGTGGCTTGTCTTCAGGCTAGAAGATGGATTTCAGTAAGAGCTGTGATGGCTCCAAACGGGATCCCAAGCTGTTGACACCTCTAATTCTGTTGACACTTGGAAATAATTCTGTGCTTTGTTGCACGAGGTGTTTGATGGAGAAACTTCAAACTTACGTAACGTTGTGTGTTGCTGTGCTTGGCTTCCCGTCGCTCAGCTGCAGTCTTGCTGTTTGCAGTTGAAGGCAGTAGCTCTCCCCACTGTTTAATGACACCTTTTAAAGTCTCACAGAAATCAAAACAAGTGCCAAATTAAGTGCCGTTGGCTTTTCTTTTTCTTTTTCGGGTAGGTGCTGTGACAAAAGATTATGGACCAAAATAGATTTAAACCATTGTAAATCCATCACTCCACTTATGCTTAGTGGCATTATTAGGAGACAGCCTGTAACCCTTGATCTTAGCTGGACAAATATATCTAAAAAGCAGCTGAGTTGGCTTATCAACAGACTGCCAGGTAAGTGATGGGCTTTTCCCCGCTGCACTGATTTTACCCAACCGGTGTGCATCTGCACTGCCAGCTCTGAGGAGTGTCTGGGGATGGGGGTATCCTAGGAGAAGGAGAGGAGTAGGAGAGGAGTAGATTCGTAGGATTGAAGCATCAGTGAGTTAAAAAGGGCCCAAAATGGGTTACCATGTGACTACGTGACACAGTAGGTAATTTTAGGCGGTTTTTAGTCAATAGGTGCCGTTGCTGGGAAAGTGCCTGTGCTGACGTCACGGCAGCGGGGGCGGCGGGGGCTGCTCTCACCCGCAGTGATGAACTTCCAGGTGGTGGGAGAGATGGAGACCTGGGCAGGAGGCGGTTTCGGGGAGGGGGGGCCGTGCTTGCCCTGGGGTGCTGGGCCTCACCCGACCACGCGTGGTAGCAGAGGTCACCGCTGTGTCTCTCCGGGTAGGCCGCGTGCTCCAACTTCTTCTGTATCCGCAGGTCTCCGAGACCTGCTGTTATCAGGGTGCTCGTGGGTAGCGGTGTCGGCACTTTGTAGTTCCAGTTGTCCTTTACTCCGAACTCTGGACGTGCAGTGGGCAGAAGGCCTGAAAGACGCACAAATGAGAGACCTCTTGTCGCCGCCCACAGATAACCGGCCAGGTAACAGGCGGGGGGAGCGTGGGAGACCTGTCCCAGCCGCTCCGTGGTGTGTTCTGCTGGTAGTCCCCCTTGGAGGAAACGGGCAGAGACCCCCCCGCAGCCCGCACCCACCGGTGCGGTTCTGGGCTTTGCTGACGCACGAGGTGTTCATAGTGCCTTGCGACACCTCCTGGCTCCACGGAGGCCCCTGGGTAACGAGTGATGTTCTCTGGCTGCTGAACAGTCGTCTGAGCCACTGTGCTGGTTTTCTGTCTGACTTTCTTCTCTTCAGGCTGCAACGGGTGTACTTTAGAGAGTATGGAAACACTTTCTTCCAGTTCAGGGAAGGAGCAGTTCTGTGGGTCATGCCACATTCGCCCGGATCTCAGCTCAGGTGAAATTTTGAGCAAATCAGATCTGCTTTCTGGCATGCACTGCACAGCCTACTGCTTATTCCCGACCTGTAATTCCGCTGGGCCCCTGCAGTTACTTTCATCCCTTTTGTTTTGACATCGGGAGGTGGCTCCGTCCACGTGCCTGTTCCAAAAATAGACGAGTGTTCCTGCTGATGTCCCCTCCGAAGCTCCAGACAGGCGAAAGCGTCTGAAGTTGACGCAGGGCAGCAGCGTTGTGTGTCACTGTGCATTTCATATAGACCTGCAGATGTTTGCCAGGCGGGGGGGGGAGGCTCGGGGGAGTGACCCGGCTGTCTCCGCTTTCCAGGTCAGATCGACAACCGGAGTAAGCTACGGAACATCGTTGAGCTGCGCTTGGCTGGCCTGGATATTACGGATGCTTCTCTGCGGCTGATCATAAGGCACATGCCTCTGCTCTCCAAACTCAACCTTAGTTACTGTAATCACGTGACGGATCAGTCTATTAACCTGCTGACCGCGGTTGGAACCACCACGCGGGATTCATTAACGGAAATTAATTTATCAGGTAAGCAGGGGGGAGGTTGGGAACAGGTTGAGACTTGAGAGGAGCTCTCCTCAGTGGGAGGGCTTTTACCCAGCTCTTCCCCTGCCCCGGCTGTTGCTGCCCCAACCCCCCCACAGGGCTCTGTTTGTTTAAGCTGCAGGATGTGCTGTGGGTGACACCAACCCCGCAGCTGCCAGCCTCCCCCCAAGGGACCCCCCACCAGCCGCTGCCGCAGCCCTGTTCCCACTCTCTGCGGGGGATTTTCCCCAGGCTCTGCCGCATCTGCTGTCCTTCGCTTTATCTCAAGGTTACACAAAGGAGCGGGGCTGTGGGGCCGCCTGGGCCGTTCCAGTCTCGGGGCACCAAGGACCTCCCGCCGCCCAGATAAACTGTCCTTGTGCTGGGAACGAGCCGAGCGGCGCTGTGACATTTCTCCCCATTGCCTTTTGGTTTTACTGTTGTTACTCTGTTTCCCCTCAGACTGCAATAAGGTTACTGACCAGTGCCTGTCCTACTTCAAACGGTGTGGAAACATCTGCCAGATCGACCTGAGGTACTGCAAGCAAGTGACAAAAGAAGGCTGCGAGCAGTTCATAGCGGAGATGTCAGTAAGTGTTCAGTTTGGGCAAGTGGAAGAAAAACTCCTGCAAAAACTGAGTTAGTTAAAGGACACGTGTAAATACCGGGGCGGGGGGGAAGGGACTGAGAACACGTAGGGATTTTATTTTCAATTGGGAACTCGGGATCTTGGAAAAATGCCGCGATTTGGATTTTACAACTCCCGTCGAGGAGAGAACAACACGAAACTACCCATGTGAAGTATTTCAACTTGTGCCACTAATTCAGTCCACCTGGGATGTCCTGCACTGGCTCTTATGCAACTTCATAAGGCGACTGTTATTGATGCTAATTGTTCACACCGGGAAGAGGACTGATCTCCAGAAACACTGTCCGTGAGAGGTACCACAGCATGTGCTTGGTAGTGTACATTTGATTTCCGCTTTTCAGTTCTTAAAACAACAACAGCAGCAACAACAACAACAACAGAAGTTGGTGTCATTCAAGTGGACCACGCACTGCATTTCTGCCTTCTTAACACGTTTTGTTTTGTTACATCTTACATTATGCAGAACTATTTTTGTACAAAAATTGTTTAAAAATTATTTATGCAATGTTTGAATGCATTACCAGTGTTTTGGTTTCGATTGCCGATTTTTATCTTTACTTATGGTAGGCGAGAACTTAACCTATACTTCGTAGACAGTATCTATCTACAAACGTGCCCAGGTCAGGAAAAGTAGGTTAATACTTTCAACTTCAAGCATGTTTTAATGGAAGTTTATATCCTGCTTTGTATACTTCAGAAGTGACATAAGCATGTTGTGGAAATAAGGTGTAAATTATAGTTGAAGTAAAACACTTTGCCAAGTTTTATCTGTATAGAAATCACCTTTTTCTCAAAATTTTAAAAAAAAGAAAAAAATAATCCAATTTCAGCTTTTGCACATAGGAGGGTTTCACTCTGTAGCATGAGCTCTTGTACTCAATATAAAATTAATTTATACAGTGAGTCCAGCCGTAGAATAAATGGTCAAACGTAGTCTCTCTTTCTTTGAAGTGTGAGTTGAGTTCTCATTTAAGGTTTATAACATGGTTATTTCCTGATTGTAAAATTCTGCATTCATAAGTGCCATTGTTGTACGGTGTTGTTTTCGTAGACCTTCCTGATGCAGTTTTACCTTTGTTGAATTTGTATAAACAATTGTACAAAAACAGGCGCTGGCTCCGTGGGTTTCTGTTCCCCCGGGGGTGTGTGTGTGTATGGGGGGGGGACACTGGGTGTGGAGGTGACACCTGGGGTCTGAGTGCGGAGCAGGTGATGGAACCTGCCCAGGTTGGGCTGGAGGAACACTGACATCCCCAGCTGAGTAACCAAGGGCCCCCCCCAGCTGGTTAAGAGAAGAGACAGAGGCTGAGAAAGCCCATCACAAATCTTTATTAAGCTTCTGGGGCTGATGATCAGCGTGGACAGAACAGAGAGGGTCTGGTTTTTGTCATTAGCTTACCCACCCAACAGAGACTCCAGGAATTAAGTACCATTAAAAAGTTACTTCCAAAAAATAAAGCCATTGAGAGGTTTGCTCCCTTCTGAAAAATAACCAGCGCTGTTTCTAAGCTGTGTGTTTTAAGGAGCTGCTTTCTCTTTTTTCAAGCCAGCTTAATTTTTCACACAAAAGCCAAGAGCAGGCCTGACAGTGTAGCAGAGGTACGAGTTCTCGAGGCAAAGCAGGGCCCTGGTACCAGCAGGTGAGACATGAAAAGGGAATGAAACTGCAGCTCCATTGCTGAGCCCTGCTCAAGGCCAGAGCTGTCCTTCCTCACCCCTCTTAGTCTACAGTGCCCTTCAGCAGTCAGACACTGCGGAGGCCACGCCTGGCCATGGGCAGCCTGGACCCACAACAAGAGCTGTTCTTGCGGCTGTTGTCCCTCAGACACCCTGCAAGGGCTGCTGGAATCCTTGCTCCAAGGATACTGGGCTGGCAGGAACACGGGCACCCAGGGGGAAGGGTGGTTAATAGCGACTCGGCCTTGGTTAAGCCAGAATGGGAGGGTTTAGACAAATACCACGTTTGCTGCCCTTTAACAAGCCCCCTCCCTGGGTAAGGTTGGCAACAGCCTACATTCCACCGCAGCAGCAAACCGTTCCGTGACCCTGATTCATAGTCACAGTAACACCAGGTTGTCAACAACCAGTGTACAATCATCACAGGTAGGAGTACTAGGTACAACAGGCCTCAGTGGCTCAAGGACCACAAGAATATGGTTTCCTATACCCCTTTTTAAAAAAATACTTTATTCCTAATCTACAAAACACTCAGTAACGGGTATTTGGACACCACGTGGCAGAGCCCTGCAAAGTGCCAGCGCCTTCTGTACAGTGACAATGGCCAAGACAGGACACGTGTAATGAGAGACTCTGAAGGAAGCAACTGGCAAAAAATAATTAAGGGCTTCTGTGCAGGTACAGGTAATGGCAGTGCTTTCTACAGTCGTAGTTTATACTGTTGACACTGTTGCAGGGACAGTGTCAGAACAGTTACATTCTATAATTACGTAAAAGCTGAATATTCAACCGATATATTCGTTGCTTCTAATGCACTAGACGTAACACTCTACCCTGGTCGAGCAGAGGCCTTTTCTGACCACTGAGTACGGAATGCGCCCGTGAGCAGAGAGATTCTTCAGAAGAGAGCAAGAACTGCTGTAAACAGTTTGACTCGGACAGTTTGTAGGGGTGTAAGGTAAGTCAGGCAGCCCTATAACCGCACACACAGGCATCGCGCTGCACCACCCAACCCCGGGGTGCAGTAGGCTGTAGAAAAAAAAAGGTTTCATAAACTTCTCCATCCAGATGAGCAGAAGGCTGTGGTTATCAGGAACTAAGAAAAGCTGAGCTGTGCCCACTCCTGCCCACAGCCGTCCCGGAAAGGTGACTGTAAAATCCGGGTTGGGGCTGGGTTTAGGATTTGAACACGTGCACGGCCCGTACTACGTACTGTCGGCAGATGGGGCACTCGCTCATCCTCTTGCCGCACTTGGTGCAGGTGACCATGTGGCCACACTCCAGCAGGACGCAGTCGATCACCGCGTCCATGCAGATCCGACACAGGTTGTCGTCGTTGTCGTTCAGCTGCATCTTCTCACCCTCTGAAACGGGGGGGAGAGAGAGAGAGAGAGAGAGAGGGGCCATCAGGCATCCAGGGCTTGGAAAACCTGTGAAGTTCTAAGCCCAGGCACACACTGCGATACCCAGAGAGCTGACTCCTGGCATGACGTAGCGCCGCTCCATGTCCACCCCGGCTTTCTAACCCACAGCTAACAATCCACAGCCCTTCAAAAACCAACAACAAAATAAACCCCCAAAGAACCAGAAGCTCCCCAGGTGAACAGCCACCACGTGGCTTCATTCTTTAAGCTGAGAAACCCTTTTCAGTTCAGACCCTAATGACAGTGAACTAACGCACTGGATTAAAATGCAGAGCGTGTTGGTTTGCTGTGGCTGAGCTCACGGCGGTTGGCAGAGCACTTCCCTCAGAAGATTAAACACAGTAATAATAAAGCAGACTGAGAAGCAGAAGCCCTTAAGCGGGCTGTAAAGGTGGCAGAACTGAACAAAAACCTGAATTTCACTGCAAATAGACAGCGTCCCCCAGCAGTAACCCAGGGCTCTGTCAGACCACGGTTTAAAAACAAACCAACCACCACAATCCTAAATGTAAAACTTCAGTTCTAGTTTATGACCAACCTGGGGGTTTCACTCAAGCCATGTTCTGACATTCACCAACAGTCCCCACCTGCACAGTCCTTCTCCACCCAGAGTAGCAGGTGGTTTCTCACCTGATTACCAGAGTCCCCGCAGGGAATGTGCTGGCACAACCTGGCTGTGCAGCGGCCCAGGGCTACTGAGTTCTCCAGTCACCACTATCCCCTGTCCCTTACAGCCTGGCCGCTGGAGGCAGGAATGACAAGCCAGGCAGGCATTTTTCAAGCAGGGCAGGGACATCTAAAAGTTGCTCCTCAGCTTGTAGTTCATGCACAGGAATAGGTCTGTGGACGTACTACAGTCACACCAGTGAAAGGCCCCGATTTGTGAGTGTAACAGGGTAGAAGAGCACTTGTCACTGAGCTGCAACCACAGAACCACCTCACCATGAAAACATGGACTGAGCCCAAACCACTTGAACTTGGACTTCCGCCACTGTAGCTTTTAATTCTGCACCGCAGTTAAAGACCCGAATTGCTTTGGTCTGATGACAGCTCCTGAGAAGCTCCCTCACTAATGCCTTGTGAAACCTAATAAAGGAGGTGGAGGTGCCAAGTTTCATGTTCTCCCAGTTCTCAGTTGTGCAATTTTACCTTCACCCTGAAAGCTGAGCTCTCTGAGCTTTGGAAAAAACTGACAAGAAACCAGCACAATCCTAGAAAGCTTCATTTACTCACTAGACCCGTGTTCAACTACTGGAGATGCAGCTTGAGTCGTTAAAACACGCTTTCCAGCTGAGCAGACCAAGTCCTTCTGAGCAGAACAAGCTACTGGAAACCAAAAAAAATAAGTAGTCTTAAAAAAGTAAGAATTAAATATAAACCTACGTGTCTTGTGGTTTTCTTCACTCTCCCTGTATAGTCTGCTGACTTTTTCCACAAGTTCCCATTTTTCACAGCATCCTGAGTAGTTGACAAAATTACAGGCGAGTATTTCCTTCAGCTGCCGAACACTTAACCCTTCAATGTCTGCCAGGCTTGAAATATCGGACAAAGACGCCCTCGCTTGTTTTCTGGACAATCCAGGGGTCTGAAACACATCAACTCTGTGTTTATAACTGTCCCAGTGAGCTCAGGGCACCACATCTGGTGCTACATTACACTGCAGCTGCTTGGCTAAAGTTTTATTCCTCTTAAAGTAAGTCCTTGCAGCTATGCATTGCCAGACACAGCTAATTCTGAAGGAACTAGTGTGACAGTAAATGCTGAGACAGAGCTAAACACCTCATGGCATCATGTGCCAAAAATTCATTCTCTGGATAGTTCACCTCTCACCTGCTCTTCTGCACTTTCTTCTTCTTCGTTATTTATAGAAGATGTTTCCATTTGTCCCTGTGTACAAAATGAAACTATTCAGGATCAAAAAAAAACCCAACCCATCCCTTCTAAAACATTTTCCTTTGTACCAAACGGATCACAGGTGACAATGGCATTTTGGAGTTTCGATTGCTACTATTCATTACTGATTTAAGTCACCTCTATCATCTAAACTAGTCATCTTACCTACTAATCTTCTCATTTCAGGTGAGAAATACAAAAGGCACTTTTTGGGCCACCTCGAGCCGCAGCAATTGGCAGTATTTTAAAGCAGTGTGTACCTATCACACATTTTTTTAAAAAGCTATGCTACACCATAGACCACGTGTTAGTTATTGTACCCGTAAAGGTGTTCCGTTTCCTGTGCTTCCCCTTCTGTTTGCAAGTTCTCCTTGAGACGACACCGATACAGACATAGAAAACGGATGAGTAAAAAACCCCGAAGTCTGTGACCGTGAGGAATGCAAACTACCAGCGTCCAGATCCTCCTCCGAACCTAATCCGTGATGGCACAGCACAAGATCCACCAAGTCTTCCTTCTCTCTGCAGGTATCTGTCGGTATGTTTCGCAGAATCAGATACTGACGCAGATCCTTTACTTTCAATCTCATTAGCTGAGGGCGCTGAAAGGCTGTTTCTTGCAGCAAGTGACAAGTGGAACATCTTCTGAGATTCTCTTGTAAGACAGAACAAACTGAGCAAAAATCCTTCTTGCACTCACAACACACATGCTAAGGAGAAAGAGAAAAATAATCATTCAGCTGTATGTCACAGAAAGCAGGTGGGGCCCTGCTCTTTCCTCCTCCAGGCTACATAATTTAACTCAGTCTTTTCTACCATCAGTTTTGACAGAAGTAATTTTTAGCATTTAAGCCTAGAAAACTGTCCCATCGAGTAATTCTGCAGATGGTCTGAGGCTTTTGTAGCACTGCTGTCAGCTGATTTGAGGTTTCAATGAAAAAACATTATGAATAAAACAAATATAAAGTACTCAAGTTGCAGTTCAGACAATAAACAAACCCGAAAGCCAGACAATTTTATGGTATGTTAAACCCCTTTTGAATGCAGGATAAACATCACTGCTCTTTCACATGTGTACAAACCAGTATAGTTAAACTTTCAGGCATGTACTTCCTCAACTGATTCAAAACAGGCCTTAAATGTGATGAATCACGTGGTAGGTAAATACTCCCAGACACCCAGATGTCATTTCTGAAGAGAGCTTTGTTCAGAAGTCTCACTATTTACAAAAGCTGGAACAGACGAGACTTTCAGCAGCCATTTTAAACGGTTCTCTCATCCACTGAGAACAACTCTTCAAGTTGTTCAGGATTTTAGTAAATTAATATTAGCTTCAGAAAGCATCCCTACACAACACTTAATTCAACCAAGTCTTTGCCATGAGAACAACAGGACCCACAGGGAGCAGGAAACTGAACACACAAACTGAAGAAAGTGGCTTCATGTTCATCCAAAGGAGCTACAGAGAAAGGTCACTGACTGGTCAAAATAACGATGCTGGACAGAAATAACACTCTCACTCTCATTTATCTGCATTAACCCACCAACCTGCCTCCAAATGGAGCAACAGGCTGTTGGAGCACAACAGTATTTAACAGAACTAACCCCGGTCAGGAAATGAACAGAATTGCCCAAGCGTTTCACAGGAAGAAGCTGTGACAGCTACTGGGAGCTCTGAGCTTTTCCATCACCCAGCCTGTTCATTCCTGGACCCAACCACTTCCCTTGCTATCATCTTCAAAACCAGATTTGAATGTTCAAGATCCTGAAGCTAAAACACGTACCTTACACATTACAATCCGCTGATTTTTAGGTCAGAGCAGACCCGGTGTGTCACTGACTAATGAACGTCAGACCTCTTAACTCCTAATCCCGTCTGACATTAACTTCCTGTGACCTCAGAGTAAGACACTTACTCCCTCCCTGGCTATCTGCCTCAGGTTTCCTTATCTAAGGAAAAATACACATTCCCTTCCCAGCATGCCTACGGATTAGTTCACAGGAGTAAAATTACTAAGTAATAGGAAATATACTCACTTTTTTCCTAAAAACCGAAAAGGAAAGCCCACAGGCTTTGCAAACGATGTTAGCACCTGCCGCAGCTGGAGACTGATAGGCTGAGAAGTCTGTGTTTGGTGTGAATCTGAAAGGGCCAGCACCTCCCCCAAAGCCAGCCTGCTGGCCACGGACAGCCCCGGTACCCATGACTTCATTCAGCAATCCACAGCAGGAAGCCCACATGGAAGTAGCTCCCGCCTGAAAACATTCACAAAGCAGAAAAAGAAAATCAGTATCTACAAGTCTACATCAGACCCGACTTGCTACCGAAAAGCTACTTCGCTCCATCTGTCATCATCCCAAAAGCATGTGGTATGAATTCCCAGAGCACCAGGAATTCTGTGCACCAACATCTGTAACAGCCCAACAATCTCTGCTCCCAGCTGCGAACCAAAGTAGGTAAGATTTCCTTCCGAGAGGCTCGTGCAGGCAGGAGGAGCTCACTCCCATAACTCCTTGTCCAGCAGAGTTTTGCACCAAAAGGGAAGGAATTTGAGGAGGTAATGCAAGAGCAGAGCAAAGAAGGAAGAGAGTAGCAGCCAGTCACAGGTGAGGGGCAAAACCTGAAACACCGACAGGCAGCAATAGAGCAATTTGTCATGATTAGCACAGAGCTGTCCCCAGCAGCATCTTCTCCAGAACTAATCCAGCTCTTATGACTCACAATAAAACTCTCTCTAAAAAAAAACCCAAAACTGCTTCTGCCCAAAACTGCTTCTGGGTTTTCAAACTTGAAAGCAACAAACCAATCTTCATTAGACACTAGTTATGGTCTAGTGTATCTGAGAGAAATGTTTTTCAAGACCTCCCTGAGCCTGGTGCTGTCTTACAAAATGTGTAACAGCAACATGTAAAAAATCCCTCCCCATGAGCTTACTCTATCCTGACTGGATTCCAGTTATGAGTCATACACTGTAATCTTAAAACACTACAAAAATTCTAAATACATAAATAAATTGCTATCTTTTCTCCTTTAAAGCCTCTAGCACTAGATTCTCTATCAAAAAGCGTGTATTCTACTTAAAGCTGGAGTTTGGACTCCGAGTTGTTCAGGTCACATGTTTAATCACTGTCACGAGGCTCACTCAAATCTACAAGGAGGAATAAAAAAAAGGGGGGTTGGAACAGAATCACATCATGTTCTTTCTAAAAGGAAGCTAGTGGTGAAGCTCCCTTCAAATACAATTTTCATAGGTTCTTTTTTCTTAACGATGCTGGTTAAAGCTGTTCTGCTTTTCATTCTAGGGCAGCATGGTTTTTTTCCAAAGCACAAAGACACAATATAATTGCTTCTGAGACTCGTAGTTCTTGCTGTAAAACCTAACCCAACCGGAACACACACTTCAGCTCAGTAATGATGGTGCTTTAATTCCTGTAGGAACTAGACTAATTTCTATATTAAATTGTACATTTTCCCTGTTACGCGTGTGGGAACTTAACACACTAACTGGGGACACGTGAGAACATCTCCTTTCAAACCACTGAACACAAAAGGTAAGAATAGAGCTTCAAGAGAAGCTGTGAGAAACAACAACGCCATCCTACTAAACATGTTCTGCACCACCACCTTCATCTCAGTGCTGTAAGTATGGAACAGCAAAAGCATCTCTCCAACCCACACAAACCTGGTACTTCACCGTTATTGTTGGGAGCCAGCATTAAGTGTTGCAATAAAGCAAAACAGTGAACACAATCGGTCACTTTGCCTCTAAGCTGTACAACACACAGCACCCTGTGCAGTTACAACATCAAACATACGTGCAACAAATTAAGTTCACTGGTCTAACTTTATAGGTATTTCAAGAGCAAAATTCATCCCAGGCACAACAAGAAACCTCCATGCTGTGGGCACACCCCCCCCCAAATGAAAAAGTCTTCTTCCTAAGCTGCCTGCAAAGGCTACTGAAGAGGAATGAACTCCAGTGGCCCCCCCCTGACCTCCAGGCCAAGACACTGCCAGCCCCAGCGTGTGGCTGCGCTCAGATACACCCCGCACCTGGAGCCCGTCTGACCTGTAATCAGACTGCCCCAACCATCATTAAACTATCACTCAACTAGGACTTGTTTTCTACTTTTCAATAATAAAGAGTAGAAAGAGATCAATTTTCGTTTTTCCTATGCAAAACAAGTTATGCATTATTATCTGAAGTTATTAGGCAAGAGTAATGAACTTTTCAGAGATACATTCTGAAACCCAATGGCTTAATCCAAGAGAGTTCCAAGTTTTAAAACTTTGGACTTTTGAGAAAAAAAAAATTTCTCCTCTAAAGGGATATTTGTCAGTTGCAGAAACATTAATTCTTCATTTATTTGCAAAAACTTAGGAGCTAGCTTTATACTTAAAAGCTTTTACAACAGCCACATACAAATAACAGAAAAATAAAAGGGCCTGTCGGAACTCCAACCTGTTCCATTATAGGACCGTGGTCTTTCCAGGGGGTGTCACAGCAGCAGCAGGACACACAACTAAAAAGACA
Organism: Jacana jacana; assembly: GCA_013400555.1. Taxonomy (NCBI): domain Eukaryota; kingdom Metazoa; phylum Chordata; class Aves; order Charadriiformes; family Jacanidae; genus Jacana; species Jacana jacana. The sequence continues at coordinate 143,858 of VZTM01006765.1, read as the reverse complement.
TAACGTAGTTGCTACCACAACCCTTGCCTGATGGTTTAACACTTGCTCCTTAGACTTATTTTATTCAAGAGCCAGTAACAACGGCTCAAACAGCACCATCAACACTAAACACAATCATACTTGGGAAATTCCTGTTACCTGTTTTGGATACAGGAGCAACATCAGTCCCAAACAGAAAATCTCTCTACACTTACTGCCAAGCACTCAGTCACTTTAAGGTGCAAGGTAAGGCAACCTGGGCATCATTAATTTTCTCCTTAACCTGGGTCACCTGTGGATTCTTTCTATGCACTAGTGTCATTAACCCGTAATTGAATTACAGCGTCTAGACTCTTCCTGCTGCTCTGTAGAAGAAATTAGACCCTGCTGAAAAACACCAACGTGAGACACAAATCAGACACACTAGAACAAAAACTCGGCCCTTCAAGAATGAGTTAAAATCTTGCCAACTGCTGCACCAAAACCCCTTTCCAAGCACAGCAGCCACCACTTCCATAGCCTCCTCTCACACGCCGCTGTGAGCTATCTTCCCTCTCCATACCTCACTTGCCTACCACGGGGGCAAAATACTTTGCCTTTGAACTTCTCTGCTTTTCTTTTTGGCTTTAAGGGTGATCAGTAAACTGATGAGAATTTCACCTCACAAAAGACCCCCACCCCAAGCAGCTGGGAGGTTCTCTGCTGCTCCTTGGCCATCTGTGCAAGCAGGGTGTGCTCTCAAAGCCGGCACACCAATAGGAACGGAACTGTATTCTTGCTTTCTTTTTTTAAACTGAAATTTCATCTCCACACCCACCCCGGGACCCAAGCAAAGCTTTCCCAGAGATCAAGCGCTCCCCGCAGCCCGCCGAACTCAAGAGATCCCCGGGCACCGCAGCGCTCAGGTCAGACCCGAAGGCACCGCGGCAACCCCGGACGCGAAGAAGCGGCTTCGGGGAGAGAATCCCGCCGCCGTCCGGAGCGGGCCCCCCCCGCCAGCCCCTGCCGTGCCCTCCCGCACACCAGCCCGGCGGGTGTTAGCTCCCAACCACCGCCCCCCTTTCACAGGCCCAACCTCCACGCACCGCCCCGAGCCCGGCTCCCTCCGGTTCGGAGCCCTGCCAGCCCTT
>VZTM01006765.1:121367-142669 GCA_013400555.1 Jacana jacana | reverse complement strand
GGCGGAGCCAATGAAAGGAGAGGGAGCGGCGGTGTGTTGGCGGGGGTGGAGGTTCGACGGGCACAGAAAATGGGGGGGGGGCCGCGTGAAAGTAACCCCCAAACAGGGAAAGACGGGGCCGCTGGCGGTGTGAGTAAATAGTGACGCCGCTGAAACGAGAGAGAACTTTTACCTCACGGTTTGGGGGTGGTTTGGGTTTTTTGCCCTCCGTACGGCCGTGCCAGGTGCTGCCTGGCCGATAGGAAGGTGCTCGGGAAGGTGCGGAGCGATGGGGTCCGGCACGGCTCGGGGGGACTCCGGGCACTCACCGCAAGTCAGGGGGTTTGGCACCTCCGTGTATCTGCGAACGTTGTGGGGGTGGTCACAAAGAGAATTGGAAGCATCGGTGGTGAATTCAAAGGGCCAAAGGGACGATTATTCCACCAGCCCCCCTAGGTGATCATTGTAAAATAGAAAAAAATAAGGCTTATTATTATAAAATCCATTTCCCGCTCGCTTCCGGTTGCTGTTGTTATTTTCTCTGCGCTGTGAAGGGGATATCTATAAAAAAATAATAATCACAGGTTGGAAGAACTGAAAGCTTTCAACCGGGAAATTAGATTAAAGGACCCTCCGCAGTACAAACCCGAGCGGGTCTCCATGAAGGCTCTCCGTAAGGGCACACGGGGCCAGCAACGACGGAGGCCTTTGCCAAAAAGAGGAACAGACAGAAGAGGCTGAAAATAAGGTTTGACCACAAATCACATTTACCCATATGCAAGGTGGCATTCTGCAGAAAGGATCTATTTTTGGAGCAAGTCAAGAGGCAAGAACCGAGTCCGAAAAGAATCGGTATGTAACGGCCTCGAGAACGGCACAGTCTCAGCAGCTTCTGCATCAAGAGCAGAGACTTCGTGCAGCCCAACTCCTGGATTTGCACTGACACAAGATCTTGATTCAAAACCAGGCCGTCTCTTTTTGGAAATGCTCCTTGACAAGCTTTTGATGTGCTACAAACTTTTTCGATTTGAGAAAAAAAGAAAGTAATTTTTTTTCCCCCCAATAATAGCTTGTGATTTTAGTCACAGCAACTGAAGAGGCAGCAGAAAAGCCTTGGGAGTGCAATGTCAGAACAGGCAGCAGCACAGTTCCCATACTTCTCATGCAAAAGATTGCCTTCATAAGAGATAACCCTAAGAGATAACAGGAGAGTTTGTTTTTTTAAAACATGTGTGTTGCCTGAACTCTGTTGGTTCAGACCTTTAAGTACCAAATTACATAGTTTTGTTAATCATCTTACACTAAAACAGGAGAGCTCCTCACGCAGTCGCTGTGGGGGGGGGTAAAGCTCTGTCCCCTAAACGAGCTAAACTGAGCAAAACCCGATTTTTTTTTCCCCTTTAACTCTGTCAAGGACTTGCCAACAAGAAATCCTCCCAAGCACAGATGTTTTAGGGAGTAACGTGGGCCTGACAGAGCTGAGATCTGGTGACTGTGCTGGCAGCTGCAGTTGCCTCTCCCACCTTAATTTGGACAGAACTCGATGAATCATATTCCCAACATGTGATTTGAGATCACTTTTAGTGCATTAGCCTCCTTTACATCGAAACAAGGAACTTTAACTCTGCCAGCTACTCTGTGGCTGACAAGTAGCATTTGCAGGGGTTCTATTAATAAAAGACTTGCCCTCACTGAGCCTTCAGGATTGTGCCAAAGAAGCATTAAAAGATTTACATCTGTTAATGCTGGATGTCACGTTTGTTCCTGCCATGAAATAACAAGGGGTGATGACTCGCCACGGCTGGGTAATCCCCCCCAAGGTCTTACACACCACCAAGAGAGCGAGGTAGAGAAGTGATTCCCACCAGGAATAGGAATTTGTTTTTATCTCTGGGCTTTATTTGGGAATTTCAGATTGGATACTAATACCTATGGGGAGAATCATGACAGTGTTTGCTTTTCCTACGAGAGACATGCTGTACTTTGGAATCACATTTGGGAGGGTTTTCAGGTTACAGGGACTTGGTGGGACAGACCCAGCACTGCACGAGGACGTGCGGATCCCCAGGCCCAGCCCGGGGCATTTCATCCTTCACTAAGTTCAGGCACGTTCCTTGGGGCCGTCAGCCGATTTTAGGGAAGACAAAAGATGACTTAGTACCTAATCTTGACATTAATAGGACCCAAACCCCCTCTTGCTGCTTATTTGGGGGGAGGGTTTTCAGGCCTGTGAGTTTATTTTTAAACCTGGTTAAAAAGCATGTTGTGAGCATTCTCTGCCCCAAAGGTTGCCAGCAGAGCTCGCACGTTGGCTTTGGAGCCCTGCACAGAAACATCCAACCCGGAGGGCTGGCGTGTCCCTTTTCCTCCAAGTTCTGCACACACACACCCCGGCTGCAGCCCGGCCTTGATTTCATCTCCCCTCCCACCCCCACCACCCTCCCCCGCTGTGTTTCCGCCCAAGCCATCATCCTTATTTTCAGGAAATGTCCGCAAATTGACCTTTCTAACACAATAGCTGCAGTTATTTCCTGGGGTTTATACTCAGGCATAGTTCAATGAGTGTGTAGTTCATTGAAGGCTCGGAAGCTATCATTAATTATGCCAGCAGCAGCTAAATACAACATCAAGTGTCTTAAATGTAAATGTACTCTAGAAAATGACTCCACCCTGGATTTGCCGCCTCCTCCTCCTCTCTCCACCCCCGGGCGTGAATCAGGAGCAGCTCAGCCGAAATCCCTGGGGACACGCCGATGTACAACCGTACTGAGCTTTGTTTCGCTCTCGCTGGCAAAAATGAGAACTATTATAATAATCAGGAGTATTTTCTTTGGGAATCATAGAATGGTGCAGGCTGGATGGGACCTCTAGGGTCATCTAGTCCGACCTCCCCACAGTCAGCAGGGACACCCCCAACTAGACCAGGTTGCCCAGGGCATTGTGACGCCTTAATGAAGTACTTTAACAAATTACCAAGAAAACAAAACCTTATGTCTGGAAATATCTTGATTGCAATTAATTTACTGTCTCCCCGTACGCCTTGGTGGCGGCAAAGCGCCACATTCTCACCCAGCCACAGTGACACGGCCTCCTCTGTGTAGCTCTTCGCTGGGACATACGGCACTGACAACGCTGGTGGCAGTCACACCTTCCTCAGAGGGCTGTCGCACATCCACGTCCACGATGGGCTGTCCCCAAGACTCCTGACGTGCGGAAATAGACTCCACAACCTGGAAAGTTGTAAAGTAGGTATGTTTATTCAGCGCTGGGCAGCACAGGGGGTCACCCCACCACAAACGTGCTACTCCTGGCGCGGCAACTTGCCCTTCATTTATACAGCAGTGATACACATATTCATTATGCCTATACATATGCATAACCTGTCCCCGCGTCGTATTAAGATTAGACTCCTCCCAACTGCGCTTGCGCAGTGTCTCCTGGTAGTGGTCGCCAAGGGTGGTGAAGAGGAAGGCCACATGTCTTCTTCACAGATGCACTTCTCACCCTTTGCTCTGGCACAGGCCCAGCTCTCGGTTGGTCTCTTTCCCAGCCAGGATGGCAGGTGCAGCTGGATCCTCCTTATCAAACAGACCTCCCTGTCTGCTCCTGGAATGTTCTCCTTGTTCCCCATTATCTCAAGGCTGCGGCTCATTTCGACCTTCAGTTGCTTTTTAAGTTTTGCTTAAGCGTCAGCCTCTAACAGCTGCATACGCGTACACAAAGAATTATTTCTAAAAGATTGTCAAAATTATTTCTAAAAGCTTATATACTTTCTTATAAGTATAAGGCAAAAATGTTACTTTAATTACTATCCCCCTTTCACTCCTGACACACGGTTGAGGCGCCAGCCCACTGAGCCTCCATGGGCTGTCCCCATAGGCTGTGGTGGGAGCAGCGTGGGGGAGATGTGACAAGTCGCTGGGCTGTGGGCCATAACAGGCTGCGGCCAACCCCACAGGCGCTGATCATAGCTCGCCACAGTCCATAGCCGGAGCGGGGGACAGCTCGACGGAGACCCGCAGCCCGGCCACCCTCCACCCGCTGCCAGGCGCCAGGCACCAGGCACCACCCGGAACCTTCTCTCCCCGGAACGTCTCCACCGGGCTCGGGCTGCTGGCCGGCCCTGCTGGGGCGGCGCACGTCTCAACCTCTGATTGGCTACGGCGCGGCCCGCGTGATGGCGGCGACTGCGGCGATTGGTCGGCAGGCGAGGCGGGTTTCCCGGGTGGCCGCTGGCGGCCCGTGGGTGCCGCCATGGCGAGCGTGCATGAGAGCCTGTATTTCAACCCGATGATGACGAACGGCGTGGTGCACGCCAACGTCTTCGGCATCAAAGACTGGGTCACCCCTTACAAGATGGNTGAAGGGGTGGGAGGGAGACGCCAAGGGGTCACTGGTGTTACGGCCTGTGGCGACATGTTGCTGTCCTCCCTCCCCAGGGTCCTGACATGCCGCTGTCGCGACTGCGCAAGGCCATCGAGGAGTCCTGCCCGCACCTGGCCAGCTCCGTGCACATCAGGTGGGCGCCGGGGTCGCGCCTCCCCTCCCTGGCCGCGGGGAGCCCTTAATGCCGGTGCTCGCCGTCGGGGAGCGGGATGTCTGTCCGCCCGTCCGTCCGCGGGGGTCACGGAGCCGCGGGCAGACGGGCGTCCCTGGGGCTGGGGGCTACGGAGCTGTCTGCGCCGTTCGCTTAACGCCCCCCTTGGTGCGGTTTGCGGTGCGAACGTGAAAACGCGGTCACCGCAGTCAGCAGTGCCGTGGAAGGCGGTAAAGCGTGCTCTGTGTTACCTGCAGCCCCTCGGATAGCCCCGAAGAACGGCTCCGAAATGTGTAAACATACAGTTTTTAAAAGTATCTTTGGAGCAAGAAAAGTACCCTGTTTTTCTTCATTCTCTTGAGGAAGTTCTGACGGGCACACAAACCGAACGTCCAAGCCACCTGATTTAAAGCAGAAGATCTGTTTTGGCGTGAGCTAACGTGCTCAACAGTGGCGGTTTTAAAGATCAATCTATGTCGGGCTCTTATTGCTTTTATGAGAAGTGTAGCAATCTAATATTAAAAGAGCTGTTTAAAAAGTGAGGGGAAAAAAAACCTCCAAAACCTGATTAGTTTATTAGTTAGCTTAATAATATTGATTGAGCTTTGGTTTGGCTCGTGAGTATAAAAACCTGGGCCTGATGAATTCGCCACCTCTTGGTTCTGTTTGTGTTCACTCATCTGTGCCTGAAATAGAATAGTATTTTGTTTGACGTATGTGCCCTAAAAATGTGTTTTTTTCTCTCTTTAGGTTAAAACTTATGGCAGAAGGAGAACTGAAAGATATGGAACAGTTTTTTGATGACCTTTCAGATTCATTTACAGGGACAGAGCCAGAAGTTCATAAAACAAGTGTAGTAGGTAACTGTTTGTTATCCATAAGCTGTGTTTGATGTCATGTCTATCATGGACACACTTCACTCAGGATACAGCTTTGTTCTTGGTTTTGTGACAGTGTAAAGGTCACATAATACAATTTTTCTCTTGCTGATACGTTTCATGTTTAACCCGTAATTCTGCACATTGTGCAGTTTTTACTGATTCTAATAGTCTGTGAGATTTGTCACTAAATTAATGCCAGATTTACACCCTGCCAAACTGAGTTCCATCAGCTGAAGGGCTGAGATGAGGCATGTAAACAAAAATAAATAATACAATGTACCCTCCTGGTTACTGGGAGTTGTAGTCTCCTTCCTGAACAACCCCCTTACAGAGAGCTGTCATCATAGATGTTTTCTTTTGCAGGTCTGTTCCTGCGCCACATGATCTTGGCCTACAATAAGCTTTCTTTCAGTCAGGTCTATAAGCTTTATACCGCCCTCCAGCAGTACTTTCAAAATGATGAGAAGAAGGATGGAATTGATGAGAATGACATGGAACTGACAAATACAGAGGAGCTGGAGGGGAAAATGGAGAAAGAAGAACTTGATGTGCCTTTAAGGTGATATATTATTATAAGTCTTTTCTGTTTAAGAGAATTAATCTTATTTGTGATTAGGTCTGTACACATCAGGAGAAACTTAAGCTTTGCCCAGTTCAAGGTTCTACTCCTGCTAAACCTTCCAAACTCCACGAGTGCTCATCTGGAGCTTGTCCTTTCAGCAGTGCCTTCAGCTGCAATACTGAGGTGTAACATACTGTAATCTCATGTGTTTTTCAGAGCCTCACACACACTGGCAGAGCTGGGTGGCCTCTCCGTTTCCTTGGTGCCACCATGTGGTAACTCTTCTAAATGGCAGGAGTCCTGCTCGGTGCCTGATAGAAGATGGCGGTACCCTGTTCTTATGGTCACTCAGGGAATCGCCAGCCACAGTTCCCTTCTGTACAGCCCACCCCTGAGGGGCTGCTCTGCTTGTGCTGGTGTGTGATGTGCAAAAGCTGTTGGAGAGGTTTAGGAAGGGAAAGGAAAGTTTGCTCACTGAGGAGAAGTTAAACTAAATGTTTTTGGTTCCTCGTTTTGTCTTTTCCCACATAAAAGAGCTCACACTTATTTGCATCAAAAATTAGAATCATAGAATCATAGAATCATTTAGGTTGGAAGACACCCCTGGGATCATCAAGTCCAACCATCAGCCCTACTCTACAAGTTCTCCCCTACACCAGATCCCTCAACACCACATCCAATCTACTCTTAAACACAGTCAGGGATGGGGACTCCACCACCTCCCTGGGCAGCTGATTCCACTGACTGACCACTCTCTCCGTGAAAAATTTTTTCCTAATGTCCAGCCTGACCCTACCCTGCTGCAGCTTGCAGCCATTCCCTCTTGTCCTGTCGCTCATTGCCCGTGAGAAGAGACCAGCACCAACCTCCCTACAATGCCCTTTCAAGCAGTTGTAGAGAGTGATGAAGTCTCCCCTCAGCCTCCTCTTCCTCAAACTAAACAACCCCAACTCCCTCAATCGATCCTCATAAGCCTTATTCTCCAGGCCTCTCACCAGCTTCGTTGCCCTTCTTTGTACTCGCTCCAGCACCTCGATATCTCTCTTGTGTTGAGGTGCCCAGAAAATATCAAAACTTTTCACCTGCTAAAGAGGTGCTCCAGGATTAGAAGAATAATCCTAAAAGCATTTTGTGTATCTGTATATTTAAAATGTACTTTCTAACCTGTCTTTATACAAAGTTGTGGTAGCATGTGCTCTGCTGCAGCCTGAGTCAGATAGGAGCTTAGGGAGCCTGGCTGTGTGCTGGAGCTCCTGTCTTCCCATGGAATAAGCCTCTGCCTGCTCTCACAGAACAGCTCTCTTCTGGAGCGATGCCTGTGGCCAAAGTGCCAGGCCGTTTTGTTGTGACTATCTGTGGAAGAAAAGGAAAACAGAGCAAATGTGTCAGCCCCAAATCTTCCACCTGCTGCTTTTCTTCGGGTTTTCAGCTGTATTTAGGGTGACACCCATGTTGGCCGTGGTCTCTGCAGGCTGTAGATCACAGCTGAACTGTGTGAAAGCAATCGGATTGCTAACCTGGATGTAGTAGATCTTATTTCAGTTTTTTTTCTGTGTAGTTTCCTTTCATCCTGTTGAGCTCAACCCATAAAACTTTATAAAGCAAAAGTGTGGAATGTCTAATAAAATTTGTTTCCTTGTATTCTGTGTCATTGCCTGTGTTGCTAACGAGAGTGCTTCTTATCAGGGAAGAAGAGATGTCTTGCAGTGGGCCTCTTTCCCAGAAACAAGCAGAGTATTTTCTTTCTCAGCAGGTATGTTAATTCTGAATAAAGTTGAGTAAATGAGCCAGAACATGAATTTCACCTTCCATTTTACCCATGTTGTCAGGCATGATGTTTTCTTAGATCTGTTAAAGATTTTTTCGTATTTTGCATGCAGCATGAGCACTTACTTGGGGCTAAAAGTGTTTCATCTAGGCATGTACCCATGTACCCCCTGTGCTGATACTTGGTTCTGAGGAGGTTGCTTCCTTTCTGACTACACACCTCAGATTTGGTGTCACTGAAACGTGCAGTTTTGTTGATTACTCCAGCTGGTGAATACAAACCAGAGCAGAAATACACCTGGGCATGAATGTTAGTAAAGGCACCACCTGCTTATAATTGCTTGCTAAAAAAAACTAAAATGCATTTAAAACGTATACAAAACATTATGTATTACAAGTTCAACGTAATCCCTCAGTCCCATTAGGATCTTTACTGTTAGGGGTTGTTGAATCCAGTGCTAAGGCTCTTGCAGCTCTTGCACCTCCGAGTGCAACCAGTGGTGAGGCTGAGCATGCTTCCATTATCCTGTTCCTGGCTGATGAGGATGAAGGTGGGAAATACATAGTCTTATGTGCTCAAGCTCTCTCCCATTTGATTCCAGCAGTAACTGTGCTTATATGCTCAGTTTATCAAGGAGCTGGCCCTGGGATTGTCTTGTCTCCAGGTGCTTCCAGCACAAAGACACAATACCCATACAGCTGCATCTCTCAGTTGATCCAAAGGCCCCATGTCTCCATCAGTTGGCTTAGGACCTCCATGTTGACTTGGACTTCCTCCAGCTGTCTCACTCAGAGAAACATATCCAGCCCAGTCTTATGGCTGTTTCAGTACTTAGCTCTCAAGCTGCTTATCCAACTTTCTGCCTCGTCCAGCTTGATGTTGACCAGTGGTCACCTACTGATGTGTACTCTCATTTCTTCCCATTGCTGGAACCATGGACACACAGGCCTCTATGACCTGTGGTCCCCACTCTGGTTGCTGGCACCTGTGATCCAGCGCCAGTTGTGGCACTTCAGCTTCCCTACACACATGCAGAATAGGGACCCCCTCGTCCAGGAGCAGAGTTAGAAGCGGGGTTTAATGAGAAAGCAAGACCGACTGCAGTGATCTGGTGCAAGGTGTGGATTTTAACAGCACTGACACTGAAAAACTGGTTGTTAGCTGGTGTGATTTATGTAGTGTGTGTTCCCAGTGTGTATAATTCCCCCCCCCTTATTAGAGCGTTACGGAGGAATTCTGATGTTTAGGAGGCTTCTGAAATTTGAAGTCTTTTTATTACGCAGTAATGCTTCTTCTAGTAACTTCTTCTAGATTATTTAAATTTTTTAATTGATTGATCTACTTGCTGAAGCAAACTATAGACTTACTTTTGTTTAATTTCATGGTGTTGTTTTTTTTTTGTGGGAAGATACTAGTAATTCCAGTGAGCCATCCCTTGTGTTAGTTCTTCAAAGGGGAACTTAAACTGAATTCTTTTAAGTCCTTTTAAACAGTCATTTGAATAAGCTTTTATTTTACTTGGTCTCTTTGATCTCTGGAAAGCGAATGCTATAATATAGTATAGAATAAAACTGCCACTGATGTTGTACCATCATAGTAGACTAGACAGAAGTGTTAAAAAATCATCCTTAATGTTCTCTCCAAGCAGATAACAAACCAAGTGTGTATCAAAATGCATTTGTAACCCTCTAGATCGCGTTACTTATCTTACTTGGCAATTTTTATTCCAGGCTTCTTTATTAAAGAATGATGAAACAAAGGCTCTTACTCCAGCATCTTTACAAAAGGAATTGAACAACTTGTTAAAATTTAATCCAGACTTTGCTGAAGCAGTGAGTATCTTTTTCTTCTTCCAAAATGGTTGTAAAGGGATTTCTTATCTCTAGGATGGGATTATTTGGGAGTAATTTATTCTATATTGAAATACAAGCAGATGATAAAAATGTGAGCAAGTTGCATGTAAACATTTAGCAATTCAGACTGAAAACTCCTGAAGGTACAGAGACCTTAATGAAGCTGAGTATTTCACCACATGTCTAGCTTTATGCACAGATATAATCCTCTTAATTTTGGTGGGACTATGTGAGTGCATTCTTGTTGAAGTGAAAACTCACTTCTTTTTGCACACATTTACTTTAAAAATTTCAGGCCTCATACTCCCCTTGTTGAAAGGTCAGTATTAAGTGCAGCATCTATTGATTTGGTTTACTGATGTTCACTCTACTTCTGGTGCATAATATCCATTTATACTGGAAGCAATAGACAACTCCCCATGAGAGCAGGTTCCAGACCTGTGCTGAGAGGATTTGCCTTGTTCCTTGACAACTCACTGAGCAAGTTCCCTGAATTCTCAGCCAACTCTCTCCTGCCTTACTTTCCAACTCTTCCTCCCAGTAGCCTGGGGCTGAGGTAGACAGGATTCTTCTTGCTCCCATTTGGAGACATCCTTGAAAGTGCTGCCATAGCAGGGGCTGGTCCTCACAACTCCACAAGTCCTCCCCAGTATTCTGTTTGTTTGACATAAAGGGTTTTCCTGCCCAGGTTGCAATGCCCAGAAGAAAATGCATAGTTTTAACACCTCCTTTCTATCTGCACAGTGTTTGGAAGCTTGTGCTTCTGAGTATCTTCCTGAGTGCAGACGCAGTGGGAGTCTTGTCTCCGTTCCCACTCTCTCTTAGCATATAAGTACAGGGGTTCTACCTACACAGGGGTCTTGGGCTGAGTGGGAAAATTCTGACAGCCAGATCTTGGCCCACGGGACACCAATTGGAAGATCTTGTTAGGGAAAAGAACTGATTTTATCCAAGATTTACAGAAATTCAGCCACAGGTAGTATCAGTATTGCTGCAATTTCTCTTCATGCTCTTTCCTGACCATACAGTATTTCACAGTTGCACTTGTTAAGCTTTTCTCTGTTAAGATACATAGTAGGTATAAACCAAAACCTTTGTTTTAATGGTCATGTGTAGTTAAACCTGATTTTTGCTTCAACTTTTAGCATTATTTAAGCTACTTAAACAGTCTCAGGGTGCAGGATGTCTTCAGTTCCACGCACAGCCTCCTCCATTACTTCGACCGTTTAATTCTCACTGGAGCAGAAAGCAAAAGCAACGGGGACGAAGGGTACGGCCGGAGCCTGAGATACGCCGCTCTCAACCTGGCTGCGCTGCACTGCCGCTTCGGCCATTAGTGAGTGAATATGTTGTACTGCACCACTAAAAGGCACCTCGTTGCACCTCCCGGGAGCTGTCAGGTAGACCCTCCTGTTCATTCTGACAGTCTATTCAGCAGGAGAAGAAGGGTCTTGCTCTGGTTTGATAACAGCTGTAGTTGGGTTGGGTTGGAGTTTTCTTGGAGTCTTTTGATTTGTTTTGGTTTGGTTTTGTTTTGACATTTATTTGGTTTCCATAAGAACTGAGCCATCCACAGCAGGGTAAGTGTTGACATTTGTCTGTGTCCAGCTGCAACTGTTTCCTGGGTTTTTAAGTTCTCAATTGCTATGTTGCCATGACCTCAGAAAGGTCAGTGGACATGAATGCCTATTTTCAGCTATATTCTCAAGAAAACATCATTGGTTTTCTGTTAACATATAAATCAACGTAGAGCTGATGGTCTGGAAAAGAGTAATTAAAAAAAAAAACCACAGATGGTTTTTTTTTTTAATCTTAAAGTGCCCTAGGGGTGAGTGTTATTCTATTGATGAAGCTGACTTACCCATCTCCATGTATGGTTTGCATTTATTGACTGCTGCCTGGATGCGTCACGTCCAAGGGCTGGAGTTGGGAAGGGCATCTGCAAAATGCAGAGCAACTTTTTCTACCCAGACAGATACTTCATGTTGCTCCTGTTCAAACAGTAACGTGGCACATTGTCATATAAGGGCTTTGAAAGCCCACTTAGGGGCTACAGTTGCATTTCTGTAGTGGCTTCCAGATGCTGTCTTGCTCATTACCCTCTAGAACATATTCCTGAAGTGCCAGGAGGAAAATAGAGGCTTTCTCAGCGGTCTGTTAAATGAGAGTTACCTTCTGAGTGCGATATGCATAATTCAGATCAATATTCCTCCGTAATGCTGTATGTTAAGCACCGTGGGAAGGCTAATATGTTCTCCCTTTCTCTTTGCCAATAGCCAACAGGCTGAACTGGCACTTCAGGAAGCCATCCGAATTGCACAGGAGTCTAACGACCACGTTTGCTTGCAGCATTGCCTGGTAAGGTAGCTGTGTTGAAACAGACATCAAGTCACCTTTGCCTCTGTTATTCGAGCCTTTGCTCAGTGAACCGTTGCAAAACTGCTCTCACAATAGTATCTTATCAAATGCTTCAGTAATTTAAATACGACTGTCCAGCAGATGGGTCACCCAGAGCAAAAAAAAAAACACCGTAGGGAGATCATGGGATGGTTTTGTTGCAGCTCAGGATTACTTTCTCAAATGAGAGTTGTGGTTCTGGAGTAAGATCTCAGAACTAAACTCAAAATTTAGTCTTACACGATGTAAAGAGACAAAGTATTTAATAAACTTCCTCCTTATTTTCTTGGATTCTGAAAGAGTAATGGGCCTGCTTTTGAGCAAACAGAAAATGAGTAGGGAAAGGCTCAGATTCCTCTGTATTTTGTTGTGTAGTCAGTGCTGTTGGTATAATGAATTGACACCAGTGGTACCAAATTCCTGAGGTCCTGCTTTCCACAGGAACTGGTAGTGGGGTTTCTGTGCGTTGCTCTGAACCTCCAGCATTGACTGCTCTTGAGCCAGTGTCCCAGCCCCACTGCACTGTTCATACATCTTGCTGTGCAGCCTTTAATAGTTTTCTGAGTATCATTTTAATTTAGAAGTGCTTTATTTTTCCAGTGAGTTTTTGTGCATTCTGTGCAAAAAGTGAGATAAGTTGAAAGTGCTGCAGCCTTTGCCTACTTGCAATGAGATTTTAACCTTTTTTTTTTCTCCTTGCTAGAGCTGGTTGTACATCTTGGAGCAGAAGATATTTGATAGCTGTGTTCTGCTGGAGCACTCTGTAAACAAATCTTTACATTTTGGTTTGCCAGTAAGTCCATTTCATTCATCCTTAACTTTATCCTAGGACAAAGGTGTGTCAGGAGGGGAGTGTGCTTGATAGGGTTTTGTGGCTGGTCTGTTCAAAATACATAACTGATTTTAAACAAATTGGTGTTAACACTCCAAAATCTAAATGTTCCTATAATTTTTACTCTCTGTATTAACAAACCAGAGTGCATTTGCTTTAAAGCCAGTGTGTTACTGCAAGGCTCGCTGGTTTTCCTTCTAGCTTTTAATTTTTCAGGCAGAAAATCTCTCTGCGGCTACTAGCCTGGCCCCATCCACCATGTTGGCCTTAGGCCTGTAGCACAATGTGCTGGTGCTCAGGGGAGGTTCTCATGCCTCTGCCTTCCCTAAAACTCAGAACTGATGCCTCTGGCAGGGCTTTGAACACAAGTTTACTTGTATGGCTCTGTCCCAGCTGTGAAATCTGGCACAGCCACCCTCCCGTTAGCGTTGTGCCCCGAATCTGTTGGCTGTTAACGTTCAGTTCTGTCTTCCCCAATATCTGCAATCTCTTCATTAAGAGAGTTGTTCTAAAAGGAACTAAACTGTTGATGTTGGGAGATGAGAGCAGACATGGCTGCTTGGTGGAGAAGGGGAGGAAAGGCTCTGTGTTTTCACAGCTGTTTCATCACTGGAGAAATCCAGGTACAAGTTCTGTCATCCTCTTTAAGACTTCTGTGTGTGGGTGTGGAAATTACCTTTCAAATCTAACAAAATGACATTCACATATGTGTGGGTGTGCATAAGTGGGTATTTAAAGAAATGCCTGGAGCAGTGTTCCTTTGTCTGTGCTGAATAACATCACATCTTTGTCTTTGGGATTTTTTTCCCTTAGTTTAGAGCTCTTGCTCTGGTGTAATTTGCAGATCCCGTGTAGTCTATTGTCTTTCAGTGCTTTTGGGGACTTTTGTCTTCTCCCTAGTACCTTGCTTCCCTGGGAATACAGTCCTTGGTACAGCAAAGAGCTTTTGCAGGAAAGGCTGCCAACAAACTAATGGATGCCTTAAAAGATTCTGATCTGTTGCACTGGAAGCACAGCTTGTCAGAGCTTATTGATATCAGCCTAGCACAGAAGACTGCCATTTGGAGGTTATACGGCCGCAGGTATTTGGTTTCTTTTGAACTCTTGGGTTAGCTCACTGTACTTGTTAGCACATAATGCATTTTGAGTTATTTATATAGGTATAACAAGTGACTCTGTCTCTCCAGTGCACTAAAATAAAGCAATCAGACTGATTCAGTACAGGCTGAGTGCAATTATTTCCATTCTCTTGTGTTCCTTTAAAACTCTCATGGAGAAGAGATTGAGTTTCCACTTAGTCGTGGCAAATAGTGCATAAATTGTTCCTGTGCTCCCATTTTCAGCATCTCTGTGCTTAGTCTGTGTGCAGCTTTCACTGGGTAGTACTTGCTGTGCCTGCATAGTCCAGAGTTCCTGAAGAGCAGTCGTTTTACCAGTTCTCATTCTTCTCCAGGCCCCTGGCTTACCACAAAATGTAGAGTGTTGTCATAACAAGACCATACATTAAAAATGGAGGTTGGTTGTTGCTTGAAAGCTAAAAGATTCTTTCTCTTGCACAAGCACCATGGCGCTTCAGCAGGCCCAGACATTGCTGAGCATGAACAGTCTGGAGGCTGTGAACGTGGGCGTTCAGCAGAATAACACCGAGTCCTTCGCTGTGGTGTTGTGTCACCTGGCTGAGCTACACGCCGAGCAGGTGAGCTCTGTGGCTACTGGGGGAGATGGCATTTGGGCGAGAGGACGTGTGGGTGTTATCAACGGGGAGTGCCAGACTCGACTGCTGGTTTGTTCTGCCTTTACCGTCTGCGCTGGGGGCGAAGAATATACAGGGTTTTCACTTGGCAAGTTCTTTGCCTGAAGGTTGTGGGGAGCGGTGCCTGCCCCTGCGTACGTTAATCAGAGAGCTGTTTCTGTGTTACAGGGGTATTTTGCAGCTGCTTCTGAAATACTGAAACACCTAAAGGAAAGGTTCCCTCCCAACAGTCAGCACGCACAGGTAGAGTATTTATAGTTTAGCCTGGAAATTATGTAACTGTGATACAATAGGAGCTGAATTCCATTGCATCTGAATTCTTTCCTCTCCATGCCTTGGGCTATACCTCTGCTCATTTCACTTGGCTCGTGACCTCACGGGAAGCTGTATGACAGAAACTTTTCTACAAGAAGACATGAAAAAGGTGCCTCTGTTATCTTAAGATTGTGGAGACATTTATCTCACTGTAGTCTAAGAAAAGGCTGTTTAAATAGAGATGTCGTTGACACAGGAATATACACCTCCTTCAGGAGCACGTATAGGAATTAAATGCTCTGCATTGATTTGGAGCTTCAAAGTTCTGTTTAATTAGTGCTACTTATTTTGATATACTACAATCCAGAAATAACTGAGAGAATGGGCTGGGTTTTGTGTGACTCTGGGAAACACATTAACACACGAGTCTGTAAGATTGTATTTACATTGAAGTGTTCAAGATCGCATTAAATATAGTTTGGTCCTTCCCTTTTAACTACAGAACAAGTCTACTGTTTCAAAGCATTAGTAATGATTTGAGAGAGCTCTTTTACTTAAAATGCAGTCAAATCAGTGAGCTTTGGTATTGAAACATTAAGCCAGACCTGAGCATTTCTGTTGAGGACAGTAATTTAATCCAGTAATTGAAGAGTGGAGTTAGTTGTATCCACAGGGGAAAATAAAAATTAAGTTCTACCTTCGAAAATGAGCAGGCACAGCTTCTAACACTTGCTCCTGGATATTCTTTGTTCAGCTTTGGATGCTGTTTGATCAGAAAATACAATTTGAGAGAGCCATGAACGATGGCAGATACCATATAGCAGACTCTCTTGTAGCGGGAATTACAGCACTGAACAGCATTGAAGGCGTGTACAGGTAAGAGAGCATGAGTTCCCATACACTTCCAGGTGTGTCCCGTGAAGAGAACGAAAGATTCAGCGCAGTGATGGCTGGCAGTCATGTGTGCTTACATGTTCTTCCCACTTCAGAACTAATTACAGTCACAGTGTCCAACCTGTAGCACTCACTCTGTTAGAGTATGTCCTGCAGTCATCATTTCTAGTCGTTTCTCTGGATGTTTTAAGACTTAGACTAGCACTGCTGAAGTTGCTGTTGTTCCTGAGCTGTAGATCTGTTGGGAAAACACACAATACTTCTTCAAAAGCTGCCGTGGTGACTACTCAAACCCAAGCACGCTGCAGGGTTCTGTGTCAAACAGTCTCAGCTCTGCTGCGTGAGAGCTTCATCTGGGTCCTGGTTTCTGCACCTATAAATGGGACAACGTGCTTTTTCTTTCACCTTAACATCATTCTATTTCTAAATGGAAATGACATGTTAGAAATAGGTAGGGTTAAAAATTATTTGGTGAGTATGAGGAACAACTTACTGGGAAAAGCAATTTCTTGTTGATTTTTCAATGAGGCAAAACATAGCCAATGCCAGGAAGAGCAGTAGTCAAGCTGTGGGACCTGATGCTTGTCCTTCTGGAATTGGACTGTTTATTATTTCCTTGATCTTTAAATATTCTGCTGGGTGTATGAGTTTGGGGTGGTTTTATGCATCCCTTACTGCTGTGTGTTTGTTTCTCTTTTCCTTATTCTTGCTCTTTCCATGTTGCTCCATGTCCTTGTTAGTGCAAGTTGATTTTTAGCTTCTTTACCCCATACCTGTTTTTTTTTTACAAATAATTACTTGTGCTTTCTTGCTTGCATGCCCTCCCACTTCTGTTGCCCGTTTGGCTTTTTGTTTTTTGGCAATGCCTGTTTTCTATTTAAATCTGTTTTATGAGTTTGATCCTTTCTGCCTGTGAGTTGTCCACCTGGAATAGGAGGTATCTGATTTTCTCACATATATATAGCAGGCACACACTTTGTCAGAAAGCCTTCCTGCAGTTGCAAGAAACAGAAGTCACAAGACAGAGACCTATTTTACTGTGTTTTGAGGAGCAGAATTGGATCTAAAACATAAAAATACAATTAGTGATGTTTTCTTTCTACCACGGCAGAAAAGCCATTGTATTGAAAGCCCAAAACCAGATGTCAGAGGCACACAGACTTTTGCAGAAATTGTTGATCCACTGCCAGAAAGTCAAGAACACCGAGATGGTGATTAGGTAAGAATGCTTCGTTTTCAGAGCATTAAAGACACTTTGCAGTCATTGGAATTGGTCATTTCGGTGTGTCTGTGTTCAGACTTCACTAGTCTGCAGATCACCCACTGATTGGGAGATTACACAATAATTTCATTTATTAATCATGGCATGGGGGAATCCTTAAAATATTGTGGAATTGAAACCTAGTAATCTTTAATAGGGAAACTAAAAGGTATTAAACTTATTTTAGTGTTTTAGGAAGACTTATGAAGGAGGAAATGCTGCATCCAGAAGAAATAGGAAATAGAAGTGTATGGGTGTAGCCATACCTTGAGTATAACAGGGTTATTGAATCTTTTCTGTGTTGGTAGCAACTCCTCTTAAGGCTGTAATTGAAGTTTATTGCATATGTAGTAACATAATTCATAATAAAATCCATACCATTATGGATGGGATACTCGTTTGTGGACGTTTTTCATCAGGAGAAAATACTTACAGTTCTCCCCCCTGTTTTGGGCAGCGTACTGCTGTCGATAGCTGAGCTCTACTGGAGGTCTTCGTGCCATACCATAGCGCTGCCAGTCCTGCTGCAGGCTCTCGCCCTCTCCCGGGAATATAGCCTGCAGTACTTGGCTTCCCAAACTCTGCTGAACTTGGCTTTCTCCCAGGTACGTCCGATGGGTGTTTTATCCGGGCTGCGGGGAGAGCTTTGTTCTGGGGCTCTGGATACTGGGTTTTACTGCTGTGGGATTTCAGAACACAGCCTTGTTGGAATCAAATAACTGATTCTGCAGAAGTGTATTCTAAATGTAAGGTTTTTGGAGGAGGTTAGTAAAAGTTGAGTTCCGTGTGTATCGCGAAGATGTGTAGTTGTTGCATATAATTAAGCAGAAAAAAGCATAAATTGGCCTGGCCTTAATTTCTTCAGTTGTTGTTTTTTTCTGCTAGTATTTTGGCTTTCTAGTAGCACAGATTGGCATGTGTTTGAATTACAAATAATGCTTGTAATGGGGTCCAGTTATATTGTTTGTTCTGAGCTGGCAGAGATGTGGCTGTCAGCGCTGACTGTGGTGAAGCCATGCCTAATCACTTCACAGAGCGCTCATTTCTGCTAATAAGTTTGGATTTAAAAGAAGATCGTGGGGGGAAAATGTACATCCTTGTCTGTAGTGCACTGTGTTAATAGGAGCAGATGTGCTTTATGGTGGCTTTCTGAGAAGAAGCTGCCCTTACCAATGGATCCCAGTATTAGACCAGCAAGTATTTCTCTTTCAGCTGATCCTCGGCATTCCTGAACAAGCCCTGAATATTCTGCAGACGGCAATAGAACCTGTCTTGGCCCATGGAGCTGTTCTGGACAAAGGCTGTGCCATGTTCTTGGTGGCCAAATGTCAGGTGGCTTCTGCAGCTTCCTACACTCCCCAGAAGAAGATTGAAGGTAACGTGAAGAGTGATTCTCCTCACTGACACTGCTCAGAAGTTGAGAGGTGCTAACTACTGTACATATTGGAGTCCTGCTCCACAATCCCTGGTACACAAGTGTAAATGATAGGGTGGAGTGTGTTACAAAGTCATCAGAGAGCAAAATCCGTTTGGAAGTTATTCAGCAGATGCAGTGTTTGTAACAGACTCTTGTTTATCTGGGTACTTGCACACCCATGTTTTGCAGCAAAGGCTGAATAACAGAAACTAGCTGAAAGACCACGTTGCTAAGACACAAATTGTTTTGAAAAGCTGAGGAATTTATAATTGGGCTCCTTTAGAGCTGAGCTGTATCGTTTAGAGTTGTTATTGTGACACTATCTTAACTAGGACTGTCCCCCCTTTTGTCCACAGCTTTGGAATCTGCTATCTTGAATCTCAATGAAGCCAAGACTTACTTTGCCAAAGTGGACTGCAAGGAGCAGCTCCGAGATGTTCTCTACTTCCAAGCCCGGCTGTTCCACACCCTAGGCAAGACCCAGGAGAGGAACAAATGTGCCATGTTGTTCCGTCAGCTGCACCAGGAGCTGCCGGCACACGGTGTCCCCTTAATCAATGCCTTCAAGTGATGCATTTAAAGATGAGATTTGTGTGTTTTTCTGGTCTTGTTTTTTGCTTTGTTGGGGTTTTTTTTATGATAAATATCTTTTTATCATATTCAGTCATCCACCTTTCAAAATAACTGTCAATAAATCATGGTCTTCTATTGAACAAACTTGCATTTTGTTTGTAATAACTTAAGGGAAAACGTAGGTTTCTACCCATTTCACTTCTATTTTGTACTTGAAATTAAGAATAAAAATGGAATGGGGGGGGGTGAAACCAGAAAAGACTCTTGACTGCATTATAAACCCGCTGAGGGGAGTGGCACAGCCACGATGAAAAAAGTACCTGCTCTTAGTGGTGACATTTTCAGAATCAATGCTGGCTTTATGAACACTGGGGCACAAAAAAACAGTGGAAAATGTAAGCAAAGCTCCTTTGTGCTCATTTTAAGTGGCAAACAACGGGGGGAGCCTCATTTAAAACGTGTCCTTGCATTTAACCTGTCTACAGTCGCTGTTTACTCTGTAGAAACAGATGGTGCTGGCAGAAGGGGAAAAAACCCAGGATTCAGTCGGAGAGGTCTAATGGTGCAAAGTCCTGGCGTTGTTGTCACGCGTGTCCTTGTGCAAAGAGTGGCTGAGGAAAGTGGAAGTGGCTGGAAAAAAGCCCCAGTTCAGCTGAAAGGGTTTTATGGTGTGTGTTCTCCTGTAAGTGCTCTGGTTTTGTGGGTGAACAAACGGAGATCACAACTGACTCCATATCCAAAATGCTGCCGTTGGCTTCTAGCAATTGGGTCCTCGTTTTGGGGGAGAAAACTTCACTCCGGATGCAGTGTGGGATTTCAAGGCAGATGGGGTCGCACTTTTCTGAGTGTCAACCTTTAGTGGGGGGCGACCCTTGGGCATGGGGGTGTCAGCCCCGGCACCTTGTGGTGATATAAAACCCGGACATCTTTAGTGGCAACACTTGGAGAGACCCTGCCAGGAAGCACTAGATTGAACTGTGGCATTGACAGCGAGGGGAAAGCAAGAGCAGACCTAAACCTGGCTCTGCTGGAGCCCTGCCAGGTGAGGCAGGAAGGGAGAAGCTCTAAGATGTGGTTGGAATGAGGGTAGTCCAGTGCTAGTTTATGCATCTCGTTAGTGTTGCACTGTGGGTGCTGGCAGATAATCCGTGTCTACCTTTAAAATCACAGCTGGGTTTCTAACAGTGGAAAGTAACCCAGGTTGCCATGTGGGCTTCTCAGGAGCACTGGTTTTGGTGGCTTGTCCCCTCTCAGCTCTGTTATCAGAGCTCTGTTAATCAGCGCTGAGGAGTTCAATCCATAAAATGTTTGGAGAACCTACTGTTTTATATTAAGTGCATAAACTTGATTTCTAGAGTGGTTTTCAAGATCCTGGTCAAAATACCAATGCTTTTCCATAGAGCTCACACACAGAAGTGTGGCTCTGCTCCCAGGAGCTCTACAACGCTGAAGCAGTGACCACAAATGTGTCTCAAAGCAAAAGGAGGAAGAGGGTTTGTACCAGTCATAGTGGTCACATCTGCTGGAGGCTGAAGCTCTTGCTTCTGGGAAAGAAGAGTCGTTCAGGAAGCTGCAGGTGAGCTCAGCACAAGAATGGTGCTTGATGGGAATGTGCTCCATTAAAAAGCAAAACCCAAATAATTAGCGTGGAGAAAGCACAGGAGAGGTTTACAAAGGGCTGGTGGCAGCTGGAGGATTGAAGGCTGTGCCCGTGTGGCAGCGTTGCCCCTGTCCTAGCGCTGCAGAGCTGCAACCTGAGCAGGAGCTGTGCTCGGTGGTGGCTGGTGGTGGCCCTGGGGGTGGCTGCTGTGACATTTCCAAACACTTGGTTTCTAAAACCCCCTTAGGTGCCGATTTCAAAAGCGTTGGCCAACCACTTCACCAAGGTCCAGGGGAGCTGATGCAAGTAACCCAATTGGGACCCAGGCTAGAAATTCTGCGGTTGCCCAAGGGCAGAGGGGAGGAAGCCCCGGGCGAGCGGCGGGAGGACGCTGCGGTGTGTGTCCCTCTGGGGTGCGGAGGAGCGGGACGGGGCGGGTCGGGCTCCCCCGGCTGCATCCCGCGGCTGCGTTGCGAGGTAAGGCGGGGCCGCGCAGTCCGGAGGGGGGAATAAAATATTAAAAATCAACCCACCCCCCCAAAAAATAACCCCCGAAAACAAAACCAACCCCAAACCCACTCCAAAGAACGGTGTCTGGGGGTGGGCGGGGAGGATGCAGCTGCTCGAGGGGAAACCTCCCCTTCCCTGGGGCGGAGCGGGGCCTCCCTCCCTCCTTCCCTCTCTCCTCCCTCCTTCCTCCCTCCCTCCTTCCCTCGCTGCCGCCGCCGGAGCGGAACCGA
>VZTM01006765.1:104355-121319 GCA_013400555.1 Jacana jacana | reverse complement strand
CGGCTGCGGAGACAAAGCCGCGCCCGGAGGGACCGGTGGCGGCGGGCGTGGGCGGCCGGGGCCGGGGATGCCCTCCCGGAGCAGAAAACGGCATCTCCTCCAAACCGGGCTTTCCCGCGGGGCTCGCAGCCCGGCCTGTGCGGGTATTTTGGCCATGGGGGATCGGCGCTGTCATTACCCCATCCCGTTTGGGGGAGCCGCGCCGGGGCCGCCCGGGCCCGGCAGGAATCCCGCTCGCCTTCGGCCGGTCCACCAGCCCGGCTGTGCGCCGGTGGGACCCGATGGGCTGACAGCACCCCAGGCTCGGGGATGTGACAGGGTGGTGGCCGTCCCCACCACACCAGGCGTCCAGCAGACCCCTTGGGGCTCCTGCCCAGGGAGATGAGAGATGGGAGTAGGGGGACAGGGAAGAGTTAGGCCGTGGGGTTGGGAAAAGGAGGGGATTTTTAAGGTCAAGTGAGGGCCAGGGGACAATGGAGGGGATGGAGCTGGTGGAGCAACTGTATACAGAGGGCAGGTCTCGGGAGAAGCCACAGGTTGGGTTGCTGCGAGTGACTGAGCGTGGTTAGGAGGTGGGACCCAGCCCTGCGGCCACGTGCAAGGCACAGAGCATCAGGAGCACAGAGGTGACAGTAAAGACCAAAAGCAGTGGTGGGATGACCACAGGAAGCTGGTGCCGTGGAGCTATGGGCTGGCTACAAGGCTGTGCGATGCTGCAGGAGCAGCGACCGTCCCTGGGGACAGGACCAGATCCTTTGGGGCCAAGGGAACCACGGTGGGGACAGGATGTGTGGTGATTGTGGGTGCTGGAGCTGCCTTCATGGCCCCCAGTCGGAAAGGCAGCCCCTCTCCTGTGGGAAGGAGCCTCATCCCTGTCCTGGCCCCTCTCCATGAGCATTTTGGTTTGGGAGAAATGCCCAACAAAACCTGAGGGGTGTCTGATTGACCAGTACCCTTCCAGGGAAGGAGGCTGTTATCAGATTGGGGCAGTAATTTGGAGGAGGCTTTGCTTTCAACTCAGCCCTAATGTCTTTTAAGTGGCGTTCACAAAGTGCAGAGCTGCTCTCCTTTCCTCACTCGTGGCTGTTGTGGGCTGGAGCTGTTGTTTCCAGGAGAACTGGGAGCCACTTGGACAAAGGTGATGGTGGTGCCCTGAGCTCATCCTGGCCTGTGCTCAACACCATGGCTGGAGCTTACACTCTTGTTTCGGGATGCTCATTATCTATCGCCTGATCAGTTTTAGGTGGTATCACCAAGATGATAAAAAATCTTGGGAAAGATGTTTTTTGACTCCTACTGAAACCTGCTGCTGGGTTTGGTGCTGTTAGAATGTCACCAGCCTGGCTTTGCAGTTTTTCCCCATTTTTTTCCTGCCCTGTATTGGATGGGCCAGGCAGTGCAGGAGGCTCCTCCGTTCACCCTGGGACAGTGAAAAGCTTTGCTTGAACATAGGGACTGAGCATAAATGGGGCCTGGATGCCTATTTCCAGGATCTCGTTATTTTGGGTGTCCTCTGACTTCTAGAGAAGCTGCTGAGAGATTTTTTTTCCATTAAAAGTCAGGCGGGGATGCATATGGTCTTTGTATACTACAGTGACTAATATATTTCTGGCAAGATCTGCGCTCGCCTGTAGGAAGGGAAACTGTGATCGATGCCCCCGTTGCTGCAGATGACACTGCTGTTGGCACTGGCACTTCCACCACTGACAGTGTCCAGGGAAAACAAAATAGCCACTGGACTCTGCCCAGCAAGAGCTGATAACTGCCCCGCATGCTGGCCCCGGTTAACTTTTAACTGCAGAGCTTGGGCGTTAGGAGGGGCAGGATTCTCTGCCACCAAAGTCAGCCTTGGTTTAGGCGGTTTGTGTTCACTTCTGTTATGAGCAGCTTTTGCAGCGCGTGAGCTGGTCCCCATGGAAGGATGGGTGGAGGTGCTGCTGCCAGAGCTGCCACCAAATCTTACTCCCTTGGGAGGGTCTGACCCGGACACCGCATCTGGCCTTGCCAGAGGGAAGCGTGTTGGGGGGGCAGAGGCGAGCGTATGGCAGTCGGCGGGAGCCGGGAGCACCATCCCATTGCCCACCCTGCACCTGGGGAGAGAAGCAGCTCCAGGGAAGGAAGGATGGGCCAATGCATCCGTATGTTGAGATTTAATTCCATGCAGCCAGTGCTGGCTGTAAGGTGTCATCCTCTGCGCCCCCAGAAGTGGTTGGCGTGGTCCCATCCAGAGGCGGCCGCATCCAAGCGGGGACCGGGCGGGGGCCACACGCTCACAGCAGAGCTGGGGTGGCAGGAGGGGGCTGTAAAAAAATCACTTCTCCCTCGTGGGGGCCGATTTCACTCCCATTCGTTTCTGCTAAAGCCACGTGGGTGCTGAGCGAGAGGGAGAGCCGCTGCCAGGGTTTCACAGACCTCTTTTCCTTTTAATATCCCTCTCCTTGCTGAATTGGATGTGAGACTGATTGCTTCGATAATCCTACCGCAGCCGCTATGGGTTATATATGGATTGCAGCCAAAAGCCGTGCCGATAAATCATTCCTATACACCAGGCTGTTACATTTCCTGGGGATTTTGCGGGCATGTGCTGCTCCCTTTTACATAAGGATCTGCTGGAGTTTATACCAGAATGTGCCGCTTTTCCCCGGGCAAGGATCAGGGTAGGCTGGTGAAGCGGGAGCCCACGGACTGTACTTTCCCTTTTTGAGTTTATTCCCCCTCATTCCAGCTATTTTGGTTTTCCCTTTGGCTGGAAATACGGCCGTTCTCAGCCTCCTCGTGTGCTTGTTAGGGAGAAGTGACTGCGTTACCGTCAGTGGTTATCCCATCTCCTGCGGGGCTGTGTTCAATGGTGGGATCACGCTTCTGGATTTCTTTCGGGGCAGGTATCCTCTGACAGGGCAATTCCTTAAACTCCCCTGCCCAGCCCCTTGGCAGACATGCAAAGGGAAAAAAAAAACCCTCTGATTTTCTACCCTAGTTGATGTTACAATGGTGCTTGGATGACTTTTAGCCTGTTTATGGAGACCGGGGAAGCCTGCTCCAATTAATCAGCTTTGATATGTTTATCCTGGTCAAGCCAATTAACTCTCACCGGCCAGGGCATGCTCTTCTCTCAAGTGTGGTAGAAACTTCATCACTCAATTTAGCTCTAGCCTGGCAAAGTTTAGCATGAACCTTTGGAAATTCAGACGCAGGTGATGCTCTTGTGGGGCAGGATGGGATGCCCAGCCGTGCTGTGCCACCGCCAGGGACTAGTGCCATGGCTGGTGACACTCCTGGGGTGGCTTCATCCTGGGGTCACCCCGACAAGCTGCCTTTTTTGGTGCGGCCGCGGTGCACGGTTGAGGGGAGAGCGCGCAGCGTTCGGGACCGGCTCCGGCTTCGGGGGACGGCTATTTATATTTGCCCGCTGGCGGGGTGCCCAAAGCAAGCCAGACAAACAGCAACCAGCCTGGAGATGCATCCCCACGGGTTCAGGACGAATCGGGGGGGAGACAGCGGGAGGAGCTGCCCGTTTATTTTAATCCATTTTGGGATTGCATTAAACCAGGCTGCCGTGGCTGCCAGCAGCACCGGGGGAGCCGGAGGGGGAGTTTTACATCCAACGATGCCTGAGATGTGGAGCCCTGGGTTGGCTTGGCTGGTGGCTCCTGGCTCTCTTGCCCAGCAAAGCCCCAGCCAGGAGTGGATTCAGCCCTGTGAAACGCGGCGTTTCTGAAATAGTTTGTCCTTGTTGCTGTTCGTCAGCTTATTTATAGCCTTCGCATCCCCTGTGTTTCTCTGCGCCTCGAAGCAGCAAGCGGCGCTGGGTCAGCTTTAGCTCTGGGCTGATTCCGCTCCAGCAAAAAAGCTCTGGTTTATAGATTTGTGTTGAAAACAGCAATTAGGCCATTGTGAAGCCTCGAGGAAGGGGGGAGATGATTTGATTTCTGTACTTGACCCATGATTTCTGCCAGGCTGATTCAGAGCGGTTGTGCTGCGGGTGCAGCACGGAAACTTCAATGGAGACGAGGGGAGCTAATTTTAACTGGCCGCCTCGTCGAGGTGTGGGAACCAGGCAAAAAACTGCCTCAAACCTTGTTCCAGCTCCTGGGCTGTTTGTTTCAGGAATTTTTAATTTTTTTTTTCCCTGCTTCTGCAGCAGCTCATTAACCTAGAAATTAAAACCAGCATCGGTGTCATGGCAGGGAAGAGCGATGGTTTACAACCAGCCATTGAACTGCCCCAACTGCTGCAGGGCACCCAGAATGTGTGAATTACATAGTTTTCTCCCCTTTCAAAGTTATTATTTAATTATATATGTACATATTTTTAATTCTTTGTTGCTCACAGAGTTCTTTTCTCATTTATCCCAAGGTTCAGACACGTAATTTTTGCACAGAAAGCTATAGGTAACCCGCGGCGAGGAAGAAGAAAAGATGTCAATGATGGGCTGTGGGAGGAGTCAGTGAGCTGGGGGGGCTGATCCTGCACCCCATGCTTGGTAAGTCAGTCCCTGTGCCCCTGCACTGCTTTGTTCAGGGGGTGTTTGGGAGCGATGTTCCCACTCCAACTGCAGCACAAAGCAGTAAAGCAAGGAACCGAATGATACTTTGTGCTGGTATAGTGAAAAGCCTGATCCTGTCCCTGTAAAATACCTCTTTTAGGGGATTTCTGTAGTGGAGATATTGGGGTTGGTATTCCTTGGATGTGTTTCAATAAAGGGGGTGGAAGGAACAGCTTGGGAGTTGAGGGTGGCCCCTTCCTGGGGTCTTCCCTCTGACAGGGTAGGTACACAGTCCCCTGTGCCATCCTGCACTGCTGCCCTTGGCTTTGCCATCCCCTCTGGGATGCACAAACTGACCGGCAGGAGGAAATCCCGCTTTCTGGGGGATCCCAGCTGAGCTGCCCTGTGTTTGCAGGCGCACCTCCCTGCTGCAGCGTGGCCGGGATGAGGCCGTTGGTCGCACCATGCCATCATGCGTCCCCAGCAGCTCGCCCACCCTGTGGCCCCTCTGCCGTGATGGAGGCCGTGGCTGCCGAGTGCCCAGGGCACCACGGGACCCCCCGCCGCTGAACCCCCACCGCCCTGGCATGGCCTCGCTTATCGTGGTGACTGAGTACGACGCGACGGGGAGCATGAACGAGGAGGAGGAGATGAACGTGCCCAGCAGTGAGAGTTTTGGGGATGGCCGGGAGCCGAGGGCAAAGCTGCACCTCTCCGGCCGAAAGCTCTCCCTGCAGGAGCGGTCGCAGCCTGCCCGCTCGCCCGGGAATGGTGATGGCACCAACGAACGCTTCATCTACCCATCCCTCCCTTACTCTCCGGTGACATCCCCGCACTCCTCCCCACGGCTGCCGCGGCGGCCGACGGTGGAGTCCAACCGTGTGTCCATCACCGGACTGCAGGTGAGGGGGAGTCATTGCTACTCCTACGGTTCTCCTGCCCCCATCCCTTGGTTTTGCCCCACCATGACATTGCTCTTTGCTTGTTTTTTTGGGGGGATAAAACCCCTTGGCATGTCCGCAGATGTGCAGTGGGAGGGACTGAGATGTCCTGGTCTATCCTTGCCCATGGGGACAGCCCTTGGGGAGGTGGGACCCAGTGGCTCACCACATTTTATGCCTTTTGTAGATGCCACCAGCTCTTGCAGCTGTGTTTTGGGGGGAAATGGCAGTGTGACACGATTTTCTTTTTCTCCCCCTTAAAAATAATTAAAAAAAAGAGAGACACAGTGAGAACTAAAAAGAAAAGTGCCCTTCCTGTCCCAGGCTGCCAGCACTGGGAGAAAACAGGCAGCAAGTGGCTGCTTGGCTCATAAGGAATCAAAATACTCGGTGCTGGGTCGCCCTGGAGCTCTCCTGGCTGTGGATCCCCACTGCTGCCCTCCCACCGTGTTGCTCTCTTGCTCTCGTTCCGTGTGAGCGGGCAATATTGCCTGCCCGGCCGTTAACAGTCGCAATTAGCCGACTATAAACACAGCGACACGTGGCCGGGTGGCTGGCTTTTCTGGCTCAGGAATCAAAGCTGCCCAGCCCCGAGCGGTGCCCGGGCGAGAGCAGGGTGTGAGTTTGCAAAGGAAGTTTCGCTGGAGGTTTAAGAGGAGAGTAAACAGGAGCGTCTTGTGGCTCGCGTTAGACAGACACCCCCTTCCCTCTGCCCCCCCTCCCCACCCCTTCTCTCCACACAGGACTGTGTGCAGCTCAACCAGTACAAGCTGAAGGATGAGATTGGGAAGGTGAGTATTGGCTGGGCTCGGGATGGGATGGAGGGATTTGGGGTGGGAAGGTGCCGGGCTCGCTTTTGCTGTCAAGCTGGTGAGATGCAATTTCAACCACTCAGCACAGCAACTCAACTGGAGCTGGTTGCTGTGACACTGGTCCCTTCTGAGTGGTGCCGATTGAACTGTATGTATTTTAAAAATTGTTATTAATTTTCCCTATTCCCCCTTTCTCCAACAAGATGGAGCATTTGAACCTTTTCTTTGCTGGCAGTGTGATGCCAGAGCATACACCTTGCTACTCCCAGCATTGCCCACCAGCTCCACGATCCCATTGGGCTGGGTCTGAGGAGTAGCCTGGAGCCAACTCTGGTGCCGTGGGGTTTTTTGGACTGTCCCTAATGTGTCCCCCCATGGCTGTGCCCCTCTCTAGGGCTCCTACGGGGTGGTGAAGCTGGCCTACAACGAGGACGATAACACCTACTATGTGAGTAGTGCATGGCCCTGGAGCCCACAGTGAGATGGGGACGGATCCCCTCCTCTTTCTCCCTGCCCACCTCTGTGCTGACCCCATCCCACCAGTCCCATTTTATCTTGAATTTGCCCTAAATCCCATGTCTTTTTTTTCTTCTCTTGCAGGCAATGAAGGTTCTCTCCAAAAAGAAGCTGATGAGACAGGCGGGCTTTCCCCGTAAGTGGCACAAAAGGTTTAGGGCTTGGGGGGGTTATACCCCCAGTATATTTATTGAAAGGTTGGGGGATGAAGGGATTGAGAGCAGTGTGGAGGAGAAGGACTTGGGGTTACTGGGGGATGAAAATCTGGACATGAGCTGACAGTGCGTGCTCACAGCCCAGAAAGCCACCCATATCCTGGGCTGCATCCCCAGCAGCGTGGTCAGCAGAGGGAGGAAGGGGATGCTGCCCCTCAGCTCCGCTCTGGGGAGAGCCCACCTGAAGTGCTGCATCCAGCTCTGGGGTCCTCAGCACAGGAAGGACATGGATCTGTTGGAATGGGCCCAGGGGATGCCACAAAAATGATCAGAGGGCTGGAGCACCTCTGCTATGAGGACAGGCTGAGAGAGTTGGGGTTCAGCCTGGAGAAGAGAGGGTTCTGGGGAGATCTTATTGCAGCCCTTCAGTACTTAAAGGGGGCTTATAAGAAAGGTGGGGACAGACATTTTAGCAGGGCCTGTTCAAAAGGACAAGGGGTAAAGGCTTTAAACTGAAAGAGGGAAGCTTACACTAGATATAAGGGAGAAATTTTTTACTATCAGGGTGGTGAAACACTGGCCCAGTTTGCCCAGAGAGGTGGTCATTGTCCCATCCCCAGCATTCAAGGTCAGGCCCAGCCAGTTGGGGCTCTGAGCAACTTGATCTAGTTGAAGATGTCCCTGTTCATTGAAGGGGTGTTGGACTAGATGACCTTTAAAAGTCCCTTCACACCCAAACTATGCTATGATTCTATGATTTGAGGACCCTGAGGACTCATTCCTGACCAGACACCCCATCTTTGCCTTTCCTGTAGGCCGCCCACCGCCTCGCGGGGCCAAGTCTGCCTCTGAGGGCTGCGTGCAGCCCAAAGGTCCCATTGAGCAGGTCTACCAGGAGATTGCCATCCTGAAGAAGCTGGACCACCCTAACGTGGTGAAGCTGGTGGAGGTGAGTGCCAGCTGGCCGTGTGCCATGGCTGCCCCTTCCCAAAACCCACCCCAAGCATGGAGGAGCCTGGATGCTGCGGGGATGGGCTACATGTGCTTGGGCAGAGGGGAGCAACCACACAGGGAGGGTCATGGCAGGTCCTGACTATGGGAGATTCATGTTTTCCCTGGTTTAAAAGGGTTTTTATTGCCCATGTCTCAAAAGAGGTTTGGTTTTTTTCCTTTCCTGCCTGAAAAGAGAAATGCAGAAAAATGTTGCTTCCTTGGAGGAGCAAATGCTTAGATGGGTTTTGGGGAGGAACCGGTGTTTCTGCTGGTTCCGTGGTGCAGCTGCCCTGCCTTCCACCCACTGACTGTATGAAATGGTCCAAAAATCAAGAGTTAAGGATGTGAAGGCTGGAGTTTATGTGGCTCATGAGTCAGATGATGCTTCCTGTGTGATTTAAATGTTTGCTTCCTTGAAGTACAGCTATATCTCTCTCTCTTCTTTTTTTTCCCCCCAACTCCTGGGTAGAAGGTGGGAGATTAGTAGACCATGCTAATGATGCAGATGGTGCTGCACTGAGATGGCCACTAAGTAACAAAATCACAGTTTTTAATTTTCAAGGCTTTTTGGTGCTGTTTAATTTCCTTTGCGCTTCTTTTGGCAGGTCCTGGATGACCCCAGTGAGGACCACCTCTACATGGGTAAGTGCCCACTGCTCTCTGGCTCTTGTGGGGTGTCAGTGGGATGGGGGTTTGTCAGGGCAAAGGGTTACCCAACATTTTGGGCAGCTGTGTGTGGGGTTGGGTCCCTCCTCGGGAGTGGATATGGCCTGGATATGCTGGAGGGGCAAATCCTCTCTAATGGTTGGAACAAATGGGATCCAGTCTGGGTTCAGAAAGGAGACAGGAGTGCTTATAGCACTTCGTAGGCCTCAATTTGACATCAGGGCATGCTTTGCCATGAGAGGTACCAGCGTTTATCTTCTCAGCTTTGAAGACAGACTGCTAGAAAACAGCTTTATTTTTTTGGCTTCAAAAACAAGGCACGTGTTAATTATGCACCGTACAAACGAGCTCCTTCCCACCCTGTCTTGCTTTTGGGGGAGGTGATTCTTTCCCATCATTTATGTTCAGTCTGTACTAGCAGAGGAGTTCGTGGTGCCTTCATGGCCAAGTGCAGTGCTTTGCTCACAGCATGGCCTCAGCCTTGGTCTTGCAGGCAAAGTGGGGGTTTCAGGGTTCTAGGGGGGTTGTTTTGTGGTGCTAAAGCTGCAGCATTAAGAGCTCTGATTTGTAAGTGATCAGTAACCACCTTCTCTTTTGTGTTTCAGTGTTTGAACTGGTGAAGCAAGGGTGAGTATTGAATTCCCGATCTAAACCTACTAAAGCACCAGCATGGTATGGGTTTGCCACCTGAGGTGGGTGTGGAATGCAGAGATGATGGGGAGGTTTGTGGTGGGTCTCCTATGGGTTTGGGTAGCATCTCCCCAACCCAGTTCTGTACACCTCCACTTGGGGCCACGTATTGTCACTGGCTGGCAGCAAAGACTCCGGGACCTGTTTCAACATGGTGGGGAACGACCTATCTCTGTTGCCTTCGCAGCCCCGTGATGGAAATCCCAACTCTGAAACCTCTCAGTGAGGACCAGGCTCGGTTCTACTTCCAGGATCTGATCAAGGGCATTGAATACTGTGAGTGTCTGTGCAAAAAGGAAAGGATTTCTTATTTATTTATTTATTAATTTAAACACCCAGGGCTGGTGTTTCTGCTGGTGTACAGTGCCATTTCCAGTGGCACAGGGCTTTTGTAGCTGGGGCTGGTGGTGGTTAGCAGAAGGCTTACAGTTGGATGGGGGGTTCATGGCTCTTTTGTTGCTGCTGAATTGCTTGTTTTTCCCTTGGCTGCAGTGCACTATCAAAAGATAATCCATCGGGATATCAAACCTTCCAACCTCCTTGTGGGGGAAGATGGGCACGTCAAAATTGCTGACTTTGGAGTGAGCAATGAGTTCAAGGGAGCTGATGCCCTCTTAACCAACACAGTGGGCACCCCCGCCTTCATGGCACCAGAGACACTCTCGGAAACCAGGAAGATCTTCTCTGGAAAGGTATTTAACAGTGATTTGAGGGTTACTGGACTAATCTTCCTTGCACACACTGTCTGCTGCAGATGTAACTATGCTTTCTCCTCTCGGCAGGCTTTGGACGTCTGGGCCATGGGGATCACGCTGTACTGCTTTGTGTTTGGGCAGGTAATGAGATTGGTATTTTTCAGTGCTGTTGGTGGTCTGGGGGGGGTTGCTGTCCACCCCCCACATGCCAGGTATGTGATAGGACTTGCACCCAGAATCCCTGTTCGAGGAGTGGGGAATTGTCAAAGGGAGCTGGGGATGTATGGGTGGAAATGGGAAACCTCTGCCTGTCCGTGGGATGGTGCAGACAAAAGGGCCGTGTTTCTCTTTTTCCCTAGGGAAAATATTCTGTGCCTGGCCAGATTTCTTAGGAAAGGATCTGTTATAGTGATGTGGTCATTTTTAGTCAAATGTTATTTTCTTTGCTTTTAAAAGAAGACTTTGATATAATAGGAAACTTTCTGGTATTTCCCTATAACTGACTTCTTGTTCTCCATCAAACCCTGCAAGATCCTGATGCTCGACTGGCTGCCCTGCTGCTGCTTCTTAAAGGAGGTTGTTGCTTTTCTCATTGTTTTTTTTTCCCTTCATGGTAGTGCCCTTTTATGGATGAAAGGATCCTGAGTTTACACAATAAAATCAAGACACAAACGTTGGAGTTCCCAGACCAGTAAGTACCAAAAACCCAACCCTCAACCCTTATTTTAAAGCTCTTTTGAGCTGTTTCTCAGGTGCTGCCTGGGTGGGCCTGGCTCTGCTCCTCTGTGGTTTTGGAAAACCAGGGCTTTGAGCCCTTTTGTTCACCCTCAGCCCTGGAAAACTTCCTTTGCATTAAACGTGCAGGCAACATCTCGTGGTTTGCAGTTGCTGAAGAAGGAGCGATTGAAGCTGCAAAGGGAACAGATGAACCTCTGCAGTTGTTGCCTGTTGGGTTTTAGCCTGGGTGGAATTGGTGTCTGGGTCTCCCAGCCCCATACATGGGGGACCATAGTTCAGATTGCCCAAAAAGGGTATATTTTGCTTCTCCGGGGGTATTTGGAAGGAAAGGGCTGTGTGGCACCTGACTGCATGAGTACCTGGAGCTGCATCCTTGCCAGGGCTGGGGTCCAGCCCCAGTCTGCCCAGGAAGGCCTTCGCAGCTGGCATGGGGGTGAAGGGAGGCACCCCTTTCCCTGTCTCATCTCTCCCCTCTCCTTTCCCTAGGCCAGAAGTTACAGACTTCTTGAAGGATTTGATTACACGGATGCTGGATAAAAACCCCGAATCTAGGATTTCCGTCCAAGAAATCAAGGTACTGACTCAACCCTCTGGTGATCCTGTGGCTTCACTTCTGTTGGGTTCTCCTTGCTTGGCTTTTTTTTTGGGAGTCAGTTTGATCGCGCCAGGCTAGGTCCTCCCCCTGTGCCCAGGGCCCCTGGGCAGGTAAGTCCCAGCTCCTTCCCCTGCTCCGGGACCTACTCAGTTTTGGGACCTTTGGTGCCTACAGAAGTGACAGGCAAAAGGAAATTCCCTGAGTACAGTATTTCCTCTGCTACCAGGAAAGTACTGTGCAACAGCCTTTCGCAGGAGATTTCTGGTCCTCCGCCCCTGCAGGAGCCTGGAAGGGGCGAGAAGCTGAGAAAATGGAGACTAAGGTAGGGGGAAAGGATTGCGGGGGAATTGCTGAACCATTTTGTGCTCCTCCTGCAGCCACCCAAGATGCCAGGTGTGTGGGCAAGGAGAAAGAGCGGTTTCTGCCCTTTGTCGTGGATTAATTCAGGTCCAAGGCTAGAGCTCGGTGGGTCTCCCCATCACTACTGCTCATATGTATGGTCTGGAATAAATCACTCCTGTTCCTTGGCGCTCTCTCTCATCCATAAGATGAAAGAAGGTCTTTTTCCCTGAAACCCACTGAGATGCCCAGTGTTACAGGTCACCAAGGTTATTACTCGCTTGCATAGATGGGGCCAGTGCTGACTCCAGGTGAGCTGCACCATGGCATTTTCTGCTCTGGGCTGAGCCTTTCCCAGGGGCACCAGGATGAGCTGGCTCACCAGTGAGGTGGCACGTCTTCCCCCTGCTCCCTGGCATCTCAGGAGCACGTAGGGGCCATAGCTTGGGTGAGGAGTTGCGTTTGCCAGGCTGGTGGTGTTTGAGTTATGAAAAAGAGGAAATCGTTCCTGACAGGCTGTGTTATTAATTGAAGTTGCACCCTTGGGTCACCAAGAACGGAGCGGAGCTGCTGCCCACGGAGGATGAGAACTGCACCCTCGTCGAGGTGACGGAGGAGGAGGTGGAGAATTCAGTCAAGCACATCCCCAGCCTGGCCACCGTGGTGAGTTTGAGGGAGGCAATGATCTGTGGGCACATGCTGCCTTTTGGGGTGGTCCCAAGCAGCCAGAGGTTGATGCTGAAGGGCATGAGCTTTGGGCAGGATTACAGCAAAAGACCTTCCTTCACTCGGAAATAAGTGCTTCAAGACGGAGTCTCAGCATCTCGCTGGAGGCAGCCATACCCCACAGTGTGTGGGTTTATTTATTAGTGGTCCCAAAGGGACTTGTCAGCGGGTTGCCGGTCTCCATGCTTGAACTGGCTGCCTAAATATTGCTGTATTTGCTCAGGGTAAAAGGGCATCTGGTCCAGGACCTGCCAGGAGTGAGTGTTTTGGCCAGACACAAGGAGCTCCAGCCCAGCTTTGCTCGTCTGGCCGTAGGGACTGTGTGAGCTTCGGGGGATGGAGATTTTATCTGGGCCACAGTGTGTGCCAGCCCCCGCCTGGAGCTATTCTTGGGGAATTTATCTCATCTCTTTTCAAGCTCATATTTTTATTCTCTGCAACCCACTGTGGTGGTGAGAACCACAGCATAACCCTGCCCTGTGTGGAAAGTGAAATCCTTTTGGCTTTTGAACCTAACGATTTCTTTGGGTGCCCACAAGCCCCTGTGCTAAGAGAAACATCGAGCAACCATTTGCACTTCCCTGGCATGGCATTGTCTGCCTGTGGACACCCAGGCTGTGATGTTTTTCAGGTCTCCCTTTGAAGCCCCTTTTCCATCTTGTGGCTGTGCCCATGTCTGGCCCCGTTACTGGAGCTCTCTCCTGCTGCCATACCCTGCAGGAGTCTCTTCAGCTGCAGATAACATTAATATGCAAATATGCTGTTCAAGGTGAAAAAAAACCCGGATCTTGCTCTAAGGAAATGACCATTGATGAGGGGTTTTCTCCCCTTTCTCATGTTTGGAGGTGACTTGCTGCGATGTAGGCTCAGTGTCAAAAATCCAGCTCGGGGCAAATGAGGTTTTACTGCAACTCCTGCCTCTTGAATAACACACCGCCTCCAGGCAGATCTTGTATTTGTTATTCAAAATTGCCCTCGGTGCCTCCTCTTTGTGCACCCAACTGCAGGAGATAATGCTTCTACAAGATTCAGTGGCTTTGACTCTTGCATAAAATGCCTTCCCCTGTGGGACCCTGGTGGTGTGTGTGCTGCAGATGTGGGGAGGCTCTTGGTGCAGCGTGATGAGCAGATAAATAAGGCACAGTGGGACAAGAAGCAATCCCAAATTAATCCAGGTGTTCCCGGAGAGGGATGCACATGCTGAGGCAGGGTCCTGTGCCACTCATGTCCTCCTCTGCTCCCACCAGCAAAATATTTTGGGGGATGCCTGGGTAGAACCCTGACACTCGCTCTGTTCTCAGCAGGCTCCTATTGCAGCCAACGCTGGGCAACTCTGTGGTTTTCAGCCAAAGCTACACAAACAGCCAGTTTTTCAACTTGGTTTTGGTAAAAGCTAAGGCAAAATTGTGCTGGTTTCTTCCTTCTCTTCTCCCTTTCTAATTAATTCTTTTGCCAGGTAATCACAGGGAACTGGGAATTTGCAGGTACTGGATGCAGTCATCAGTAAAACCTACTCCTACAGGGAGAAAATCTTCCCAGACTTTGCTCTCA
The DNA here is from genome assembly GCA_013400555.1 of Jacana jacana. NCBI lineage: Eukaryota > Metazoa > Chordata > Aves > Charadriiformes > Jacanidae > Jacana > Jacana jacana. The sequence goes on along the minus strand of VZTM01006765.1, from coordinate 107,416 downwards.
TTTCTACCCACTCACACCTAGTGTGGTTTGTCTGCATGTTGTTTTGGACGAGGATACAGTTCCTTTATTCAGCAGCTGGAGACTTGTACACATGCTTCTATGTTCTTTTTTTTCCTTTTTTTTTTGTTTTAAAATAGAACTTTGACTTGTTTTCTCTGCTTTTAACTACCTGAGCATGAGAATTGGGTGTTCCTGTCGCTCCTGAATGAAGGGAAGGTGGTAGCATCCCTGATGAGCTCCAATCTGGTCTTGCAGATCCTGGTTAAAACGATGATCCGGAAGAGATCCTTTGGGAACCCATTCGAGGGGAGCAGGAGAGATGAGCGGTCATTGTCTGCCCCAGGGAACCTGCTGCCGTAAGTGTCATTGTGGCCCAAAAGGACATTTGCAGCTTGTCTCGTGCCCTGGAAATCACTGCAAAGCACAGGAGGAGAATTTGAGGAGCTGGGCTTTGACACCTTTTGTGTGGGGCCATGACTGGGACCTTCACACACCCTCTTTCTGACCCATAACCACATTGTGGGATGATTTTTTTGTGACATGGCATATCCTGCCCCTCCGATGCGCTGAAAAACATCTCTATATGGCACTTCCAGCCTGTTACAGAGGAGCTGGAGGGAGACAACACATGCTCAGGGTCCCAAAGGTGCTGTGGTGGGGAAGGAGGCAGATGCTGGTGTCTCATTGTCTGCTTTGCTTTTTTCCGAGTCGCTCAGCAACTGTTTTATTTCCTCCTAAAGCAGGAAACAAGGCAGCGAAGATAATCTGAAATGCAATGACTTGCCCAACGTGGGAGAGGAGGAACTTCTCTCGTGAGCATCGACTTTATGGGTTCTGTTTAGCAGCTTGGTCCGGGGCACGTTATTACAGCGTGCAGCTGAGGGTGAGTGATGTTAACAGGGCCTACGCCAAACACAGCATGACACGGCGCTATTTCAGTATAATGCTGGATGTAGAGCTTACACAGCAGCATGTTAGAAGACATCTGACTACTTGTCATAAACATTGAGCATCTCCGATGGCTTGGACTGCTGACTTCTCGTGGGAAAGGTGCTGGCTGGCAGCAGAGGGGTGGGCCGTTGGGTTGAGCAGCGACAGCGCTTTGCAAAAAAAAAAACAAAACAAAAGCCAAACCAAAAGGAGAAAAAGCAGTCAAACAAAAATGCATTTGGAACTGCTTTTACCTGGTTTTAATGCCAAATAATTTCCGGGGACTGAGGCCAGCGTCCCACGGGTGGTGGGTGCCCATCGTGCAGTCGGTGGGCCCAGGCGGAAGGGCAACAGCCAACAGTTACAAACGGCAGGCCCTGGAGAGCCCGCGACCCGCCGGAAATGCTGTTGCATCTATTTCTCGTCGTTCTGGTTTGTTTTTAATTGACACCTTTTTAACTGCATGGGAACAAAGCAAAAACCCACCTTTTCAGCTTTTTAAAGAATGCCTGCCTTTGTGAGCCAAGTTGTGTTAAACAGCATCTTCGGGGCGCTCAGAAAGTGAGCTTAATTACCTCCTAAGGTAATTAATGCCTTTCCTAAGGTCTTGGTGTGACTAGGACTTGGTAAGTTGAATATTCAGTGCATGAAAGGAAAAGGTATTTAAGGGCTTAAGTTCAGTCTGAACTATTTTTGCTGCAGACACAGGAGTGCAAGGTGGTGTTGGGCTGAATGTGTTGAACAGCAGAGGAAGCACTAACTACAGTTTGTGTCTATACCTTTTACTTGAGCTAGGTAGATATATTATTATTAAATATAAAATTCAGGGTAAAATCCTTCACTTCCATGTACATTACATGGTTTACTACAATTAAAAATAATACAATACAACTTATGCTATTTTTTAAGTATAGACTTAGGGCTTGCGTAGAATTTAAGATCTTACTGAAATACTTAGATTAGCTAGAAATTTTCAAATAAACTTTTGTTTTCCAAACTCTTAATCTGGATTTTGGGGCCAATGCTATGTATTTTTTGCAAGTTCGTTACCAGTAATTTGTGAATGCCTGTGGATCAGAGACTTGTTAGTAAATTAAGTGTATTCCTAACTCATGGGTTGTTTCTTATGAAGAGCTCTTTCACCTTCAGTCAGATTACTCTGATTATTTTGTGGTGCTTGTAAAAAAAATAATAATCTATTGTGTGGTGGGAGAGACTCTGGTGTCCAGACTCACTTTCCCAAGGTCTCTGTGCCCGGACAAAGCTGGAGAAGGGCAGAGTGTGGGTGAGCTGGAGAAGAGTCAGGGTTTGCCTGGGGAAAGGGGTCACGGTAAGTAGAGTTGTTTTGTGGAGGGAGCATGGGACAGACAGGGAAAAGGTCTGACCTCTTCTCAGTCTGATGTGGTGGTGTGACCTTGAATGAAGCATTTAAAATGATTGTGTCCTTGAAAGAGGGGGAGGATTGGAATGTCCCAAGCATGTAAGGGACTCCTGAGGCGTAATCCTTCACCCTAAGAAGGCACTAAGAGACCCAAGTATTTCGGTTAAGGGTCAGACCTCTGCCTGCTAACCCTGGCCAGAGGTGTGCTGCCTTTAGGAAGTGACTGTCCCCTTGTCTTCCTTGATCTTGGGCACTGCAAGCAGCAGCGTGGCAGGTTCCTTGGCCCTGCTGCAGTCAGACCTGGCCCTGGAATTCCTGGTTAGGACGGGTCTTTGTTAAAGCTGGTGCAACGTTAGCAAGCGTGCAGGTGCCTACACAAACCGTCCCTTACATCTACTGATGACTTGAAGCAATGCTCCCCCTAAATCACAATTTATTACCGAAGCATTGTGCTGCTGGCCCCTCTCTGAAGCCAGTGACAATGGTTTGTGGTTTAGGAGCAGTACTATGATGGAGTCTGGAGCCATAAGACACGCACTGTATTCTTCCCGTTTTAGTCCAAGGCTATGCCAAAGCCCTGCAGCTTCAGCTACGGGAAACCCCAAACAGGTAACATGGGTGCCAGCACTACTGCAGCTGCCTGCTCCCCCTTTCCTAAACAGGACTTTTCATTGCAGAAATGCGTGTGAGTGGGCAGCTGGCTTCTCTAACCTTGTAAATGGACTTGTTCTGCCAAAAAAAAGGGGGGGA
>VZTM01006765.1:84663-104332 GCA_013400555.1 Jacana jacana | reverse complement strand
GGTGGGTGGGAGGGGGACTCTCTGAGTAGTTGTAGCTGTTGCGTAGTGATGTGTGCGGTGTGCTTCGGTCCAGGTGAGGTGTAGAGGTGTCCTGTGCTGCGTATCTGGGGTTTGTGATTTGTTGGGTGCCTAGCGAGACCGTTTACATTTACCAAACAGGCTTGGCCAGGTGCAACACAGCTTCTAAGCAGAAGAAGCTCTACTGATTCCTCCGTGCCCAGCCACATAGTTCCTGGGCCTCAGATCAGTGTCTTATGGCTAGCAGGGGCTTGGCTTGTAAGGATCCAGAAGCTCAGTGCTTCCCTAAGGAGTTCTCCAACATGACTGTCTCCTGGACTGGAGTGCCAGCTCCAGGAGGGCTGCAGCCAAATGCACGTTTCTGAAAGAAACTTGGTGTAGATCTTGTTTTTCTTTTTCTTGTTGAGTAGTTCTGTGGAAAGCATAAAAGCTTGGCTGTGTGAGGAAGAGCTATCAAACTGCATGACCTGTTAGAGAAGCTGTAGTGTATATATATATATATTTATATATATAAATCTGCTCAGTTCCCTAGCGGCTGTTCCTTAGTAGTGAAGCTAGCTTTTCTCTTATAGTGAGGTAAACATTTTGCTTGTGCCTTGGAACTGGGCTATAGCTTGATTTCCCCAACTCCCTTCCTTTCAAGCAAGCCCAGTGCTGACTTGTAGGCTTAATGCTGGGTACTGAGCCTTTTTGGCTCTGAAAGCACACAGGAAAGTGCTAAGGGGAAACCAGGCCTCTTGAGTAGTTTTTCTTTTGGTGGTCCCCTCTTACTGATCAGGCAATTGATCTGTTTCTTTTCTAAGGTCCTGAACTGTTGCTGATTTTTATACTGTTTGTTTAATGACCGAGGCTTGTGTTTCATTCCTACCCCTTTATTATGCATTTAACTTTATCAGGTGTATCAAGTTTAAATACTGTGTATTTACCACTTTTAAATTATATTACCTAAGAAGAAAAACAAACCTAAGTGTTTTTCCACACAGCTGTTCAAGCATCTCTGTACAAGTTGAAATAAATGACATGCAACTGAATCAAGAGTTAGTTGATCAAGTAGAACCGTTGTTCTGTTTTGACTGGTCTTTATCAAGCTGTGAGAGTTTGCCTGTTGGAAGAGGAGTCTGAAAGCATCTTCCTCTGTTAGTGAAATCTGGTGCTCTACCATTATGGGGGATCTTGGGCCAGGACAAGACCAGAGTGGCTTTTAGCCACTGCCTAATCCAGCCTGAGCCTTTCACATACACAGGCTGGAACACTGAGTCCTGGAAAGGCACCATTTGAGTTGGGACACTCAGTTTAGGGCTCAGCAGCAGGCAAATAAAGAAGAAAACAAGGCAGTACGTTCTAGCAAACCCACTGTGCTGCTGGAGGAAGGCAGCAAAGCCCCACCCAGGATGCTGAAGGTATGGAGTAGGTCCTAGGGTTCTGTAACACTAGAGAAAGGTTCAGAGAAAGAGAAGAGCTGGACCTTGCTTACCAGTGTGATCACTAGAGCTGCTCAATGTCACACAAAGCTAGAAAGCCAAGAAATTCACTTAAATCAAATTGTCTAAACCCATTAAATGAAGCAGTTGAAACACTGTCTAGGGGCAGCAGTGAAAAGCACAGGAGATGTGCCAGGGAAGGGCTCTGCTCTGCGCAGTTGGTACCAGCGTTTGGTTAAGGCCATGCTAGGCTAACGCACCCCGGCCTCTAGCTTTCAAGTCTTTTCCCTTGGATAGGGTTTTAATGCAACAAGGTGGAGCAGAAACTGTAGTTGCAGCTGCACTTTTGCTGAGAGAATCAACAGGCAAAGGAGAGAGCAGCACTGGCTCCAAGAGCTCTCCAGTAACAGTTGTTATCTGTGTAAAATGGAGACAGTTCACTGACCCTCACCTTCACAGGCCTTGGGGACAATAAACAAGCAAAACCTGGCTTGCAGGGCTCCAAGAGGGCTGAAAGAGTAATATTTTATTAAAAAGAAAAGTAAATTTTAAAGTAGTACCATAAAAAGTGGACAAAACAGAAAAATACTCTGTAACCAGTAAGCCATTTACTGTAACACAATGGAACCAGACACTGCTTTGTCTCAGTCAGTGGCTACTGGAGCTTGGAGACACAATTAAATAGAAGGCACAGGCTCAGCTAAGCATCACAATCCTTAAGGGCAAGGAAAAGTGATTTGACAAGAACCAGAAGCTGCTCTCCCAAGGTCAGACAACACCTGGCAGGGGCCATGTTCACTGTAAGGAAGAATCTGTGCTGTTACCTGTGCTCTCTGCTCCCAGTGAGCTCAGGGAAAGAAGGACTGTCAAATGACAATGCTGGAGCAGTCCCTGTCCCAGGCTTACGCAGTGCAGAGGCCTAGCAGAAAAGCACAGTTCTCCCCTTGTGCTTAGTGCAATTAACCTGAAAAGACAGAGCAGACCTGATTGTTCTCTCCAGGGCCAGTGCCAGCCAAGGGAGTGAGCAGCAGTAAAGAAGGTCCCTTTCTCATGTTTCTTTCCCCCTTCCTTCCAACGAAGAGCGGGTGGGTGTCATGGCAGGGTCAGAGAAAGGTTCACAGCAGCAGTTGGTGCTGTAGCAATGGGAAGTCAGGAGTTTGTTCCGTATGTGTCACCGACTCCCTGCAAAGACCAGATTCAGTTCTCTGCCAGAAAACTCTTCTTTCTCCCCTTCCTCTCACATAAAATCCTCTGCTCAGGCAAACCACTTGGACCTTACATTTGCAATACCACAAGGTTTTTTCATTCAGAAATCCACCCTCCTACCAAGCAAGAGGCTGCAGGACTAAGCTCTACCCTCAGCACCAGTCAAGCAACCCCACTCAGTCCTCTGCTGGCCAAACAGATCATGTGGAACCTGAGGGGAGGTGTAGCTGTGGCCGTCAGCATACCCATCTCAGAAAATACTGTCCCACTGAATGGGTTTGTTCTTAGCAGCAGGAACTCCCAAAAGCCAAGAGGGAATGATTTGATGGGGATTAAAGGCACGGTCTGCAGCTCTCAGAAAGCAATGGCCAAGTACTGCAACCCAAAAAAAGAGGTGCAGTGGGAGCATGACAAGTTCTTCAGTGTACATTTCCCACTCCAAGAGTGGTTGCCCAGGAAACATTGCAATATTTGTTTATAGCACTCCTCCCTGCAACAGCTTTGAGGTAAAAATTAGCTTCTCTGACAGAGTTTCCTCAGAGCTGTGGTTCAAAATCCCGGTTTGATGTGGCCTTTCTACATCCTGTTTCCGAATCTCTCCAGATTCAGAGGAGGAAGCAATTTTGCCTTCACTCTGCTTTCACTGATGCTTACCAGGTCATAATCCTCCACATATTTGTATTTCTTCTCCCGATAGTAGTATTTCTTCTTCATAAAATACAGAACGACAATGTCACACAGCACTGTTGCCTAGTGGAGATGGAAAGAGTTTAAGACAATGATCCTCAGAACTGAGGCATGAATCCAGAATCGAGACCAGGTGCAGACAAGCATCACTTACCACACCAAACAGCGCTAAGCCAGAGCCGATGTTAATCATGGTAGGAATTACATCAAATTTTCCTGCCTAGAAGACAGTTACAAGAGGGAATAAAGGGGAAATATGTTTTTTTCAGCACCTCTGAAAGCCCTCACCACAAGACCCCCTGGAATTAAGGCACCCTACCTTTCCAAACACTATGATTTCAAAGCGGATGCCATAAGCTTTGACAAGAGTCCGTGATTCAGTGCCATTACTATCTTTGTAGTATTTTGCAAACCTGGAGAAAAGACAGATCAGAGCTTAGCTGGAAGTTCTGAAGATCTTTTTATGTGATCATGCAACATCCAGATGTGTGTTCCCAACCTGAGAGGATGGGCTGAGCATTGGTACTTCCAGAGGCAAGTGCCAAATGATGCAGATATCATGCAGGCAAGCACGTTTAAGAGGAAAGCCTAGAACATGCCAATTTAAGACAGCAGTTAGCACAAACCAAATCAGTAAACTCACAAAGCACAGGAAGGGGAGAAAAGGTAGCTGTAGTGGGGGAGCAGAAGGACAGACAGAAAGGAATGCAGCTACACATGAGAGTTAGCCCTCCCCAGAGAGAGGCGAGCAGGATGCTGCGGAAGAGATGCAGCCACGAGAGGGCAGGGAGCAGGCAGCACAGCGCAGCACAGCTCAGCCTGGCACACAAAAGCTGCTCTTTGTCCCACACAATGCGACCCACAGGCAGAGGGGTGAGAACAAATAAGTGGGATCAGACTTACTCCGCCACATGGTTGACTAAGCCAGAAGGAAGCAGAGAAGAGGGTGGAAGAGAAGAGGAAGGGTTCATAAGGGGCTGCATCACAGTCTGGAATTAGCAAGAACGCTTCAGAACCCGCACCAGCTGGGCTGCAGGATCTTCCAGCTGGTCTCGCCTGACACCCCAAGACCTGCAGGCCTGGCACCTCCCAAACACAGGCTTCTGCACTCTTCGTGCCAGCAGCTTCTCGGTGAATTCATTCGAGTTCCACCAGAAGAGCTAAGTGAAAGTTTCTGATTCTAGAAACAAGCATAGCCCTGAACTGTGTTTCCTCATGGGCAGGACTCTTGTGAGGAGTTTGGCAGGGTGGCCAATCCACATTATTATAGCTCTGAGTCTCGATGTCACCAGCTACCTGGGGCTCTGCGCTGGTGGTTTTGCTGGCCAGAGTGTGTATGTGGTGGTGTATGCCAGAAGGATTCTCCTGGTGCAGATATGGTTTTCAACTGACAGAGCCACTTTCTAGAGGTTAGTTTTTCCCTTGTGCACAGCAGAGGGGGTGCTTCAGTCTCCCACCCTGACAGCCCAGCCCCATCAAACACTGCCCCATCACCACAGCCTGAAATGGTCTGTTCTCACGCTGTGCTGCCACGGAAAGGCTGGCCCAAACGGTTACCCAAATGCTGATGCAAATATGGCTCACACACCCTGACACCACCAGTGGAGCTCCACTGACCTTCCCTCTCCACTGTGTTTGCACACAGCAAGGATACCACCTGCTCTACATTTTACAGCATCAAACTCTCCAAGTTTTATAGTCCCATCGGAAGTCCAAGGACTAACCCTCAGCTGCCAGAGGAGTGCAAACAGCCCACAGCACTCCACCAGTGTCAGATCGAGCCTCAGGGACAGCAGTTGCCCTCCATAGCCACATTACCTGAAGTTGTAGCCAGGTGAGACAGTGTGGGCAGAGTCCTTGTTGTCGAGGCGCCGGAAGGAGTACTTTGGCACACAGTGGGAAGCAGCTCTGTCAAGGTTGCAGTCCCAGTTGATCTGCAGTGCCATGACTCCACCCTGCCAAGCGGAGGAGAGGAGAAGGTGAGCAGTCCAAGTACCCAGCAAGCCCAGCACTAGGCTTTCTGCTCACCAGGACCCTGATATACCGGCTCTTGTCCCAGTCCAACACTCTTTCCCCCTGCTACAGAAAGATCTTGCACATAACCCCACCCAAACAAGCCAAGGCCAAGTGTCTGTCAAGTACATTGACTTCAGTCCCTCTGGCCAGAGCAGTTCTCCATTCTGCAGCTACTCTGTGTATGAGGCACAGGGGGACAACCACCTACCACTCCTCTTCTACACATCTGAGGCCCAAGAGAAAGGTCTGCCAAATACCTCCACAGCCATTTCCTGGAAGTCCTGCCCTGCAGCTTCAACTATTTTCCCTAAACGAAAGATAGGGCAGAAGGGATCTGTCTTGGAGTCATAGATGCAGTTCTTGAGGTAGGTAGAGTTGATATCAGGGAGGATGTTTCGCCTGCAGGGGAACAAAGAGAGACTATCTGTTGCATCTTCTTCCACTCCTTCAGCTACCCTTCACTGTCCAAGGGACCAGACAGTGCAATGCCCCATAGGCTATTTACTTGCTAAAGTTGAACTTGGGGTACCAAATGTTGTTCTTCACCAGAATGGTGAAGTTCTCAGCTTCTTGAAGGAAAGCTGGCCTACAAAACAGTAAGAAAAGGAAGTAAGTTTCACGTATATTTTCACAAACAGGACTCTGCAGGGTCCCCGGTGATCATTTCTTTAGCTTTTCCCTATAGTACCCGACAGGGAGAAACATCAGCTGCATACTGCTAGTCTCCTTCTCAGGAGGGCCACCACAGAGTAGGAAGACAGAGAACTCACTTGGGTACATGAGAGTCATCCTCCACAGGACACCACGCAAAGACTTCACAGGTCTTAACTTTGCTGCTGCTGTTGTAGGGTACGCACTCCCCAGTCTGGATGCCTGGAAAGACACACAAATGGAGATACTACCAAGCAACAGGGGTGGTATTTGCACTGTGGTATCTCCTCAGTCCTTTAGGTGAAAGCAATTTGCTCAGAGGTGAAGTGTCAGTATCAGGACCCTCATTATCTTCCACTGCAGCTTGTAGTGCAATTTCAGAGAAGGAAGCATCGGGGCCTTTTTCTGAGTCAAATCTTCATCTATGTGAAATACTGCTTCATAAACTCAAGGTCTTGAGAAAGCCCTCACACAGTTTTCTAGCTCACCAAAGCATACATCTATCCAGCATCTGGCCAACACAGTCTAAGCCCATCTGTTCTCCCCCAGCAAAAAAAATCTGAGCTCCCCTTTCAGCTCTCTTAGGCATGAGAGAACGAGAGCAAGGAGACTGAAGTGAAATGTTGTTTCCTTCACAGGAGGGAACGCACAGCACCAAGGCCCCAGCACACAGACTGAAAGGAGCCTTTGCAGCAGGCTTCTTACCGCTGCTGTGGGTGCTGACATATCCTGGAACACAGTCGTTCTTCACCTTGCACTCTGTTTTATCATCTGGAAGCTGGAGAGGAACAATAATTACACTACACTCTACAAACTCTCTCCCACACACACACCCCCACACAAGGCAAAATTGAAGCAGATCCTATACCTACCTCTGGGCAGTGGCCTTGGCGCTGATTCATTGTGAGTATCACATTGGTCATGACAAACACAGCTTTCTCCCCCTGAAGATGCAAAACAAGAAAGAAATTTAAGAGCGACAGTCTGCAAAGAACATCCAAGGCACTGCCCCAAATGTCTTTGTTGACAGAGCCCAGGTGGCCCCACAGAGGGGACTTGCTTTGGACAGTGCTGGTGTAGCACTAAAGGAGAACATTCCCATACATCCCACATTCCACAAGGCATCACCTGATGCCGCTGCCTTTGGGAGGAGGAAGGACTGTGGGACTAGCAACCCATTCTGTCCTCCCACTTGGCCTAAATTTCCTCATTCACATTATGAAAACAGAGATCACACAGCTCCTCAGGGGAGCCGCAAGGCAGAAGCAGAAACATAGCTCCAGCTGCAAGTCTGAGCACAACTCCTACTCCCTTGTTTCTTTGGGGGGAGAGGGGAGTTTGTAACATATATAGCAGAAATTGGACCAGTCCTGGTTCGTTTCTCCACTGAGACTTCCATTACTTTCAGGTCTGTAGAATTCGAGATCTGTTGTTTGTTTCTGCTCCACTGATATGCAAATATGATCACTCAGCCAAATTCTGGCTAAATCTGTAACTTCTTTCTGCGTCACATCTCATGCAGACAGTGACCCACAGCTAGCAGCTTGACCATGCCTGCCGGCCCTGAAGGCCACCACACCTTGCCCACACATGGCAGATTCCCATAGATCCACAATCAATCAGTAACCACTGCAATACCTCCTGTTCAGCTCCAGATCAAGTGACTCGCAGGCTATTCCTGGGGTTTCTGCCAACAATTGAGTTGTTCGCTTTAGCAAGCGGTAAGAAAGCCAACACGTGGTTACTGTCGCAACTTTTTCCTGAAGCCTGTAAAATCCTCCCTCCTATACAAGCACACACAGAAACACAGGCTTCTGGAAACAAGCTTCTCCAGGCCTAGTGGTGCAGGTGCTCGGCATGATCTGCAACGAAGCAAAGCTGCCTCGTTCTCTTGTATCAAAGCCATGCTGAAGCAGGACCTGCTCCAGACCTCTGTGGGCTTTGGCAGAGAAGCAGCCGTTTGTTAGAAAACCTGCTTGTGGAAGCGATGAGTACCTGAGGGGGGATGACGTAGTCAGCCACGTCCCAGATCCTGGCTCCCAAGGTGGACGTGTATGTCAGCGTTACTCCTTTCACCTTTGTGGTTACGGAACTGACCACGGAGTCTGTTTCCTGGTAGCCCTTCTCCCACAGAAACACCCAGCTGCAAGAGAAAATTTGCAAGAAAGAAACAACAGGAATCAGATAAACACCATAAACCAGCCCAGGCAGTGGGAATTTCCCCTTTTTTCATGTGTCATCTGAAAGGACCGGTCCAGTTTCATAGCGCTTCCCTACAAAAGGGTGACAGGACAAGCAATTTCCTATTTTTTCTCTTTTTCCAGAGTGGTTTGGCAGTGTATAATCGTTGCTTTCACGCAGGGCCCTGCCAGGTGAATGGCCATCACCCCAGGGACAGGGTTCCCGCTCCTGAGGGGACCTTTTCTGCCTGCAACTGCCTCCAAGCAGCCCCACAACCTCAGCTGGGCTGTCCCACTACTCGAATGTCACCTTCCAGTACCAGCACCCACGACCGCAGCCTACCTCTGGCCTCCCCTCAGCGCTCGCCTCCCGCCAACACCTCCCTGACAGAAAATAAGAGCCCCGACAGCCACCCCCCTCCATGAGGGAGGCGGCCGGCTCCGGCCCCTCAGTCTCCCGCCCCCCGCGGGGCTCCCCGGCGAGGAGCTGCCCTTTCCTCCCTCACGGCAGCCGCCCTGGCGGGGCTGCCGGCTTTCCCCCGCCCCGAGTTCAGCCCGGCGGAGAGGGGAACGCAGGCCGGCAGCCCTGCCGGGCCCACCCGCCCGCTCACCCGATCACGTAGGCGAGGATGGCGAGCTGCACCGCGCGGTTGATGAGCCCCACTTTGCGGCTTCGGATCAGCACGATGCGGGGGGTGTCGTACTCGAAGAGAAAGCTGTGTAAAGCCCCGCACGACACCATGGCGGCCTGGCAGGGCGGCGAGAGGGAGACCCACAGACCGGGCAGCCCGGCAGAGCCACAGCGCCCCAAGCAGCACGGAGAGCGTTCCCGCAGCCCCAGGGCTTGTTACCGGCTCGGGCTCTTGATTGCGGGCCCTCCTTCGCCAGCCGCGGACCGCCTGCCAGCTACCGGGGCCAGCCCGCGGCCGAGGCGGCGGCACTGATCGCCCGGAGGCGCAGCCTCTCCACCCCGGGCTGTTTTCGGCAGGGAAAAGGGGTTCACGGGTGCCCTTACTCGCCCTTTGCGGGGCCGGAGGAGGCCACGACGATGCTCAGGGGGATGGAACACCTCTGTTGTGAGGTCAGGCTGCGGAGTTGGGGTTGTTCAGCCTGGAGAAAAGAAGGCTCCATGGAAACGGCAGGGCCCATTCCAGTACCTGAAGGGGCTACAGGAGAGATGGGGAGGGACTCTTGATCAGAGAGTGGAGCGATAGGACAAGGCGGGATGGTTTTAAACTGAAAAAGGGTAGATTTAGATTAGATATTAGGAAGAAATTCTTTACGGTGAGGGGGGTGAGACATTGGCCTAGGTTGCCCAGAGAAGCTGTGGCTCTCCCATCCTCGGAAGGGTCCAAGGCCTGGCTGGATGGGGCTTGGAGCAACCTGGTTTGGTGGGAGGTGTCCCTGCCCAGGTCAGGGGATGGGACTTGATCTTTAAGGTCCCTTCCAACCTGAACCATTCTATGATTCTAAGACTGTCACCCTCCCATTCACAGAGAGCAAATCCTGTATTTATCACAGTCTTAAGTGAATACTCAGTGTAGTTCTTTCCAAAAGGAGTCGGTTCACATGCCAGAACAGGAATGCATTAATGCCAACTGTAATATTTTTTCACTCTAGATATATAAGATGCTGCAATACTAATACAATGCTGCAATGTTAAAACAATTAAAGCATATTACAACTAAAGATACAAATACAGCTGGCATAATCTGCCAGCAGTGTATCTGAAAATATAGGTGGGAAATGGAAATGGCAAACTGCTGGGTTAGCTCAGAAAGAAGAAAGCTTAGTTGAAAGGAGCACAGAATATACACGTTACAATCCTTCTCACCTTGTTTCTACAAAAATAGAACATGTCCCAGTATAACAAAAAAAGAAAGAACTGAAAAGGTGTTGGAGCACAGGTTAATCTACCCTGAATTTGCTGCTCCTGGGCTCTACTCTGGCCTTATGTATCATAGCATCATAGCACAAAGCCACTCGTGCTGTGTCAGGTTCAGTAGGAGGAGGTGTAGGAGGCAAGGCCTGTTTGAAGCTAAGAGCAAACAGGAGGCCAAAGTCCTACATTACAATTTCAATTAGTATGAATGAAATGCCCCAAAATATTACACAAAGATGGTAAAAGTACTTTTCCTGAGTTCAAGCTAAAAGGAGTAATACAAAGAGAACAACTGGGCTTTTCAGAAAGTGCTTTGTCTGTGCCACTGAAATCATCTAAAGTGAGCCTGTCTAATCTGGACAGCCCACAAGGCCTTCAACAGTGAGTTATGAAACTACGTGCTCCTTGGCCTCTTTCTAGACCCTCTTGATGCAGAGCTGCAGAAAGGGGGTGAGGCTGGGGGAAAAAAATGCCCAAGAACATGTTTTCAAGTGGTATCTCTTTTGGACTTCCTTCTTTCAAGGGGTCATGCTTTGAGATGACTCTTGGCTTCATCTTATTTTCAAGGTGCTGGTCATCTCCTAACTCAGCTGTGATTCTGATATGTAGAATCAGAATCAAAGGCAGGAGGGCCCAGAACCTCCCACTAAACTGTATCTCTAAGAATTCATCCCAGATCCTACATTTCCAAACCACGTGGGGTGACTCACAGAATGAAGCAGAGGCAGAAGCCAGCACTTCAGTTCAAGGTGTGTGATCCTCTATGCTAAGCAAGAGACTATTGTACCTGTCCAAAGCCAGTATCTAAGAATTCGGCTGTACTACAGAAGATTTTGGGAAGCTACATAAAGAAAACAAAGGCTAAACGTCTAAGGCGAGTCACAGTATGATCTCAAGTTGTGCTTCATCCCCATCTATCTTAAAACCAGTATAGTTGTTGACTTCTTTGGGATAAGTATGTCTGATTTTCCACCTGCAGCAGCTTGGGATGACGGCTCTGTCTTCCAGATCAAAATAACCAAAGCACCAGTGAATGTATTGCTTGTAAGCAAGGTGATGCAGCTGTTTGTTGCTGTTGCCATCTGCCAGGTTCAGAAAGGGATCTTTGTAGAGAAAGGCTTTCTTCAGGGTGTGATGGGACAGCACCAGCTGATGAACAAAGGAGAGGTTGTGATGCACTGCCCTTTTTCCTTTCCGCAGCAGAGCTGCTCATGGTACTTCTCTGTTGGCTGGCATTTGCCACAGCAGCACCATTTTTAGCCAGCAGTGTGCCCAGGTGGCCAAGGCCAAGGGCATCCTGGCTTGCATAAAAAATAGTGTGACCAGCAGAAGTAGGGAGGTGATTGTCCCCCTGTGCTCAGCACTGGTGAGGCCGCACCTCAAGTATTTTGTCCAGTTCTGGGCACCTCAGCACAAGAGAGATATCGAGGTGCTGGAGCGAGTGCAGAGGAGGGCAACAAAGCTGGTGAGAGGCCTGGAGAATAAGGCTTATGAGGATCGATTGAGGAAGTTGGGGTTGTTTAGTTTGAGGAAGAGGAGGCTGAGGGGAGACCTCATCCCTCTCTACAACTGCTTGAAAGGGCATTGTAGAGAGGTTGGTGCTGGTCTCTTCTCACGGGCAATGAGTGACAGAACAAGAGGGAATGTCTGCAAGCTGCAGCAGGGTAGGGTCAGGCTGGACATTAGGAAAAAGTTTTTCACAGAGAGAGTGGTCAGTCAGTGGAATCAGCTGCCCAGGGAGGTGGTGGAGTCCCCATCCCTGACTGTGTTTAAGAGCAGATTAGATGTGGTGTTGAGGGATCTGGTGTAGGGGAGAACTTGTAGAGTAGGGCTGATGGTTGGACTTGATGATCCCAAGGGTCTCTTCCAACCTAAATGATTCTATGATTCTATGATTTTTGGCAGCATGAGGAAGAGGCCACTTGTCTGAGAGGTTGCCCCAGCTCATGTTCTTCATTATCATCGGTCTCGTTGGATTCAGTGGTGCCCATCAGCTCAGATCCCTCATTATCATGGTTTCCGTTGGACTTGGGGGTGCCAGCATCACAGAATCTCACAGGGTGGCTCTGCAACAACAATTCCCCACATGCATTAACAAAACCAGCATTTGCTGCTTCATCCAACTGCAGAGCAAATTTACAACAGTCATCCTCACCATTGGCTTTTTCATTTGACACAGCACAATAGGGATAATGATGATAGATCAGCAGATCTGGAGGAGGATTGTCTTTCTGTGTTGCCAACGCCCACCCCAGTGAAATACGAATTGACACCTCGCAAGTTGTTTCAACACCAACGCACTCCCGCTGGCACAGACCCACCACAGGAAAGCAGCAATTTTCAGATGACTGTAGAAAATACATCCTCTGGACCTATTAACTTGGAGTGGACAAGAGGGATCTAGTTTTAGCCCCTCAGAACCCAATCTGGAAATACAGGGGGTTGGAGGAGACAGAAATCGGTTTGGAATGTCAGTCCTCAGTTCTCTGTTCTGAAGGGAGGATTCCAAAAGTTAAGTGTCTGTACTGAACAAAGCTGCCTTGAGCATGCTGCAAGCTTGTTTTCAGAGGCTTCTTTATCAAGATAACATGTGGCTTATCAAAACAGGATACATAGACCACCTGTGCAGCAGAAGAAATTAGCATTGTCAGCTGGAGTAGTTACTTGGAGAACTGGGGACAGACACAGCATGGGTCTGACCTCAGGGCATGGGTTCTCTACTCCGATAACCCTGTGCAACTGTATGTTGCAAGGCCCATATTTCCAATATCTGGGATAGCAAGGACATGGGGAGATGCGGGGCCAGAGGGGCCAGGAAGAGATGGTATGGCACAAAGTGTAGGAGTGTGGTTGTGCAGGGCCTTTAGGTGCTCTCCTCTTTACTCTTCTTTAAAAAGGCATGTCTAAAATGCCAGGGGATTAGTAGGGGAACTGTAGATAAATAGTCATTTATGTCTTGAAAAACAGGAAGAGGCAACTGGAGTTGGCAGGGAAGAGTCTTTGAGCACTGAGCAATGCCCTCTTCATGGAAACCCTTCCATGACATCCTTCTGCTACGCTGAAGGATCACCATTCCCTGTGGGTTTCCCCAATAGAGCTGTTGTGACCGAGGTGCCATGGTTGTGCGTAGAGCTCACTGCACTCATGCAGTGCATGCTGTGCATGGAACCTTCCTGGATCAGCTGCATTTTTGTATCCATAGAGCAGTAGTTTACATCCTTTACCTGTGTTGGATTCAGCATAGGCTCATACTTTTTCCTGTTGTACATTTGACAGAATGCTGATTTGTCTCATCTCAAGGAACTAATGACACAAATAAGTAGTTCAATGACACTCAGAACCTGCACATGAAAAAAAAAAAAGGCAAGTAGTGATTCCACTTTTTAAATGAGAGTGTATCTTCAGAACTGGTTGCATTAATACAAAAAATAAGTCTTTCACCACAGCAAAATAGGAGATCATGGGCCCAATGTTTTTAATTAGTTGAATGATGTTAAATTTTCTACCCTTAAAGAAAACAGAAAGGAATAACTGAGAGGCAATATCTGGTACCATTCACTCAGCTTGATGGCTTTTCTCTTTTTGTCTCTTCACAAAGTATCTCTGTCTCTTTACAATTCAATCAATTCCCAAAATTTCATAGACTATCTCAGACACTTTGCAGGGGAGAATAAACAACTTGAGACAGAGTCTGTGGTGACACACGGGGTTTGTGACAATATCATCATGTCATGGTGGTATCTGTTATTGTCTCAGCCTTGAACAACATTCTGCCTCTCTCCCAGCCCTGCCATTTCATCCTCAACTTTGCTCTCCTGTGCTGCTCAGTTCTGTTTAGATCTACTCATCTGACATGACTTCCATCCCAGACTGAAAGTTTTGGGAAGGAATCCCAGAGGTGATTCTGCCACTCTACTCTGTGCTTGTGAGACCCCACCTAGAGTACTGTGTCCAGCTCTGGAGTCCTCAGAACAGCAAGAACATGGACCTGTTGGAACGGGTCCAGTGGAGGGCCACAAAGATGATCAAAGGGCTGGAGCACCTCTCCTATGAAGGCAGGCTGAGAGAGCTGGAGTTGTTCAGCCTGAAGAAGAGAAGGCTCCGGGGAGACCATATAGCAGCCTTCCAGTATCTGAAGGGAGCTACAGGAGAGCTGGAGAGGGACTCTGTGTCAGGAAGTGGAGTGACAGGACAAGGGGTAACAGTTTTAAATTGAAAGAGGGGATATTTAGATTAGATACTAGAAAGAAATTCTTTGCTGTGAGGGTGGTGAGATGCTGGAACAGGTTGCCCAGAGAAGTTGTGGATGCTCCATCCCTGGAAGTGTTTAAGGCCAGGCTGGACAGGGCTTTGAGCAACCTGCTCTGGTGGAAGGTGTCCCTCCCCAAATGAGGGGCATTGGAACTTGATGATCTTTAAGGTCACTTCCAAATCTAACCAATCTATGATTCTATGACTATGACTGATGGACAGGAGAGAGGTGAGGGGTATAGGGCAGAAGTGGGACTAAGGAAATAGCAAGCTTCTCCCTCCACAAGGAAAAATAATTGTATTTACTTTGCCAGAGACAAGGACATCAAACTGTATTCCATAGCATTTGAAAAGGATTCTCTCCTCCTCCCCGCTTGGTAGCTTGTAGTACCTTGCATATCTGCAAAAAAGTAAATGAAGATCTGTGCAGCTTCCCCAGGTAATATAATGCCAAGAGGCTGCAGAACACAAAAAGAGGTGTAGTTTCTTCTCCTTTTTTCCTCCGTCCCTTTCAGCCTTCTGAAATGAAGGTATTGAGGCCAGCTTGATGAACAGCATTTTGCCCAGCATCTGACCTGGCAGTACAAATTACTACTATATAAATATATATATATATAAACTACACACAATACATACATAGAGATTTAGACGAACTAAAAGTCCAAGTACCATTCAACAAGTGTTTTGCAGTCTCAATTCAAACTGGAACCTGAAGCTGCAGAGAGTTCAATCACAGGTAAAGCAGGCAGAAAACCCCAGTAAGGCTCTGCGAGGAGCTGGCAATGACAAGTGCCCATGCTCTGAAGGCTTTAGTATCATGTTATCCAAGATCTTATCCAAGACCTTATCCAAGGGCTAAGAGTGCTGTACTGTTCTTGACAGGTTTACTTGAGTGATCTCCAAGTCCTGGTTTTCCATTTAGATAAGCAAGTCAAAGGGGGAAGGTACCTAGCTGAAGGGACAGGTCAGTTCCAGAGGCAGCAGGCACTCACAGAGGACTGTCATTGCTGCCTGTTCAAGCACCAAAAGAGTTAAGAGGATATGTCTGGTGCAAATGCCATCAGCTCAGACCTCTGCTTTCTAGCATCTCCAGGTACTGGTTTAGATGACAGATATCTAAAGAAAAATACATCTTCCTCCTTTCCTTTCTCTTTATGTTCAGTCCCTGCAGCTCTGCTTTGTCATAGTGATGCTAACAAACCAGCCCTGAGCAAGCTTTTACTTGATTCCACTCTCTCCTGCACATCCTACTGCAGGCTAAGTTTGGTAGACTTTCCAAATGCTTTTAGTCAGTTCCCTAGATCACGCGATTATTTGTCCCATTTACAGCGATCTGATTTGTATAATCTGAAGGCAGTGAGTCACTCAGAAAACCACCCTGTAACATGTTCTGCTTTTTCCTTGCTTGCACAGACATGAAATGCCTTTTTTTCCTGTGCTGAATGGTCCCAGAGAACGTGGCCAAGACAGGTTTTATGGGCCAGTTCTTAGCTTCTGAAGCCTGCAGGTCACTTAGGTTTTATTTGAAAGTCTTCCTAACTCTTTCCAGGATCAGAGGTTTTCTCTAGCCCTGAGGGTAGAGGTTATCTCACATCTCCTCTTGATGGCATAGAAGCTTTCTCCTCTGTAACAGCTTTGTGCTCAGAGATGACCTGTTAAGAGCTTCCATCCCTGGCTGGAGCTTTGCTTCCTAGCACCTCATGTACATCTTTTCTTTTGGAAGGCTAAAGCCTGTTTCCATGTAAGTCTACCACAAAATTTCCTTTTGAACTGAGGTGGAATCAATAGGGCTCCATGCAGACAGAGGTTATAAGCTGCCCAAAGTAGCTTTCCTGACTTCTAGAACAGCTAGACTGCAGAAGCAACACTCTGTACATGCCCTGTTTCTGATGCTCTTTTAATGGAATTTTCTGATCTTTGTTAGCTTTACGACACTGTGCTGGATGGACTTGTGATATGATATTTTACATTCTTATGATATATCACTGATTTCCAGTTTTTTTTTCAATATATTAAATGCAGGATCTAGCTCTCCCCCGCTTACTCACTTGGGTAGTTCTACTGAAATCAGCAGCTCTGTTTTCACAAGCTGGCGTTCAGTAGCTCAACAGTGCAGCACAGTTTGTGCATGTTCCTCGCCAAAACTTCCATGCTTGTTTTAAACAGTATTAAGCTCAATCTATTTCCTGCCCTTCAACTTTCACTGCCTTTGCTTTTTAAACTGCTGCACTGAACTACTCTGCTCCTCTCTTTTAGTTTTGGAGACATTAGAGAATGACATTTCTTTGTCAATAAATCTCTTGATTAACAGACAGGAGGTCAGGCCACCAGGATGTGGTGTGGCACACTCTCCCAGCAGCCTATATTCTCAGAAGAGGTTCACTTCTTGCAGCAAAATAACGCTTCCTGCAGCTGAACTGCAGCAAAGTAATCTTGCTACAAACTGGTATTTCAATACTTAAAAGATAACAAGTTCTTGGCATTCTGACCCCAGCTGGTAGTCTGACACTAAACAGCCTCAAAACTGCTCCACTGTCTTCTTCAAAAGCCCCTGCAGAAACTGCTTTGCCTATAAAAAACGTATTCAACAGAAAGGTTGCTGGCCTCAGCCTCACAGCACTGTCTTGCTTTTTCCTTGTGATCTCCTCCAGCTCCTGTCTGTGGTTGCCAGATCTGAGGCAACACCTACTTGTTCTTTGTTTGCCCAGCTCCAGCACAATGCAGCTTGGAACACACTGGCAGCTCCTGTACAGTTAGCATCATGAATCTATGAAAACCCACAATGCAGTAACAATCATGCCAGGAGCCAAAATAGAGTGTTGTTACCCAGGAGTTTTGACACAGACCTGAGGGACATCTTTAGTTTTAAACCTGCTAAGTGTTTGAAAAGGCTTTGTGTAACTACTTAGAACTGGAGTCGCGTCAGGATTGTTTTGTCAGAACTTCTCATAAATCTGCTATGTGCATGCAGAACCAAAAGCTCTAATTTGCTTTTGAATAAATCTTGATTCAGTGAACTGTGGGGTTACCCAGATGGAAGAAAAAAACTTTTGTTATTTTATTTGTGTTAATTGCCTTGGGAAACTCACAAGTTTAGGTAGTGTTGTCAAGCCTCAATTGCCATATGGTATAATCTGCCCAAACTATTCTCTGGTAGTTCCCAAAGTACTTGTTGGAAATTTCTAGGCCTTTTGACACAGAAATAAAATCTCCTGCAATACAAACGTGATCATTTGGAAGACAACCATGATGACACATCTATACAACTGCAGTAGCTGCAGGTTAAAGACATAACTACCAGAGTGAAGAAGTAGAATCAAACAACTTCTCATTCCCCATACCTCATCACACCTTTGCTTCAACTCAGAAAACATGTTACTTGATTCATATAACATTTTTCAGCTGATGTAGAATCTGGGCATTGTTTTTTTGCCATCAAGGCATGGAAATCATACTTTGGTCTGCAGTCGTAAAACCAGCTGTCCAAGATGCAGTCCCATTTAATCTGAATGGCAATGATTCCTCCCTAGAAACAGACACAGTAAACTTAAGGCACGGACAGATCTCTACAGACACGCTAACTCATAAGCACCATTTGCCAATCAAGCAGTTTTGTCTGGAAGTGACTTAGTACACGAGCTAGAAAGCTATTGTTCATTCAGGCTTTTCCTATCTTCTGTCTATTTCTCTTCATTTTAGTAGGGCAAGTGTGGATGTAGCTGATATACTTGTGACAGTCGTTTTGTTGTTTCAAAGGCTCAAACCAAAAGCCTGAGTGCAAGCCTTAGTTTTATAGGCACCCAGACCAAATGTTTCATCTTGAATGCACTATGCCAGGCTGAGAATCAATAAATGTGGCTCAGCTGATGACTCTGGGCAGGAGGACATTTTTTCTCTCCTTCTATTCTACCCATCTGTTAATATTGACCTTCTAGAGGTATGGCTGGATACTGTCTTCAGGGTATTTGGTTCAATATCCTAAGGAACAGAGTGGAAATATAATAGCAAAAATAAATGCTGTTTGACTCTGTGTCTTCTCACAGAGAAGAGAGAATCAAGAAGATGTCTTAACACTGAGCATGAGAAAAAAATGATACCACAGACCTTTACTGCCATCTCAGAAAAATTCTGATTTGCTTCCTTAGTGATGTATTCCAGACGGAATATTGGACAGAGTGGGGAAGTTGTCTTGTTGTATATGCAGGAAGTATTAAAAGGTAGTGGAATATTTAGTCTGTGAAGAACACATACAATTATTGACATTTAAAAACAAGCTGGAGCAGATATAGGTAAGGGACTTCACACTTACTAGAACCTGTGTTAAATGTGCTCGGTTTGTACGTACAAGTTTTTGGCTTTGTAGCTACCAGATCTGTATATCCCTCACTGTGATCCGGGAATCAAGACGAATTCTTTACTCTTTGGATATTACTGCCAGCAACATTTTACCAGGGTAAACTAAACACATTCACCTTATCATTTGAATCACACACCTGCTGTGCTATAGTTTAGTAATTTTACCCTAACATAAATCCCTATATCCGAATGAGCAATTCTGTTACCCGGTGCCATAGAGTTATGCTGGGAGGCTCTGCTCCAAAGCTCCTCTTATTTCTCTTGGTTCCTGAAGGATTCATAGGGCTGAAGAATTAAATAAACCTGAGATCTCTCACTCAGGCAGATACAGCCCTGAATGCATAGGCTTTTTGAGTAAAGAAGTGCAAATTTATACAGTCATTTTTTTCTGAGTACAACTACTTCAGAAAGCATTGAGGAATGTTTGCACTTACATGGTGTAATTAAATTTTGGGAAGATAATGTTGTTCTTTATTAGCACAGTGAAGTTTTCAGAACTGCTCAGAACAGCAGGCCTAAAAAAAGAAACATCAAATTAACCAACTTCTTTTACTTAAATACATCAGTTAATGTTATGCTACTTTACTATTACCTGGAAAGCTGTCAGTAGGAGGAATATGTTGCTAAGAATAACATTGAAATGCAGGGAGTGAAGTGGCTCGGGGCATCGAGAAAGAGATAGATGGTTTTCTTAGTTCAAAGTATAAATTGTTCTGCCTCTATTACGTTTGTGTGGGACAAGCCTAGCTGGGGTCTCTACCAGCAGCTGCAATATGATCTCAGGAGACTTCTCATTTAAATCTTGCTATAGAATAATAGTAAGAAAATTTGACAGCTGATGATTTCTGCACAATGAATTGACAGTTTTATTGCTGGTCCTCAAAGACAGGTGACCATTTTATAAGAATGAACCATGTGCTCGATCCTAGAGGATATCTCTGGAAGTCAGGAAATCAGGATAGAAAGAATTTTCCCACAAGTTGCCAGCTGCGTAGCCTGGG
>VZTM01006765.1:70770-81412 GCA_013400555.1 Jacana jacana | reverse complement strand
TCTCCCCTCAGCCTCCTCTTCCTCAGACTAAACAATCCCAACTCCCTCAATCGATCCTCATAAGCCTTGTTTTCCAGGCCTCTCACCAGCTTTGTTGCCCTCCTCTGTACTCGCTCCAGCACCTCGATATCTCTCTTGTGCTGAGGTGCCCAGAACTGGACACAAAACTCAAGGTGTTATATAAAAGAACAATGTAAATATCCCCCTCTCCACACCTATGTAAAAATATCAATTAATAAGAGAAAATAACAATGTGAAGCAGGTATAACCCTTACTAATTATTTGGCTGCTCTTCAGTCTGAGGTGAACAACTGGCAGGGGTGATAAAGGCCAAGACACCTGCAGAAGCAGAAAAAAAGTCCTTTCCTTGCTTACAATAACATTTTCCTTTATTATTTATGTCTTTTCCCATCTTTCCCACTCTCTCCTATAGTATTAAGCTCAATAAACTTAATAAAGGACTATTTGCTTCTTTGTTTACTAGCAGTCCCATATACTTTTGCCAGTGAAAGTCAACATGTATTTGGGAACTACTCTGCAAGGTCACACTTCTAGGCCAGCCAAATGAAGAGGAGAGCGAGCCTCAGCTGAGGAGCAGGTTTGATCTACATTGGTGGGAGACAGTCACAACTGCCAGCTGATTCCCTGAGAAAGAAAAGCAGCAATTGAACTAGATCTTGCATGTTATTTGCTGAGATACAGGCATAAAGAGCAACAATATTTGCTTGTATTGGACTGCTCCGAGGACAGTTCACTCTTTTACACCAACATGCATTCAATACATCCTAAATATAAATCACAAAACATATTTACCTCAGGGCAGGTCTTGTTAAGTTGATTATCTTTCTTAATGATGTTGGTCACCACGAAGGAGTTGGTTGCCTGCATGGAGAAAAGAACATAAATCTAACTGAAATTTCACATACTCAATTCAGACTGCAGACATTCCAGATTATCTTCTGGAAGGACAACAAGGCTGTTCTGGCTCAACTTCCCCCTGGTATACATTCAGATTTTATCCATCTCAAACAGGAAAAGCCAGGGACATCACCAGGGCAGGAATGAGCAGCCAGAGGCAAGAAGACACTAACTTTATTATTTTATTTTTGTTTTCCTTGGCATTACAACCAACATACACAGCATTAATTGGTAACACTATTACTCTGTTTAGTACAGCTATATTGGAGTGAATTATTAACAAAATATTAAACTGATTATATAAAAATACCAGAAATCTCGTAAAAGAGGTTTCTTTCCCCACCCCCATTAAGGGAGGAAATGAAGATCTGGCTTTAAACACTGCTTTCTCTAATGTAGGGTAATCCCATTGAACAACAGGACAGAGACATGTCAGGAAAGAAGCTGATGTATCAATGGAAGTTGAGTACTGGATGGACATTAAATTAAGTCTTGCCTGCATTGCCATAGTGTAATCTGCGGAGTCCCAGATCCTGCCCATTACGGAAGCCACTCCCTTCACACTAGTGAGAACTGAGCTAGTAACTTCATCCACCTCCTGATGAAGTCTGGAAACCAGTACGAAACAACTGGCCAGACAAAGCAGAAAGGACAAGTAAGCCCATTAGAATAAAGTGGGTCAGCTTCTTTGTAACATTCTTGGACAAAGGCACTGCAAGACAGTAGCCAGGTGGACATTCTCAGGTAATTGAGAGCCTTTTTGTGTGAGATACATGCAGTGGCTGGAACAAAGTCTGCCTTGGTTTCACTTCCACAAGTTTTGTCTTTGTCAGAAATGAACTGATACATGCAATGAGAATTTCTGTTTACCCATCCTAAACGATACGGACAACATGGTGACCTCCTGGCCCTCCAGATCCCATTTGTGAAATACCAATTAACTGCAATTGGGCTTGATGTCATCCAAAAGCTTTGACCCCATCCTGCATTGCTGTGTACCTAGACTTTGACTTTTTCTGTCTCAAATTGTAGCATTCTTGCTACTTTGGGAGTTTTCTTGGTTTTGTTTTTGGGGTATTTTTTTTTAAGAGAGCTTAAAATACTTAGTTGATGTTCCAGAGTGACTATGTTTGTGCTCATGCTGATTGCTTCAAAAACCTTGGCCTTATGTTTTCACTTTCTCATGAATTCAGTGTGTTAATAAAAGACTCATCTAACTCATAAAAGCACCACCAACTCTGGAAAAGTATTGTATGTTGAGAAGATACTTTCCACACTACATAAAAGTGACATAAAAGGTTTACTTTGAAAAACAAGCCACAAGAGCTAGCACCATTTCAGTTTAACAACAGACTCTTCTAGCAAGGGATAAAATAGTATCTGAAGAACAGAAACACAAAGCAACTGATCAGTGTTCCTTTATTTATATTGCCTGTTTAAATAGCACTTCAGCCTTTTCCTTCTGGAAAAAATGCTCTGGGACAACTACAGTCCTGGAAACTGGCAGTGGGAACTCAGCTCTGAGCAACAGGAGATGGGTACAGTACCTTAGGAAAATTGTAGAATCACAGAATCAATAGTTTGGGTTGGAAGGGACCTTTTTAAAGGTCACCTACTCCAACTTCTTTGCAGTGAGCAGAGACATCTTTAACATTTTCATTAAAATAGTTTTAGCTTTCTTTTCAACTCATAAGTCGTTCTCATTTTCTCTCTCGCATAGGGAGATGCTCTCTCTTCTCTAAAGGAAGAGAGCTTAAAAAGAGCATCTGTTCCTCCTTTAGCAGCCACCCCAGCCCAAACCACGACAATCAGGTTGCTTAGAGTCCTGTCCAACCTGATCTTGAATGCTTCCAGCGCTGGGGCATCCACCACCTCTGTGGGGAACCTGGGCATGTCTTTCACCACCCTCAGTGTAGAACAATTTCTTCCTTCTATCTAGTGTAAACCCACCCTCTTTTAAGTTTAAAGCCATTACCCCTTGTCTTATTGCAAAAGCAACTACTAAAAAGTCTGTCCCCATCTTTCTTATAAGGCCTCTGTAAGTATGGAAAGCCACAATAAGGTCTCGCTGAGCAGAAGTAATGCAAGTTGAATTTCCTGCAGACTTGATTCTTTGTGAGATTGCCATCAGTGTGCTCAATGTCCTGGCTGGCTGCCCTCCCATGAGAATGAAACCGACTTTATGAACTTCAGCAGACTTTTTTCAGCAAACACTTATCACTGAAAACAGCCCTAGTTTGGCAGCAAAGAGGAAAATCTGCCCTTTAGAGGCAATCAATTATTGCATATTCCTAAAACATCTTATTCTTGAAATCTGCTGCAAGGGGTGACTCGCCATTTCACCTGACCCTTAACAGGAGACTCTGCAGAGCAGACTCTAATCTCAGAAACACTGGTGTAAATCTGAGATTATTTGGTGGAGTTATTTTGGATTTTTCAGACAAGAAACAAAACCAGACAGCATGGCAAGAAACAAAACTGCATGTGTTTTTTAAAGGAAGCTTAGTTAACTATGTTCAAGCAACCCCACCTTGTTAGATAATATTCAATGCCACCCTCCCACTACAAAGTTCCCACAACCTCATACATCTTCCAAGAATGGCATAATACCAGATCAATGATCTCAATTGCTGCCACAAAACTCAAAGCACTGAAAGCCAAGTTGTAACCAGAAAACCCCCAATACAAGAAACATTTGCTCACATGCAACACAGCATCCCATCACGATGCACTTACCAAATTGACACAGCAACAGTTAAATAAAGGNAACTAAACAACCCCAACTCCCTCAATCGATCCTCATAAGCCTTATTCTCCAGGCCTCTCACCAGCTTCATTGCCCTCCTCTGTACTCGCTCCAGCTTTCACACATCCCCATGTAGCACTCTGAATGTATACGTATTTTGGAGCTCTGTACTGAGTCAGGACCTTCAGCCAGCCATAGAAGCACATGGCTAGCACTTCCTATGAGGTGCTGGCTTTTGAAAACTGCAGCTACCTGATGCTGTTTTCTTCTATCCCTGCATCCTGTCCAGGTCACTGCACTTAAAGGCACAGTCAGAAACCTGTCTGAGAATGGGGCCACAGGCATTTTAAAGAATGGCAGTTGATGGAATCAAGAACTGCCTGATGAGCCACAGCCTTTGGTTTGTTCACTAAAAAACCTACCAAATCTCACCCTGGAGCTTCAGAGCTGATTGCACAGCACTGTTCTTGTCACCTTCTGTTGTTACCATCTCTCCTCTGTACTACCAGACTTTGCCAGTCTGAAGTAATGCTGAGACAAGTGTAGAGATGAGGCTAAATGGTTGGAAGCCAGTGTTACACTGACCTCCTTCTAAGCCCAACTGTCCGCCACCCAACACTTCATACTACTGCAAAGAAGATGTAATGCACTTGTGGACCAGGCAGATGCACGCAACACCCACTTTGCAGGGGCAGCAGTGGCCATGCAAGACACAGGTCAATGACAGAGCAAGCTTTTGGCATCAGCAGCCACAGAGATCTCCAGTTTCTCTCTCAAATTGCAAGGGATACCATTCTTTTTGGCCTTAGATTGATAGTGTGTCACGTCATGGGATTAAAAAAGAGTGACACAGTCACTACTCCTCTCAGCAAAGCCAATACATGGCACTTACTTTGGCTGCAGACTGTCCTACTCCACCAAGCCATGCACAAGCCAGAGCTGGTCCATGTGCTGCAAGCCCACTGCATCTGGTCCAGGGGGGCAAGAAGCAGATGTGAGGCCACCATCTGATGCTGTAAAGATGTGGAGCGCCTGAGGTGGGTCCTGTAAATCTCAGTCTTAGAGTCTGAAAGACAAGAAGTTTGGGTCAAAATCCATTAGACCAAGATCAAAAGGATCAGGATCCTCTCTCTTGCAACAGAAGACACAGAGAGGCACAAAATATACAAACCCTACAACACAGATCTAATGGTTTTCTTCCAACCCTTTAGTTTTTTAAATCACCTAAGATGCTACCTATGGCCTGAGGTAGCCAACCAAGACACAACATTCAAGCCCAGACAGGCTTCCTGGCTGTTGGTATTGTCTTAAATGTTTTAGCACTTGTTCCTACAAGTACATCCTGCACAAGCAGGCTTAATTTTTTGAGACATCGGTGATCACTCTTTAAGGCTTTTGCTGACCACCGTCCATAAGGTCAGGGTTGGTATTAGTGACACTTCAGCAAGCAAAATGCTCCTACATAATAAGTGAAAAAGCTGCAAGTGGGAACCAGAAACAGACCTGGGATGCTTTTAGACACAAAGAAATTGTTTTTTAATATAACACAGCGAGACCTGTGTGTGCATAAATATAACAATATTTATAATAAAAGACACAAACAGGAGGGCTAACATTGCATAAGCAAAGCAGAAGTAAGTGTTGTCTTCTCTCGCTAAATGCTCTTGTTTTCACATTACTGTCTTCCATCTGTTTGGGGTCTGACCTCAGCAGCTCAGCCGGACATATTCATCTCCTTGCCCATGATGTTCCCATATAAGGTGATCTCTCTTTGCCAGTGGAGCACGATCTCGATTTGCTCAGGTTTCGTTCCACTCTGATTTGCTGGCCTCTATGGTCACATTCTGTCACAGTTTTGCAAGGCAGTCATCCACAGCAGTAGCTATAAAGGGAGGAGAAAGTCAGGAGGGAGTAATGAAGCCGTGCCGGCAGATCTAAAGAGCTCTGGATCATTTATTTGCAGGCTCCATTCTTTTTCTTCTGCATGTTGCCTCTGCATGATGCCTTTTCAATAAGCAGGTTCCACAAGCCTTTCTGAAGCAATATAAAACATAAGCCCCCCAACCCAGAGAAATGGATGGAACTATAGGGCTCAACTCTTGTAATAACTCTCGTGTCATTAGGAAACTTTGCGTCACTCCCCGCGCAAACTAACTTGGGAATTTGGAAAATGCCCCCAGAATTATACAACAAATAACATATGAACATTGGCCTTTGATTCTGTAAGACCTGATCCAGATTGTGTGAAGATTTTTTGTGAAGATTCTGTTGTGACAGAGAGGTCAAGACCTTCTTTTTTTTTTTT
The DNA here is from genome assembly GCA_013400555.1 of Jacana jacana. Lineage (NCBI taxonomy): Eukaryota > Metazoa > Chordata > Aves > Charadriiformes > Jacanidae > Jacana > Jacana jacana. Next base: position 75,443 of record VZTM01006765.1, on the reverse strand, counting down.
TTTAAAGCAGAAAGTTAGAAAATTCAGACACCACTACAGACTGCAAATACCAAGCAGGAGGTGGGCAGCCTGGGTAGCAGTACAGCTACTTTAGGCTGTACCTACAAATAGCACAAAACCACTGGAAGAAAGAATCATGAAGACTTACAACTTTAAGGATGACACAGGATCCCCCACACTTTCCCCAAGTTGGGAAGTCCCACAGAACTGGGCTCCAGTCTATGATTTTGGTCCTGCCTTCAAATCAATTGAGCTTTTGAATGGGCCCACAAGCTAGAGCTCAGCCAGTCCAGTTCCAATGACACCTGTTCATGGAGGTCTCCTTCCCTGAGTCAGAACAATCAGACTTCATGACTTTCCACCACGATACAGTGAAACAATCTCACCATCTTTTTTTCTTCTTCTTACCTTGGTGCCTTCTAAAGTTTTCAGACATTCTTCCTCTTCTTTATCTATTGCCTCCGAAACATTGCAGAGACATAAGAGAGGAACTTGCTTCTTGGAAGGTGTAAGAACTGAAATAATCTGATGTAAAGAATCTCAGAGCAGTACTCTCCCACTGTGCCCAACACAGATCCCTCTCCATGTTTAGCACTGGGAGCACAATGTCCCTCTCCTCTGCACTGAGGTCTAAAGAGAGGATGTGTATCAGTATTTACAGAAACAGGTGCTTCTCTAGCATTAAGTGATGGACCCATACCCACCACTTCCTATTACCCACCGACGCATTCTACAGGGAGCAGACCTGGCCCCAAGAGCCTCCGTAGGAAATGCTGTTTTCATTTGCTCTGTGCATTCTGTATGCTCAAAATACTCACCAGAAGAAAAGTGTAATTGATACCAGGAAAGCATGTCAAGGGAAAGTAGATCTCTTCTGGGAACTTGTAGGTAAATACAATTCCTAAAGGTCAGCATACAGACTGAAAGCACAAAGGAAACATGATCTGGTTTTAAAGTTCAAATCCAGGAGTCAGGAGACTTGGATTATGTTCCTGGCTCTACCACAGCTTTCATGCACCATCACACACAGCCCATCCATCCCCTCTGTAACTTAGTTTACCCAGTTAAAAGCTAGGACAGCACTGCGGTGTCACTTCTCAGGCTTCCCAAGACCAGTAAATTAGTATTTTATGAAGCATTTTCTGCTCCTTAAAAAGATAAAAAGGAACTAACCTAAGAGGCCCAGTGCTTAGAATTGCAAATTATTACATTTATGATTGCTATTTACTGAGTCAAATTCTGCAGTGATTTACAACCTGTGCATTTCAATTGGCACCAATTTAATATGACTCACTGCATATTTTAATCCATCATCTGTGGACTCACATGGGATTCTAAGACTATCCAAGAAGCTAACTGCAAGAGAAGAAGCTCCAAAATCTACCTACTTAAGGTCTAAGCATGAGTTTTGAAGGATCTGCAATAAAATAATTGCAGATCAAGAGATACACATTTTGTGAACAAGTTCCACTTCAACATATTTTTTTTATTTTTTGGTATTTTTGAAGCTCCTGTTCTTGTTTCAGATTTAGCATATCTAGCACTACATATTTATTGCTACCTTGAGGCATGCTGACAATTGATGTTCAACTCTGAGGATATAAATTTGCCCCTAATGAAGGCTGGGTACGAGACCAGCATTCTTGTTTCACAAGGATTCATTTTTCCACTTCAAATAAATGAAATCACCATTCATTTGATACATACATCAGTCACACTTGACATATCTTCATGCTGTCAAAGACCACCGGAAATCTTAATTGTGTAACTCCATCAATCTGCACATCTCCTACACATGTGACAACAGCCTTCCTCTTAAGAAATCATGAAGCTAAATATATACTCTAGAGGGTGAATCTCAAGACCTGTTTCCTCTGTTCCTTGCATCAAGAGCGCTTGCACTGTGAAACCACGCAAGAGACTTGGCCCGTGGTGTGCACATCCCAGCATCACCTACAACCACCACAGCCATGTTTCCCACGTTTCCCACACTGCTAGACAGCATCGAGCCGACCCTACCCTGCTGCTAAACCCAGCTGATGTCCAGCCATGGTGCTGCGGCCTACCCTCGCAGCCTCACACCATGGCGCGGGGGCAGGACCTGCTGCTCCAGCACCACCATTAGCTGCCCCCTGCTCAAGAGCTGGGGATTAAAAATCTGATTCCTGCCCAATTCGGGTGGGAAGGGGAAAAGATTGAGCTTCATAGAGCCCCACCAAGCTGGCAATGCAGCGCATAGGACTAGCAGGGACAGGTTGCGACACTGCCGGGAGGCCTCCCGATGTGGCCTGCTCTGCGTTGCCTCCCCTCAGGCCCAGGCAGCTACGAAGGCAGCGAAACAAGCGAGGAGAGGGCAGGCANGAGGGGCCAGACCTTCCTCCGTAGGCCGCGGGCCCGAGATGGGCCGCCGGCCCGAGCCCGGTGCCAGCTCACCCCCTCCGGGCTGCCGTGGGCCTCGCTGACGTGGTGCTTCGAGCCGCCGTCCCAGCAGCCCCCGGCTCCCTCTCCCCGCTGAGGCCTCCCGACATCTCTTCTGTTCTTTTCCGCAGAGGTTTTCCCAGGCCACGATTATGAGTGACCAAATCCAGTTCATTGTTGAGAAGCTCAATCAGGAGCCCTTCAGGAAGAACTACAATTTAATCACCTTTGACTCCTTAGAGTCAATGCAGCTGTTGCAGCTGCTCAATGATGTTCTGGGGGAGATTGACCCAAAGGTAAGGAAGTCAGAGGTGTTCAGACCGGCGTAATTGCAAGCATCTTAATTGGGCTTGACGCAGAAATTTGCTTTTATTAAAGTCTGGCTCTGTATAATCTTTTGGCGTGTTTGGTTTACCAAAATAACTTGTATGAATCTCCCTGGAAATAAATGTGCCTGGCAAGAATCCTTTCTATCTATACATCTGCGTGTTTTTGGCAAACCAGCAAATCTTGCTTTGGGCCAGGGACACTGGATCCCTGTCCCCTGGAGACTGATGACTTTTTCCTTGGAATACAGATCTTAATTTCGTTTATACTAACAAATGCTGTGTTCTTAAGTCATAAGTCAGGCTGTGCCTTGCACTCGTACACAGGGCAGGAACTGATCAAGAGCTGAACCTCATGGCTTAGCTCTTGCAATAGATATTGAATCCCTCTCCTTTGAGGCTACCAAAAGTGTGTAAGATTAGAAGGGATCCTTCGTTCTTCTGGGGTGCAGATCCATGTGCCTTGGTGTGCTTGGATATTTGACTTCCTTGGTGGGTGCCATGACCAGGGAAATGTATACCTGGGATAAATTTACCTGGATATATGTGTTGGAGAAGAATCTATTAAAAGAGCATTCAAGTTAGGTGATAAAGAGGATGTTGTCTGTGGAACATTTAACGTCATCAACATAATGTGATAAATGGATAAATTCTTTTAGTGTGGCTAGTTAATTAACATGACTTGGACAAATAGTGGATAATTATTATTTTCTTTTTTTTACTATTTAGCATGCTGTTGACATTAGAGAGGAGCTGCCAGAACACACAGCTAAAAGAATGTTGAGTCTTCTTGGTATCCTTAAGTACAAACCCCCAGGAAGCATATCAGACTTGTAAGTATCTTTTTGTCTACAAATCCAGGTAAAACATCTTTTACAGCTTATATGGTAACAACCTTTAATTCGGTACTTGTGTGTCTTTTTGACCTCGGCTGTCCCACTGGGTGTGTGTAAAGCCTTGAAGACAGCTCCTCGCTCGTCCCTATAGAGCATGGTATGGGGGATGCCAACATAAGGCTCCTGCAGGTCTAGGCTGCCCCTCGGGCCCTGCTGGCGCCGCTGCTATTGCGGAGTCAGCCAGGAGAGGGTGCCGCATGACTGGCAGGGTCAGTCCCTTCCCCAGCCCTTCAGGCTTGGATTGCACCCTCCTGTGACGGGTTATAACCCAGAAAAGTCACACTCTTCCCACGTTCCCGAAGAATATCACTGAAAAGGAAGAGTCACTGATGCTGACTTTTGCCTTTTGATGGGTTTTTTTATCTGTCTCGGGGTTGCAGAATCGGGATTGTAAATAGTGCACTGACATCATGAGCGTTTTCTAATAGCGTTAAGAAAATCATTAAGCAAGTGGAGAGAAGATGCCAAATCATTGCAAATGGTTTATGTCAAGCCAGCGTTCTTTAGTTTGAGATTTATTGGTATTTTCTTTTTGTTGCTTTGGTATAGGAGTGCGTTTCGCCAAGGGTTGGTTACTGGAAGCAAACCAGTAATTCATCCTGTCTTACATTGGCTTCTTCAGAGGACCAATGAGCTCAAGAAGAGAGCTTACCTGGCACGTTTCTTAGTAAAATTGGAAGTGCCAGCAGAGTTTCTACAGGATGATACTGTGGCTGACATCAACAAGCAGGTACCATTTTTCATGAATGCCAACCTTCTTTGTTAATTAATTAAAGTGCCAATAGGAGGAGGGATAAATGAATCCAGCACTTCCTGCTGAGATACGTGATCAAGAGAGTTATGTTAAGAGCATGTTGGAACCAAGGGTGAGCACCTTTNACGCCCCCGCGCTCGGGCCAGTTTCCAGCCGCTCCGGCGCGTTGGCAGAAGCGCGCGGTAGCGTCGGAAGTGACGCCGTCGCCCTGGCCCGGGCAACCGTTACCAGGGTAACCGGGAGGCGCGCGCGCGGGAGGGCCGGGGCGAAGGACGAGGC
>VZTM01006765.1:31784-63030 GCA_013400555.1 Jacana jacana | reverse complement strand
ATTCCAGTTCTTACTGCACATCCCTCAGTCACAAAAGTGCTAATCAACTGGGTGTTGTTTGGCAACAGCCTTTCCAGTGTGCTCTCAAGTTGGACACGGGATTACTGTGACGACTCAGCTGCTTTGGAGACTGCAGTGTACGGAAAGTTATGTGCTGCAGTCCTGATTGGTGCTGTCTTTTTCTTGTTCTGATGTTGAAGCCACTCACAGTTTGGGTTGAAAACTGTATAATGAATTTCTGCCATAGAGAAAAAAAATGCTGGGGAGTACAAGAATGCTTTCCTTAATTAACACTAGAGAATATCAAGTAAACCCAGTTTGCAAGACCATTTGTTCAAAATCTGTTTTTAGCACGTTCCCTTGTGAAGCAGATAATCACCAGATGCTTATAGCTGCCATTTTGTATATTTGGGATTCTTTTAGGTACTCTTTTGTTATAGTTGTTTGCATATGTTTATTTGTGTCCACTTCTCTCTCCAAAGCTGTTCCATGCGGAGCAGAGACTGCAGAGAGCACAGCTCCAGCTGAAGGAGATGCACCATGCAGTAGTAGATTCAAAACCTGAAAGTAAGTAGCAATCTATAAAGCTGGGGGGGTTTACACTTCTCTGTTCCAAATGAAATAGAAACTGGATGGCTGTCAGTCATATGGTGGTGCCAAAAAGCATATAGAAACTTCAGAGAATGTAAAGAAAGAGCAAACTTGTGTTGCAAAGGCACATGCTGGAAATCCTAAGCTCGAGTATACCTTACCATGAAAAACCAGAGAGACAAGGGAGAGTGATATCTGTCATATCTTTGAGGTCCACTTTTTAAAATTCTTAGAACAGTTAAACAATGAACACTAGCCATAATACTCTGCAAGAAATCCACGGTTGGAATTGCAAAGGCTTGGAAAATACAGAAACCTCTTAGAGAGGGCAAACTTCTGCTTTAGTAAGGGTACACGTCTTTTCTGTTGGTAACTGGGTATTGGTGAAACGCTGCTTAAAAAATGGCTCATTGAACGTACAAGTACATTGAGTGCTGTTTTATTCATTGAAGACTTGTTTTTCTACTTGTCTTTTATAAATTATTTGTTTCAAAAGCTTTAAGGCCTGTTTCTTATTGTAGTGCAATTTTGTGTTAGAGTTTTGTATGGTACCAAACCCAAAGCTACTTCCTAATGAAGCTTTTTTAATAGATAATGGGAAGTATGTTTATGCACACAGATATTACTCTGCTTGTGAGTATATATCTATATATTATCTACTCTATATTACAGCCTATGTGTTAATATATTTGTTTACATATGAAAGTACTTTTTTTCTCATGATACGACCGTAGCTGAGTTGTATGTTGTATCACAGTAATAATAGCAAAATTGCTTCTCCTTTTTGGTGATATCTCAGTCTGCAAATAACCCCAGCAAAATAAATTATACTTCTTGTGGAATGAGTTAGTAATCTATGATAATTTATAAAAATAGGAGGTGGGAAGGAATTGTAGTTACTCGATACATGTATAACTATCTCCAAAAGCTATTCTTTTACAGCCTCTAGGTTTCTGATGATTTGAAGGAAATGTAACAGGGATTAGCCTGGCTGATTGACAACAAAACTGGGAGTTGATTTAGGGTTGGGTGTTTCAAGTGTATTTGATCTTTGGCGAATTGCTTAACCCCTTTCAGTTTGTCTCTTGCACTTTGTTATTAATAACACATCACAGGACTGGTAGAGGTTCTATGTGCTGCTCCTAGAGACGTTGCTTTTGATTTGTAGGGAAATATTTGACTGTATGTAAAGTATTTTGAAGGTATAAATCTCCAAATAGGCCTTTTCACAGGGCTCACCCAGTTGCATTGTAAATTGCTATGGTAAAAAAATGCCATAAAATTATTTTCTTTATATGTATAAATTACTTGCAAAATGATAGGGTCTGACTATTTATCAATTTAAACTTAAAGTCAGTCGTCGTCCTGCTCTTTCAAGTACACTTAATATTCTGGTTGCATCACAGAACTGCTTTGGCAGCTGTTTCGAGTTAGAGAATTTTTTTCAGTCGCCACCACGTTGCCTTGTTGTTGCTTTGAAATTTTTTATGCTTTAATTTCTTTTTTTTGTGATGCTCATCAGCCACTGAAGCACAAATGGAACGAAACCAATATCCAAACTATCTTCTTTACGCAAAGGGACCTGCAGTGGATTTTTTTAACTGTTCCATTTTTGCAGTAGCTGTAACAGAGTTTATACAGCAAAGCTGTGTCAACATTTCTATTTCAGTTTCTGGAGTTTTTAAAGGCCAATGGAAACTTGATGGACTCAAGTTCACAGAAGGAAAGGTAACATAATAAAAAGCCAGTAAATACGTCATCTAATCATTGAGATGAAAGTAAAGATAAAGTTAACATATTAAATTTCCCTATCTGGAGTCCTGCTAGCAGGAAAGAAGTGTTTAGATGTTCTGAAGAAAAACTTGGAGTCATTACTTAAGAAAACTCGTGTTGAAATTTTGCCCAAACAAAGACTGCAGGACTTAACTTTGTAATTGCTTTTCCCCATAGTAGTTAAAGACACTGCCTGTAGTAGCAATTACAGAATGCCAACTCTGTTTTTTAAATAATTGAAATTAGGTGACTGCAATGCACTGAATAGGATTCCATTTATTTTAAAAGCTTTGCTGGTCTACAGCTAGCACAATTTATTTTATTTTAAATATTCCTTTTGGCTGACGTTTTGTACCTCAGCTGCCTGCTCGTATCGGTACAGCTTGTGTGCTGGCAGCTCAGTGGCTGGTTGGTAGCTGTGGATTTTCACTGGAAGTTAGATGCTTTCCTTTAAAAGAATTTTCTTCCATTTTTAATACTTCAGGTGGTTTTACTTCTGAAGTGAGATAAAATGATAAAAGTTGTTGCTCATGAGTAGAAGCTTATTTTGTTTGTCTTACAGATGTGTGCTGCTTTGATTACTTCATCTTATAATTAATTTAGGGTGAAGTACTTTAAAGAAATGCAAAGGAACTCTTTAAGCAATGCAACTAGCACATATTCATGAGGATCATTAGCATCCAATTAGCATCACTCTGCTTTAGCAGTGCCAGGAAAATACAGCTTATGGCTAGTAGGTTTTTAACTCTTAAAAATATAATATTTAGAAGACTTTTTAGTGTACTGTGAAAAGCAGTTGATTGTTATGTTTTGTAGGCTAAAATGGATTGTCCTGGATTCCACAGTACACTTCTTCCCTGTTTATTAACCTCAGCAGTGCTTGGGATGTTGTTTGACTACAGAGAGGCAGCTGCTGCTGGTAGCACTAAGTAACGTGAATTTGCGGTTTCTGGAGGTTTTTTGTGTTACTGTTGTTGTTCTGGGTGTGAATAGTATTTCTATTAACACTGGCCATCAGTTGGAATAACTCGGCTCCTGCTTTCTCAGCAAGATTGCTGTCTTTTTGCTTTGACCATCTCTGCTGGCACAAACACAAAGTGTTAATGCCAAAAAGTGAACTGACTTACTGAAATTCTTGATCTCTGTCCATTTTGCAGAACATTATTGTTCACTTTGTTGGCAGAAATATGAAGAAGTGGATGAGTAGCTTGAAAATATTGATTAAAAGAATGTGTTAAGATGATTGTTGTTGATAAACAGCGAAATGTGTAATTTATATCCTTTGTTAAATCAATATGTAGTAATAGATTTACAGCACTGAACTTCAAAGGTACTGATCAAAGAGGAATTGCTTGGTACAGATGACTTTTTATGTCATTCTGAGGAGTTGATGATAAATAGAAATTTAGGATACTATTATTTAAATATTCCATTTGAATGAAAACATTAGCTTTTTTTTTTTCCCACAGAACTATCTTTCCCTAAAATTCCAAGGTAAAATGATCTCCACCAACAGGGCAGACCACATTACAATTAAAGTTATAGATGTCTTTGGTAAAGGAGAATGGCTTAGGTGGAACTTTATTTCTGTCTTGAAAATATTTTAGTATAAAGTCACTGTCACTTGACAAGGTCAAGGGTAAAGCACCTTTAAGCTAAGGTGATGCCCCTGAGAATCCAAGTCGCATTGGTAAGATTAATAGTGTTGCTGCAGTTGACTTTTTCTAAGACCACTGACTCTTAACCTGCACCCCATTTTGAAGAGAAATGAGGCAACAAAAATTCAGCATGACCTATGTGAAAAGGATCGAGAGGAGTTTATTCAAAGTTTTAGAAAGGAAATTGACCGGGGACTCATCACTGAGTGGATGGGTTTCTAATCGGAACACGCAGGAATCGATGTCTGGCTCTCTCTTTGGTTCAGTTTTACATCAGACACCTGAAAGAAGATAGCAAACGGTGACTGGTGAAATTGTCAGATGAAATTAAAATTGGGGAAATGACTAAATAATGAGGAGAGCAGACTGGATTTGAAGTGACCTTAATCACTTCAGAAGCCAAGTCCCTGCCAACAGTATGTATTTTAAGGAACAGCCAAATGCCACAGTGTTCCTCTAGGATATGCATTCCTCTAGGTATAAGCAATGTACTTGTAGCATGTGGGACTCTTCCCAAAGAAGTGACTCTGAAAAGGACTTGTGGGTTGTGGTGTAAAAATGGTAGAACTGGAGCTCCCAGTGTCAAAGATTTGATGCTCTCTATGCATTTATTTATGGAAGAAAAAGGAGTAGGAGAGAGACATTACCTTTCTTTTTAGCTCTTGTTGGGATGTCCAACACTGTGTCTGTTGAGTAGAACTCAAAAGAATGTTGAAAGCTCGCAGAAGTTCCAAAGTGCATCAATAATAATTACAAACAAGGAAAGCAAAACTTCCAATGGCAAATTCAGGAAACTTTTTACTTTTCCAAGAGTTATCAAAGAGGATGATTGGAGCATAATCTGTCAGGGTTTGCCTGTCCCAGGCCTCTGATATCACAGGAGGCTGTGGATGGAATCATTTTGGTATTGTGTTATCGAGGTTGATTGCAGAAAGGGAAGTGAAGGCTTTGATGTAAGTGAATGCCGTGTGGCAGTCTGTTCTCGCCCTGCCTTTGTAGTGGCCTTCCTATGGAACACTGACCAACATATAAGTGCTTCTCTTTCTTTTCTTTGCTTTTTTCCCCTCTTTTTAAAAAAACTCAGTTATTGTTGCAAATGGTTTTGGTATAGGATGCACAGTTGGTAGTCTGTAGAGGGAAAAGGGGTAGGACTCTGCACACAGAGTGAACGAGGTTTTACATCCGCTAGAACTGTGCAGAAAAACGTGCCCCTTTCTTACATGACTGAGCAAGTGCTAAGAAACACTTTCTCCCATCCCTCCCTTTGTAATAATAATAAAAAAAAAGAGTGGAAAACATGAGGAGTTGCTGTTAATAGCTCTCCAGATGTAAATACGTGTTTGGCAGAATCTTGCTAAAATAACCTTAGGGCACAGAGCCAGGCTTTCTGTGCAGCTTACGTATGTAGATTTTGTAACCATAAGTCAGTGTTAAAACATTAAAAACAGAATTTATATGTGTAATGGAAAGATTTAAAGTATGCTTGCTTTTCTTTCTTCTAGCCTGGGAATTTGAAAAAAGAATGTTTTTCACTGAAACAAAACCAAGAGCTGCCCTCTGTTTTGTTTTTTAAGGTTCTATTAAAGCAGCAAAAATAGTTCTTAGGTAGTTACTTCTCCATATGTTGAATCATATAGGAGTAAAAATACATCCCAAGTATCTTAGGAAAGAAACCACGTTAATCATGAGGGATGTTGACATGTCTTTCCCCATTGAGTTGTCAGTTGAACTGGGTTCCTTGCTGGTTGCACCATCAAGAGGAAGCAGCTGCAGGAGCAGTCGGTGTTTAACAGAAATTGGTAACAGCTCTCAGGTTATCTGAGAAATGAATCTGCATTGTCATCACGGTGATACTGGGAAGTCAGTAGGTCCCTGCTCATATGAAAGCAATTGTTTAGGGATGATTAGTTGCTGCATTTAGTATCATATCTACAATAAATTATTTAGGCATGTACATTTTTATAAGAAAACTGGAATTGTACAGGAGATAAAGCATAGGCTATATATGTACAGATTTTTTTTTGCTACCAAGAGGAAAACAAGAAATTAGTTTGATGAAATAAAAATATCAAATTATTCCGATATTAAATATTAATATAACTTTGATTTCCACACCAAAGATCTTGGTTATAAATATCAAACTGGGAGTTGTGTTCCTAGTCAGTTCTGAGGTGATAATTCAGCTCACAATGTATGTGGGAAGTTGTGCTGCATTTGCAGAGGTGGTAGATTTCTAGTGAGACATTAAAATGTGGTCTCTCCTGCCCAACTTTCTCGTGGGCTGAGGAAGACTGGAATTGAGTCCTTCTGGAAGAAGGAAGTGGGAATTCTCTCTCAGTAAGTCCAAGTGTGTTCCTCAGGGTATAGCTGTAGTGCCAAGCACACACAGAGGAACTCCACTTACCACTCTGAATCCAGGATTGATGCTGTTCATTTTGCACAAGATAAATGACCTTTTCACAAAGGGGAAGAGCCCCCGTGGTAGTGTTGCTTTTCATAAACACTGAAATGAACAAACTAAACTGCTGGAAAAGAGGAATTCCCACTCACTCCCTCTTTGTTATCTTGACTTGGTTAGCAGCACTGTTTTCCCTAGGGTCTGTTTTCTTTCTTCTAGTTCTCAAGAGCTAATGGCTTATTTCCTCCCTGGCAGCTAAACCAAGTGGCTTTCCTTTCAGCCTGAGCTGGGAGCAGAGAGTGAGGTGAGGTGTTTCTAGAGGCAAATAGTGGCAGAATATTAGGGACCCCTTTTCTAGACTTGTATTTCACTTCGTTGTCGCCTCCTTTTGTCTGTCAGTGATGTGGTCAGCAGGCTTCTTATCCTGAGGGTAGAAAACTCTGCTTTTCCTTACATCCCTCTACATCTGGTGTCAGCAGCATTGGCTGTACTATCCTATCTCTCCACCCAAGCTTTTCTCTTCTTGTGCAGAATATGACAGAAACAGAATTTCCCATTTTTCTTGGCATTTTGTGCCAATTCCATATTCACCAAATATGGAGAGAAACTTCCCCCCCAAAGCCCCCTGCTCCAGCGAGTAGTTTTATAAAGTACTTCGGATACTTATCTTTTAGTCATCTGGATCATGAAGAATGTTCTGAAATACCTGTTCCCACACTCATCTGACATATAACTTCCAAATCTTCCTGTAGTCCTTGGCACAGGTGTCTCGGAGGAGTAATTGCACTAAACTGCCTGTTGTCAGCAGAAGACTGTATAATGTCATTTAAATAGATGCTTTATTTTATTCTCTCACATTTTTCTAGCTGTGTATTGTTCTTATCTGTATGTACCTGTGTTTATTTATAAATTATCTGTTAAGGAGGCAGGAGCCACCTCACCCTAAGTGTGGTGACACACGGTGTGCATCAGGCTCGTGTAGAGCAAAACTTACAAATGGGTCTGCTTTTCTCAACAGGATTTATGACATTCCTTGGGAATCCTTCGTGTTCTTTCTGTTTTGTTATTATTCCCAGCATTCTCAGTCGATATACTGTCCTGCAATGACAGGCTTGTTCTTACCAAAACCAAAACCTAGAACAGTTTGCTGTTTGCAGGGAGGCAGTTTGTAAGCGTTCCAGCAACGTAAAAGACCCTTCGAGTAGGGATACATTGAATTCTGCTCATTTTAAGGCCTTTTAAGATGCCAGATTGGAATAAAGTTTTATTTTAAGAGGGAATTTGCAAGGATAATGCAAACCTATACATGGGCTAGACCAAATTAAGATCTTTGTCCAGATAAATGATTCACCCTGAGATCATTTCTGCCTGTAGATGAAATAATTGCCACAGAACAATGACCTGTGCCATCTGTGAGTAGGACCAGCTCCAGGGTGCTGGCTCCACTGCTCCAGCCAGGCAAGTTCCAGGGGATTACAAGCTTTGAAAAAGCTCTGATGTGCTTTGCTGCCCCTCACCTTTGTGTGCAGCTATGTGCTGCAGTCTAGCCCTCAACTTTCAAAACCTCAAAAGAATGTAATCACAACAGTTACAACAAAAAGTAACATAGAAGCCAGTGTCTGGATGTGTGTAAGACACACATAGCGTTAATGGCTTTCTAGACCAATGCTGCATCTTGGATTTTGCACTGGGTTCAGCTAGAGTTTCCCATAAGAAGGGGTTTACTTGTTTATCGATACAAGCAATCTGTCAAACTGTTAATAGTTATGTTAGAGATACAGATGAATTATAATACGTATTATATTGTTTGACATCCAGATTAAAAACCTAAATCAAGTACCTACCTGTTCCTTTGAGCGCTGAAGACTCAAATGTTACGCTGTTGTTATTGTAATCTGCTGCTAAATACTTTAATGCGTTGGTGAATTCAAACTTAATTATCTGCTACATTACTTTTATAGACAGACACTCATTTAATTTGTTTCCAAGGTTTAATGAAGAAACTGGAAGAGGAGATAAATTTCAATTCATATCTGGCTACTGAAAAAATACCTAGAGAGCTTGAAAGTAAGAAGAATTCAACATATTTCTTACAAAAGGTGGTTGCAGAGCCAGCTATGAGTCAATCTGATCTCAATGTACTTGAAATCAAGGTAAGTTGGCCAAGGTCACGGTTAACTTGTGTTCCATAGCGTAGTCTGAGGTTCTTGTACGCCGTCACGTTCTTATCTCTACTTCATATCCTTGAGAAAACGTTTCCTTCCCAAGGGAACATCCATTCGGTTGTGAAAGGAGAAGATGTGTTAATCACTAAATGCACACCCGCAGAGAAGTTTAAAACCAATGCCAACAAACATGAAAGAGACAGAAACAACACTCTCCCCCCTCCCCAGACCAACTCCCAAACGCAACGCTAGCCGGAAACGCTACTGAGAAAATCGGGTTAGCGGCTGGCTACGCTATGAGCTATGGGCAGAAGTGCATTTTGCAGCAGTAGAAAGAAGGTACCCTAGAGCTGGAATACCTTGGTCAGTGACTCTTCAAAGTATTGCTGGGATTTGGTATCACTTAGTATTTATTTACTCCCCTTTAAACTTCTGAGAAATGGCTGAGTGAAAAGGAGTTTTAGTTAATGTTAACAAATAGCATGTGACAACATCAGTCCTTTTTCTGTCCGTACCGGTTCGCATGCATTTTCTCTCCACGTACACCAGTTGACTTTATTTTCAGGGCCAACGTCATGCTTCTGCCTTATCATAAAAGCACAGAACTGGAAATCCAAAAACATAGCCTCTTCCTGGCCAGCACTTAATGACTCATTGAGTTTTTTGGGCTTGTTTCTCAGTTTTAAAAAGGGAACTAGCTGGATTGTAAATCTAGCTCGCAAAGCCTTTCATTCTTGGAGAAGACAAAGAAATAAAGCTCCATTTCCTTAGTTTTCTATTCTGTCTTGCAGATAAATGAAGTGAATGCACAAATGAATCAGCTTATTGAGAAAAGAATGATGAAGTATGAGCCAATCGATAGTAAATTTTCCATGTATCGCCAACAGGTAAGAAAGGACAAAACATTTTTTAAGCAGAAGGAGTAGAGCAATTTCAGTCACCAATTGTTCTACATACTGATTCGTTAATTTCTTTGATTTCTTTAGCATAAATCAGTAGAAATCCATAATAATGGAGGACAAAAGGAAAATAAATAGCTGTTGAACATCGGTACGTTTAGGGCCGAGTCAAGCAGTTGCTTTCAGTCATGTTAGTGAGTTTGTATCGCCTGCTCTTCCTGAAGCTGTTAGGTGTTGCCCTTCAGCTGTATCACAGTAATTCTGGAGGGATCATTTTGGTGGAGCTATTTTGGTAAAGCTCCAGCTGTGGACAGGCTCTTAAAAGGCAGCATGTGGGCTGAGCGCCGCAGTCAGACCTGGATGCAGAGCTTTCAGTTCTGTCACTTCCTTGTGTTTGACCACCTGTGGTTTTCCCCATTGCATCTATTAAGAAGGTATTCTGTGATTTATTTTTCCTTTGATTTTTGTTTTTCATCCTGAGGCTATGAAATAGGCTTTCTGGAAAACAGGCTGTCTGGTCCAGTGTTTGTAAATTCACAAGTTATAAAAAGGTTTTATGAACTGTGAGATTATCAGGGTTTATGCAGAAAGATGAAGGATTTCTTTTCCAGGCAATCTGTACCACTGCTAATTTTATTACAGGTTTTCATGAGGATGCTTATGGTGACAGCTTAAAAAATAATAAGGCTGAAGTAAAATGTATCAATGGGAGGAAAATGTGATAAAAGGTATATTGCAGTTCAATCACGCAGTGTGAAACGCACCCTTTTGTTTTCTAAGAGATGCTCTTCCCACATGAAGAGCTTCCTACACAGTGTGCTGGTACCAGCGACCAACTGGGTTGTGATATAATTATGGTCAATGGAGGAGCCACTCCAGGAGTTCAGGTTGCTGCTGTGAGTCAAAAGCACGTGGTCGTTGCTTTGTTCTGCAGAGGACTGGCTTCTGTTTCACAAAATGATCATATATCTTGTACCACAATTTGGCACTGCAGATATCTCCTGAAATGAAAAGCTGAGATACTACCCCAGCAGGGTGAGGTTAGATATATTTTTAGAAATAAAGCTGATCCTTTTAACCCAGTCAGTGTGTATTTTGCTTCATTATTTTCTTACATTTTCCTTTTTATATGAAGAAACCAGCTATGCCTCAAGCACACGCATCTGAATTAATGTCTTGCGTTATTTTAAAATACTTTTAAATAGTAAACTTTGGCAAGAAAAAAAAGGCTTTTTTCTTTTTTTTTGTCTCCTGAACTAATATATACTTACATTCCCAAATCTGTTAGCTTCTGGTCAAGTGTTAGGGACTCTTAAATATTCTGCCTTGTACAAAATACTGGGGTTTTAATGCTTTATCTTCTAGACTCAAAAATAATATCTCTAACCCACACTATTTCTGTTCTGTATTGCTTTATTCATCGTCTTCTAGTTATTTGCCAGAATTTAGTGGCTTGGTTCTGCTGTTAGTATAACATATTTCTGTAGGTTGGAGTAGGTTGCAGTTATAAAAAACTGTATTATGACATTTGTGAAATCTTGGATACCTTTCCAGTTAAGCCCTGTTGCTGTATCTTAGATATGCACAGAAAGGGGCTAAGCAGAAGAAATGGAGCAGCTGAAATGCTTACCTCTTTCTTCAATGAAAATGAAAAAATGAGGTGAAGAAATAGAAATCCAAAGTGTAAAGTATATCAACATGAATCTGGGGAAAAAAGGGGATGTTTGAAATGTCTCAGCTGCACTGAAAGCAGTAGGAGTCTGCAGCCAACTTCAGCGAGGTGGTTTAACCCGCTGTATTAATGTGCAGTCAGTGCTTTCTGCTTTGAGTGAGACACGCTCGCGTTTCTTAATGACAGTCAGGTTGACAGTTAAAAGGTGGCTTCAGTGGTGCAGGGCCTGAAATTTAATGCCTTACATTTTAAATGATTAAATTATTTTAAACTTAATTAAACAAGGCAATTTTTCCTTTACTTGTCCATATGCATTTTTAATGATCTACAGGCATCTATAATTTCCCGGAAGAAGGAAGCCAAAGCAGAAGAACTTCAGGCTGCGAAGGAAGAGATGGCCAGTGCTGAGAGGCAGGTGCTACAGAAGACCAACCAGGCCCATGAGTTAGAAGGCTCTGAAGTTCTGAAAGGGGACGAGGTATGCAATGCAACACTGGGTGTAAGGAGGAGGAAATTTGTAAGAGATGGATGAGTTCTTATTAAGTTCCAGTTTCCATTTAGCTTCACGTTAGAGTAACTACCTCTACAGTATCTTCTCCACATTTATAGTATGTTGTCGAACTGCATGGCCTCAGCTTTGCAATGGATTGGCCTCTGGTTTTTTAACACACGTTTTTGGTCATCAAATTCCAAAATTAACAGACTGAAAACTGAAAGTTTTTTGTTTTTTTTTTTTTTTTGTCTGTGCTGTGCAGGGCTTTCAAAGGCTTTCCAGTATTTGTACTGCATCAGTGCTTGGTTTGTATCATAGAATGGTTTGGGTTGGGAGGGACCTTAAAGATCATCTACCTCCCTGCCTTGGGCAGGGACACCTCCCACCAGACCAGGTTGCTCAAAGCCCCCTCCAGCCTGGCCTTGAACACCACCAGGGATGGGGCAGCCACAGCTTCTCTGGGCAACCTGGGCCAGTGTCTCACCAACTTCAAAATAAAGAATTTCTTCCTAATATCTAACCTAAATCTACCCTATTTCAGTTGAAACTGTTCATTCCCCCTTGTCCTATCGTTGCACTCCCTGATAAACCTCCCATCTTTCCTGTAAGTACTAGAAGAGCCTCTATAAAGTCTTCCCGGAGCCTTCTCTTCTCCAGGCTATTTGTAGCTATTTTCAGATCACTCTTTTCAGTTATTCACATTGTACCTAATAGAATAAAGGTGTATGTGGACTTAATGTTGGGCTGTCTTAACCTTCCAGACTCTGAGTCAGAATTCACCACGATGTTAGGATGGCAAATAACTGATGACAAAAGTCAACAAGACTAATGAAAGTGTTTGGTGTTCAAGTGCTAACTCATGTAGATTGATTTTATTGTTTGATATATGATAAAATCTGCATTAATGTCCGTTCTGTATATTAGATGTGACTATAAATCATAATACCAGCAATTATCAGAAATGCAGTTAGTTCTATTTATTACCCACAAAAGTTTTTAGTGGAAAAAACTTTTCCCAGCCCTTCCTGAAGTTTAGCTGGAATACACACAGGCTTTGGCTACTACAGACAGCCTAGCTCAGACAAAGTTATATTTGAAGCTCTACTTACCAAAGCAGCTTTTTCTTCTCCAAAAGAGTAAGTCTGCTGCCGTTGGGTAGTGTTCTATCAGCAAAAGGAATTGACTCAAGACAATGATTTTTCTCAGTTTGGAAAAAGGCCACTAAGTGTACTTAAGTGTATGTACTTGCAGGCAGAAGCACTGAAGCAAAGAGTATTTCAGCTGCATCATTCTCTGACTTAATATATCTTTTCATTCCCCCAGGTGTTGTCTCTTGCATTTGCACTGCTATTGTTTATCAAGAGTAACGCTCTTTTGTCTGTTTCTGGCTTTTTTTACATACTACTTAATACGGGGAACGCCCTCTGTAGAAGGAGCTCCCTTCCTGATCCCATAGGACATGCCAGCTCCACAGAAGTCAGTTTTCTTTTAAAAAGGGTCTTTAAGAGTTAAGCAAGCGTGGAAACGTGTATGTGTGCACTCGTGCATAAAGGCTTCTGTGTAGTCTGGAACCCATGCATATTTCACACGTGTCTTCTTGCTTCTCTTCCATAAATCAAGATGAAAAGTATAGAAGGGGAAGCAACAGCACTGAGACTTTGAGAAATGAATGTGTTGATTCCTCTTACCATGACATAATGTACACATTCCATAGGTGTTCCATAGGTAGCAACCATAGGAAGACTCTGCTGAGTTAGATTTCTCTCCACTCCGAGGTTTTCCAGCCCCAGTGGGCATGTTGCTAGAGTCCTTGACAACTTTTGAAGTAAAAATAAAAACAGAAAGCAGACAATCTGTGTTTCATGACATGTGATGGGAAAGAAGTGTTTAATTAATCAACAAGAACGCATTACCAAGACAGCAACATATGTTTTACATTATCTGTACATGCACTGTAAGGTAAGAAATAATTCTTAATAATTCATGTTGTGCCTGTTCTTGAGGGGGAAAACATCCTCTCATCCACAGCAATTCAAGGAGAACGGGGTAGGAGGGAAACCTCATAAGGAGGAACCTTGTAAAAAGCTTAATAATGAAAAATTCAAGTTAGTTGTCTGCCACAAGGAAGAGGCTCAAGACAGAGAGGAGCTAAGACCTGTTTTGAACATAACCTGCGTTCCTTCTGTTCAGTCACGTTCTGCTTTTGACTTTTTAAATCTTTTCAAGTCTTCATTTTGAGGAGTGATGGATAAATGACTGTTTGCCTTTTCATAAGAAGCGTTTCCTGTTGTGTAGAACCCTTTCTGCACGTTGGCCTATGGAAGCCGCTGTCCTACAAACCCTGTCCTGTTCTTGTTTGTTGCTTCAGTAGGTACACTGCGGTGGTACTCACGGGCACCAGTGTGGACCAGTAAGAAGTGTTTCCTTTGGCTAAAAATTAGGAAAGGATTTGAATTCTTGATGATTGTGGTCACTTCTCTTCCAAAGGTCACAGATTCCTCATCTGGAAAGTGCAGACAGTGATATTGAATTCTTTTGTAAAGGTCTGGTGCCAAAAATGCTGCATAGGACCTTGGTACTGTAGTCTGCCTATCTCCTGAGAGTACATTGCAAACGAGTTGGAGAAACAGTCCTGCTTCAGAGTTGTGGATTCAGGCTGTGAGGAGGCAGGGCTGGTAGATGAGAAGTAAGTTGGGAGGGAAGAGGCGATTGAAGCTGAAGTGAACAGGTTATCCTCCTTCAGTAAAAGTCTTGGTTCATCACTCACCAGACAACCTTTTTCTATAGATTTGTTTGTGATGTTATACTTTAAAATTCATATTTTCCGGTTCGGTGCTGCGTTACTCCAGCTTTGAGCCAATACCAGAGGAAATCTTGATAAATGCAGGGGTGAGGTACTGTTCCACTCCGTGTGTTCAGTGGGGACAGCAGAGGTTGTCCTCTTCTGGGACATTCAACCTTCACTTTGCGCTCTCTGACAGCCTAGAGCTTCCTTAAGCTCCCCTGTTCCAGTCACACACATTTTACATTGCTCCACTTTCAAAGGAGTTTTCAACAAATAGTTTGGCTCTCTTGAGTTTCAAACCTGTCTAAATGCTACAGTTAAATAATTCTTTTTTTCCTATGCCCAGTATTTCTCATCTCCTCTGTCTCGCTTTGCTCTGTCCTCTCGTATCGTGGCACCCACAAGACTTGGCAATCGAAGAATCAGTGCCTTTCTGGCTTGAGCTCCTGTACCAGTATTGGGATCTCCAGTTGAGGTCTTCTTAGCACTTCATTCACCAAAAGGTCAATCCTGGCTTATGTTTTTAGGTGCTAGTGTTTTGCCTTCTTCTCTAATCGTAGAAAGGGCTGTTACGGCATTCCAGTTGGTTGGAGAGGTTGTACAGCTCGATAGGGCTTGAAAAAACCAGCAGGGAATAACCAACTCATTTCCATCAAGCACAAAAAAAGGGAGAAATAAATTGTCTGCTTGGGGGATTATGAAAGCTTTTTAAGTACTTCAAACAAAGTACGATGAGCATGGGGCAAAGCTGGCAGGCTCCTTGCTGCAGCTGTCAGATCCTGAAAATTAGGGAATCAAATGTTGACACTTAGAAGGCTAGATGGTTCAATTACAAGTGATCCTAGGTAAAGCCGTGGTATTTTTAGCTCTCTGCACAACACATTGTACTTCCCAGAGTTCAGCACAGGGCTCCGAGAACCTCGACTTTCCCAAGGTATCAGAATAGAACGGTATCACAGCTGTGCTGAGCTCCAGTAGTTGAAATGAATATGGTTTTGAGAACGTGGTCTTTTATTACCAGGTATGTGAGCTTTGCATATTCATTTACATAAAGGAGTTGAGTCTCTTTCCTAAAAATGCTCATCTGTGCCTGCCTGCCCCCTGGTAAAAGAATCTAAAGAAACATTTCATGTTGCAGACAGAGAAAACAGTCAGTCTTGGGCCATAGATCTTGTTGCTTTTCTCTCCAGCTGTCTGGTCCATCTGAATCCACCAGAAGCAGTTGCTGGCTCAAGCTGGGTGGGTGGCTTTTTAAGAGAGTAGCTATAAAGGAGCTCACAGTTGGAACATTAAATGGTTGGAGCCAGGACCCAGGATGTGTCACGCTATCGGTTTCCTATCTTTCAGCTTTTCTCTAGGGTTCTAGGTACAGTTATATTCCTGTCTGTCAAAGGCTCCTTCCACATGAAGATAGGAGAGTAGCTGGGAGTCAAGTTGTGAGAACAGAAGTAGCAAATCTGTGGGATCCTCACAGGAGCCAGAAGCTTTTTGCTGTAAGAAGTTAACCACCGTTTAAGCCAAATGTATGCAGTGATTCAGGCAAATCTGAACTGAACTGGATGCTCTTTCAGCACCCACTGGCATGAATAAAGCATCAGTTTCATCGATCTGTGCTTTTGCAGTGATAGCTGAAAAATGGGTTTTCATTATAAATATTCTGATTGATCCAAACTATTAGTAATGGCTGCTTTACTCCTGCTTTCCTGACCAGCAGCACGGGCTCCTAGAAGAGGTATCCTGTCAGTCCTAATGCAGCCTTTTCCTGGTTGACCTGTCCAACGAGCAGGCTGTGGGACACTTTCCCTTCAGTAGATTGAGACAATACCGCTCCTGCCTTCTACAAGTTTGTCCTTCTGTGTATGAGCTGTGAACTCTATCCGGCAGTGGCTCTAACTAGCTTAAATTTAGAGCCTCTTAGGAAAAAGGACCCAAAATCTGTCATGATCAGGAACTTCTCCTAACTGAATTTTAATACTTTGGAGAGGCTGTTAATTGGTCTAGTTAGAAGATTGAAACATCTGTTCCTCAATTCTTAATAAGAACACAGTCAATCAGCTAAGATTTCCTGCAATTATTGTACTTATGCATATTATTTTATTAACAAAACTGTTTATTTTAGGCCTTTCAGAAAGAAATGAGTTTTTTTTACAATTAAGAGTTTATTTTCTGTAGTACTGTTGTATGAAGAGTATTTTGATTACTAGAACACAATCAAATTTATACGGTAATCCAGAAAATACTATCTTTAAAGATTTGACTCAAAAGTGAGGGATTAATCCGGGATTTGTTCTTTTCTGAAAACAAGCTTAGCCATTTGCTCCTTTAATGATAATCTTGGAATAAGAACCTTGTGAAAATTTCACATGGGGCAAATGTTAGTTTTAAGGAGACGAAACGATGGGCTTATAGGGAAAGCACAAGACTGAGCATCGGAGGAGCTGGGCTTTGATCCCCATTCAGGAACGCACCGAAGCGTGTGGTGGACATGCTTAGGCTCTGCCCTGGAGAGGGGGAACCTGCAGGACTCTGTATGGTCCCAGAGAAGCTGTTTTAGTAGCTGTGATTCAATTTTGTCAGATTTAGAATTGTTGTAATGCTAAGTTACTTCACAGAAGCGTGGTTAGACTTAATCTGGTGATAGCAATCTCCTGCAGACTGTAGTAATGGAGGGGCAGAAAGGATCCAGCACTGCTGGGTTCTATCAGTAAAAATGGAACCTAATTCAGGAAATCTGCCCAGGGATGCCAGATACCTGCACGCTCCAGGATGTCGTAGGAGAGGTCAGAGTCCTGTTTTCATTCACTTTATTTCATAGTCAACATTCCATGCTTGTTATGTTACGGTCACCCATAAAAATAGCCAAGTGAAAAAGCACAAGCTTTCTTTGCTCTCATTTGGATAGTTTTTATGTCTCTGGGGGCTCTGGCTCAGCTGGTGAACATGGGTCTCCGGGCTTGTTTACTTGAACTGCTAACTCAGTGCCAGCATTTGGTTCTCATCCAGTCATTTAATCTTTGAAGCTTAAATAACTATTTGTGTGAAGTTGCTTGAGAAAGAAAAGCTGAGCAGTGGACATCGCCTTGAATGGTCCAGCGCTGCCGGGTCCATGGGAACGCTGTAGGTTGAGCCTGCTGAGTTCCCTCTGCGCAGGGAGCAGCTGACCTGGTCTATGGGAAAATGCTGCTGCTCAGCAATGGGTTCCTGTGGGTTGCTTAACTTTAAAGAGATATGGTTAGACAGTGTTATTCTTTTGGGAACCATTTCAATTATCTAAAACACAGTGTTTTATAGCATTTTGAAGGGCTTGGTTTGTCATCTACATATAGATGGGAGCATGAGCTGTGTAAAGCTTTACAGGCAGTGTTTACACAAATGAAAGCACTGGTATTTTGCAAAAAACTTTTCTTTATAAAAAGTTTTGGAAACCTACAGGAGGATTCTCAGCTTTTAGGCTGAAGAAACCCAATTTTGCCACAAGATTCTTGCAAGCTGCTGATTTAAGTGGAGTCAAATCTGGTAACGCCAGCTCTGACTTTGGCCCTGGATCTAAAGAAGGCTCTGGGTTCTAAAGAAGGTTCTGAAGAGCTGATCTCTGCTCTGTTTGGAGTAGATAAAGTCTTTTGGAACTTCTGCCAAAGTATTGATGGGTTTTCTGCAGATTTTATAATTGTGCTATCATAGTTTCTATCTTATTTTCCCTTCTTTGCTGCAATAAAAGCTCTGTGAAACGTTAAGTTTGCTTTTAAGAAGCCGGAATGAAAGGTAGACATCCATCCATCTCCTAAACTGAACAGGTTTCGCTTGTCAGTGTGAGCAACTTGTAGTTCATTTTGTGTTAAATCTGTATTGTATAGGCCTAACCTAATCAACTAAGAATAGAACATTGGTGGAATCAGTTCTTTAATCAACAAGATTCTTTGACTTCCATTGTAAAACACATTCTGCTTTGAATATGGAATATGCAAGTGCTCTGCCTCCCACTCGAGCTATTTTCAAGACCTTAGAAGTAGCTATAGAAGTGGAGAGAATAATAGTTTGCTTTTCACCCCGGGATAAACTGAGAGAAGATTGTTCAGGTTTGATGGCTGTATGTGGTCACCTATTTAGTAAGTTTAATCTTTCACCTCATCCTTTGCTATATTCCACTGGGCAAATGAAACATCTGGATCAAGACAAACAACTGCCTGTGCTTCCCCTCGGGTTTCCTCAGGTACTTGGGGAGGTTGTACTTGCACTTTTATAATCTCTTGAGAATCCCAGAAAACTTGGTATTGGCTAAGGAATAATTTAAAAAAAAAATAGTCTTCTCTATGAATGAAGAGGACACGCTGCTTGAATTTGCTGTGAAAAAGGATTAGTTCTGGTAATGCTATATTAAGTGTGCCAGTAATCTAACAAAGACAGTGCCACAGGAGCAGAGCTGCCTCCGCCGCGCAGTGCTGTGGCTTCGGTGACCTTGTCTCTCCTTGTCCTAGGTATTATGCACAATGTAAAATGGTATTCCAAAGCCACGCAGAGTCCAATCTGCATAGAGCACATTGAGTAATTTGTGGGTTTGTTCTTTCACCAAAAACGTTTATAGCTTTTGGCTTTAAAAATAGTTCTGGAGCATAGCAAGAGAGAAGCAGCTTTGGCCTAGATATTGCACAGGATGGCAGATGAACAGGGTTGATTTCATTGTGGGCATTTTGCCCAGGACACTTTTTATAGAACATACAGTTACTCTGGGGGTTCTTAGGCTGTGGTCACATTGGGGTTTTGGACTTATTCTTTAGGAGGGAGAGGCATAACTTTGCAAAAGGAAAACTTAACATAAATTTCAAAACCTGAAGTTCTTCTCTGCTTAAGCTCGTATCGTTGGTAGCAGGGACTCCTGTTTGCTCCTGGGGGCTGCCTGGTTCATGCTCACCCCGCACACGCCGAACCCCTCCTCATCACGAAACGTTCTGAAGCCCGTTCTTACATCACTTGCTCTAATAAATTTTGTTTGCTTTCTGTCTCTGGATCTAGATGTGTGTTTGAGCTGTGACTGGCATTTGCCTCACAGCTCTCCCATCAAATGTAAGAGTAAGAGCTGAGCCTGTCTGACAGCCAGAAAGCATTAAGGCAAAGAAAAATGCTGCGTGTTTGCTTCAGCACCCGGTATTTCACAGGTTACAAACCGAACACACAGATTCAGATGTAAATTAGCTCAGGCTGTTGGTCTGTGAGGGATATGTGTTTTGCTTTGTCTTTAATAAAAATATGAAGTCTCCATTACTTTAGAATTCAAGTGAAATATATACTGCATTTCTCTGCCTCTGTGCAGGGACTCTGCTTTTATTTTCCTGGTTTAACAACTTAGCCAGTGATACCATTTAGTTCTGCAGGAGTCAAGAGAACAGTGAGTTTTAACAATTGAGAACTAGCTTTTTTTTAAAAAAAATAGTCTTTTCCCATGCTCTCTTTTCTTCCAATTTTTCTGCACTTTCTTAGGATGTGTCTCTGGCTGCAGAGCTCGTTGGGGCTATGCTGCTGGTGCTCTGATACAAGTGCAAGCCTCGGTTACGTTAACGTTGCTATTGCCTGTGATTCTCCCAGCGTTTTGCACAGAGCAATTACTTCTCCAGCCGTCAAACGGCGGTGAGTAAACCCAAACGAGCTCACACAGCACAGCGGAGCGAGCTGGGACGGAAAGCAATAGAGCTGCTTTTCTCCATCTCACTCAGTGAACAAATGCAGAGCTGAAAATAAATAGACCCTGGGAATCCTGAATTCCAATCCTCTGTTCTAAACACTTCATCTTCACTGCGCCATCCAAACAGGGTAATTACATTTTCTATAGCAACAGTCGGCGATAAGGCCCTTTTTTTTGCTTGAAGTTAAATGATATTTCTGTTCTCTCTCATTGCAGTTCAAACACTATGTTAATAAGCTCCGGAGCAAGAACACCTTTTATAAAAAGAAGCGACTGGAAATAGCAGAAATTACAGCCGAGTTCGGAATCCTCCAGAGGACGGAAGAACTTCTAAAACAGCGCCACGAGGCTCTTCAGCAGCAGTTGGTAACACAAGCACTCACTGCTCCCACGGTCCATCACCCTTCCTTCCTGCTAACAGCTATATAATAAGATGGATGTTGTTGTGGTAGATTCTGCTGCACATCATCCTCAGCTCTCCTGCTGTCGTTAGTGGAAGAGTCATTAGGGTATACGATTTATTTCTGTCTGGGACTCTGTTGAGCTGCTGTACTTCATGTTCAGCAGCTGTTTCTTATAGGCCCTCACAATTGTTCTGCAATTTCTTTTTAGACTGAGGGGCTTGACCCTGCTTTTTAAAGTCCATGGTAAATCTTCACTAACTCCAGTTAGAGCAAGGCTGGATGCTTAAATTAGTTCTTGGTATCCACATACACACTGAGGGCTTTGAAAATGACCAACAGCAAGTAGGCTTCAAGTTACTGCTGCAGAATACATAGGAAAAGTATTTTTAAAAGGAGCAGGCAGGAAGGAAACATTCTAACCCCAGAGTATTGAGAAGAAAATATGTTTCACAGTGAGTGAAAAATGTAAAAGTGGATGAATGCTTTTCCTGAGCCAGACCAGCAGGATTTCTGCTAAGTGTAACTGCAACCGTTCAAGGAACATGCACACATCCCAGATGCAAGAGATTCCTTTTTTAGTTCCCCAAAATCCACTGCTGTGTTTTCTTCCAGTATTCTCGTTAGCACCTCTTTTTGTGCATGCATATTTTGCATCTTTAAACACAAAAGTATTTGCCTTATTAAAATAAACCTGAAAGTGTGAAAAGACATGGGGTAGACTTTGGAAAGGTACTCACGGGGATGCAGTGGGTGATGCCATGCTGGTTCAAGGGAGCATTCATTGCTTAATCAAAAATAAATCCAGTGCTGCTGCCTGGGTGGGAAGAAGCATCTGAGCAGTAGGAGCAGGGCTTTCTCTGGCGATGGCCGCTCAGGTAGGAGGCAGGTGTGTGGATCTGTGTTTCACAGCAGGATGACTCACGTGCACTCCCTACAGCGCAGGGAAACAGCAGGGACACAGCACACTTTTCCCCTGTAGAATCAAAGAGGCTGTTTCTAGCCCTGGGTGTAACACCCAGACAAACTCCAGGCTGTGGTCAGAGCTGCAGAACGCTCCCATCGCGGCAGCACTTGCTACAAGTAGAGACAAATCTTTTCCTAAACATCTGGTTGTAAAAGGCTTTGGAGGATAAAGGACCTGGAGTTCATGGATATGTGGTGCTTTTAAGAAGGAATGTTTTGCTTTTTAGCATGTTGTGGATGCTTTAACCAATGTTTAGTTTTCAGATTAGAAGAGACCGTAGCACACACTGAGCGAGCATTACTAAAGACATTACATCAACATATATTTAACTGTAAGGTTTATGTAATGCAATGCTAGAATTTGACAAGATGGTGTTAGTATTAATATACCAAATACAGTATTTACTTAGTTTTCCTCAGCAGTTTAAAACATAATTAGCTACTTTTTCAGATTAAGCATCTGGATTTTACGTACGGAACGTCTTCAGAGCCTGACGTAAAGCCCACTACACTGCCTGGAAACTTTCTGTTATTTCCTTGGGCACGGGGTGACCCAAGGGTGTATTTACAGAAAGTGGTTATTATCCTGCTCTACAGGCACTAGATAAAAAGTTAATTGTTGTGGCAGCTAGATTATTAATCACTTTTAAAATCAACTGGTTAGAGAACTTACCTTTCCTGCTTTCTTATAATATTTTGGCTCAATGAGGGAATTTGTGACGTTACTTGATTACTGGGCTCCCATTTGGTGTTTCTTTTTGTGTGTCTGCAGCAATCTATTGAAGACAAGAAAGGTATTTCTGGATACAGTTACACCCAGGAGGAGCTGGAGAGAGTGTCTGCAGTGAAGAGCGAAATGGATGAAATGAAAGGCCGAACACTAGATAACATGTCTGAAATGGTGATTTTTGTCTTAAGATATTGCTTTTCCTCAGTTTGAATACCTGGATCCCTGGGGTGTAAAACCCAGTTTAATACTTTTATTCGAGGTTTTTAATTTTCTTTTAATCATAAACTCATAGAATCATTCAGGTTGGAAGAGACCCTTGGGATCATCAAGTCCAACCATCAGCCCTACTCTACAAGTTCTCCCCTACACCAGATCCCTCAACATCACATCCAATCTACTCTGAAAAACAGTCAGGGAGGGTGACTCCACCACCTCCCTGGGCAGCTGATTCCACTGACTGACCACTCTCTCTGTGAAAAACTTTCCTAATGTCCAGCCTAACCCTACCCTGCTGCAGCTTGCAGCCATTCCCTCTTGTTCTGTCGCTCATTGCCCGTGAGAAGAGACCAGCACCAATCTCTCTACAGTGCCCTTTCAAGCAGTTGTAGAGAGTGATGAGGTCTCCCCTCAGCCTCCTCTTCCTCAAACTAAACAACCCCAACTCCCTCAATCGATCCTCATAAGCCTTATTCTNGATAATGTTTTCTATGTCCCTGTCAACATCATCACTGAAGATATTAAAATGGAATGGCCCCAGTACTGAGCCCTGAGGAACCACTTGTGACCGGCACCAGCTGGATTGAACTCCATTGAGCACCACCCTTTGGGATCGTCCTTCCAGCCAGTGCTGGATCCAGCAGATCCTACGCTCATCCAGGCCATGAGCAGCCAGTTTTTCCATGAGAATGTGGTGGGGGACAGTGTCAAAGGCTTTTCTAAGGTCCAGATATATTACATCCTCTACTTAGTAAATAGATCTATAAATAAAATTTCAAACAGTATACATCTGCTAAGGTGATCTTGAAAGAGTTTACCAAAATATGCATTTCTTGTAATGCACCAAAACAAAAATTCCTACAAAGAAGTGGTGCTTTCCTCCCCTTCGGAGCCCTTTGGGATACAATAGGCTCCTTCTCTTTGGTTTTTTACTTTTTTGTGATTTCAGAAGCTGTTTCATATTTATTCTTGCACACTATTTGAAAGAGACGAATGGTTTGACTCTTCTGAAAAGACAGAATCTTTTTTTAAAGTGTTGGTCAATCCCTAGAGTGAAACACTTGTTAAAAAATACATAATATGCCTAAAGAGCTAAATGTCTTGTCTTTTTCTCTGTAGCCTGATTTTAAATTTTCCTTAGATCTGTTGTGTTTTTATTTAACTTTCCATATAGCCACAGAAGCAAGACAACTCGAATTTCTAATTGGAAAATATTATAAAAGAGCAAAAAGCATGATAGCATTCTTGGTGATCATCAGGGCTCTTCAGTAAAGTGGTATCAGTGGAACAGAACGGTGCTCCAGTAGAAAGCTGGATGGAATTTGAATTTTCAGTAGAAATAAATGACTCTATTTTAGCATTTTTGGACTTTTTTTAACCTATGCAGGGTTTTTTATGTACTTGTTTTCTTAAGCATTTGTCCCTTTCTCTCAGTCTGTCTCTGCAACTCCTTCATTTTCCCCTGCTCCTGAAGCTCTTGGGGGTGGCTGGCTTCTGGAATTCTCTGTGAGGTTGTCAGCTGAAAAAAAGGGAGCAGAATTTCTCTGGTTTGTGATCATGACCCCGCTGCAGCCTGGGCTCTGTCCCTCGTTAGTTAAGCCTTGTATCATCCATAGTCCAGCCTTCATCCCACACTTCGTTCTCTCCATGTTTTGGGTTTCTTCTCTTTCTTTTCACATTCCTCATTATACAAAGGTACTGTTAGTATCCTAACATTAATGTATAGCCTTCTGTCCCTCTGCCAGGTGAAGAAGCTGAACACTACAGTGGCTGAGAAGAAGGCAAGCCTAGCTCCCGTTATCAAAGAACTGAGACAGTTGCGGCAGAAGTGCCAGGTTGGTAGGAAATACCTCTCTCGTTCCACGTGAGTACAGTCAGGATCCCTGACGAGTCAGCTCTCAGCCCTCTGTAACTGCTGTACAAGGACACAGTCGACTCTCAAGGAAAGCTGGGAGTAGCAGAATGGGTCAGCAGTGATTTGCAACAGGCAGCCTGTAAAGGACTGGAATTCAGAAGCGCTGACAGCGCAGGCAGAAAATCAGGCTGAAAAATGTTTTAACTTTATAGCAGTTAAAAAAAAAAGTCTACACCAGGACAGAATTAAAAACTCATGGTTTGATACCATTGCAAAATTAGTTTCAAATCGGTTTCAAAGCTTCTTCTGGGTCTCAGCACTAATGATCTAAACTCCCCTCTCCTTTTTCAGTGGATTGCAAATAATGTCTCATCCCAATAGTTGAATATGTCCATCTAAGTCCTATATTCATTTGTGGGAATGACATAGTTATCTAGAATCATAGAATCATAGAATCATTTAGGTTGGAAGAGACCCTTGGGATCACCAAGTCCAACCATCAGCCCTACTCTACAAGTTCTCCCCTACACCAGATCCCTCAACACCACATCCAATCTACTCTGAAACACAGTCAGGGATGGGGACTCCACCACCTCCCTGGGCAGCTGATTCCACTGACTGACCACTCTCTCTGTGAAAAACTTTTTCCTCATGTCCAGCCTAACCCTACCCTGCTGCAGCTTGCAGCCATTCCCTCTCCTTCTATCGCTCATTGCCCGTGAGAAGAGACCAGCACCAATCTCTCTACAGTGCCCTTTCAAGCAGTTGTAGAGAGTGATGAAGTCTCCCCTCAGCCTCCTCTTCCTCAAACTAAACAATCCCAACTCCCTCAATTGATCCTCATAAGCCTTATTCTCCAGGCCTCTCACCAGCTTCGTTGCCCTAATCTGTTGGTCTCCAGAATTTTATAGAGAGCTGAAAAACAAGCCTTTTGGGTCCACAGCTGCTATAAGCTGGCTCATTACCATAGAAGTAAATAGAGACATCCATTTATCTATTAACTGGATTTCCAGAAAACCTACTTTTAGTGGTTCCATTGAAAGTACCAGCAAATGAAATCCAGCTGGAGGTGTTTGTTGTGTACAGCTAGAAAGCCATCTTTTCACAGGTAGCAAGTATATTAATTCTTTCTTCATCTCTAGTTTTAAAATTGTTTTCCCTTCTTGCAAACCCTGCCCTGTCACCCTGCTGCATCAGAGCTGTGGATGTGGCTGTGGGGAGGAAATGTGTGTGCTGTGGTGTGGTGTTCATGGCTGTGCTGGGAGGGCTGGTGGTTTCCCCTGTGTAATGATACCTGTGTGCCTGAGGGGTTGATCTCAGTGCCTGACAGTGTGCCAATAGCTGTGGCTGATGGGTGAGACCCACAAGAACACCCTCTGCCCGACTGTCACATGGCAGTCAACTGAAGATTTCATTTATGTACCCTTTTGCCCTTTTTGCATAAGGAATTAACTCAAGAATGCGATGAAAAAAAACTGCAGTACGACAGTTGTGCAGCGGGGTTAGAGAGCAGTCGCTCTGCGCTGGAACAGGTAAGGTGGTGGCTTGGTACAGTATTTTCCCTGCCTTCCCTCTGCATGTGGAAAGTACCAATGGATTTCAGGTGGAAACTAGTCAATGGTGACCCAAAACTCGGTAAATCTTGCCCAAACTTGCTGTGGACCAGCTACACTCACACATCTCCCGCCCCAAAGGGCAACACGTGAACTTGGTGGCCCATCAGTCCAGCCTCCCATCTGCCAGAAACCCTGCTGACCTAGAGAGTAGGTCAGGAAAGAATATCACCCTAAAATAAGGCTTAATTTCTCAAGATAGATCTCGATATGTGTTTAGCAGATTCATTAAATAATCAACCAGCCCGATGGCTAATGAATACACTGAAATTGGTGGCAAGGATACTTGGTTAAATGTGACTGTCTTGTATTCTTGCACACAACAGGCTTTTTAAAATACAACCCTACAGGTGCAGTGAAGAGCTGGTTGGTAGATGTTCTGTGTGTTACTTCAACTGTAGCGCTCTCAGGAGGGGCAGTACCTGAGTGCAATCCTCTAAGGTGTGGACAGTATTCATGGGTTTAGATCAATTCACTTTATCTCACTAGATCAGCGTCTGTGAATTTTGTCTGGACTTGATTTTTCAACATCTTACTCCTGGAAGGAATATCTTTCCAAACACGCATTCTGAAATATATTCCTTACATTTGAAGTGGGGGTAGATACATAGATAATTCCTTTCCTGCACTAAAAGTACCTTTGTCTGGTTTAATCCAAGCAAAATAAAAGAATCTATGGATGAACCTGTGGTGGAGCAGACCTTCCATAAGAACTATCTTGCAATGGCAATCAAGGCTTTTTTCTTGGCAGCCAAATCTCAGTGATTTTCTAGCACACGATGAGAATCATGCCCAGTGATTGAGCTGGACAGGACTGTCAGCAAACTCTTGCAGCTGAGCAGCAGAATTGAGGTTTTCAGGTGATGGTCTGAAAATCTCATGGTGAGAGAGCTTTGGAGCTGACAGCTGCTGTGCAACCCAGGGTGCAGGAATCCCCTTTGCGTTATCAGCGTTTGGAGCAGTTAGAGACGGGAGTAACCCGCTATTTCCATACTCCTCAACGTAATTATTGATTGCTAATTAAGATACTATTAATATGTCCCTGGCTTCTACCATACATTGTGCAGATGTGTTCTGGGAGCTGCTTCTTCACAACTGTGTTTGGCACTTAAGATGTGCTTGGAACAGGAGCCTTGGCAGCGCTTGTGAGGTGTCTGTTAGAAGCCAGTGGTGTTAATAAACACCTATTAACAGTCATTCAGCGTCTCTCACTGTGACTGAAACTGCACATCTCAAAGCATCAATTGTCGTTCACTTCAGCATTTGGGCTTTACAGAAGTCTTTTTTTTAGGAAGGTTTAAGAAATGATCAGTTCAGTATTGTGGCTGTTTCTGCTGCAGACTGTCGTGGTTAAAACAGAAGCACAGGGCTTCTCCCCTGCGCTGGCAGTTACGATGCCCTTTGCATTTTGTTCCTGTTCTGCAGGAAGTGAAAGGGCTTCTCGAGGAGTGTGCTCAGGAAGAAAGCAACTACCATTCCCTTAACTGCATGAAAAGGGTAAGATGGCAAGAAGGACCGAATTGTTCATTGTGAAATGAAATAGGAACGATAATTTAATGGTTTTTAACTGTGTCTTTCGTTCCAGAATCTAGAAATACAGCTGCAGCGTGCCAGAGAGGAGATGAAGGCATACGTCTCCCCAGACCCGCAGGAGAGACGGAAGGCCATTCGGTAAGGATAGCAGCGTCTTTGCTCTGCCTTAACGTGAGGGTATTCATAAACTGAGGTTCAAGCTAGGAATTTTCTCACTGGCATTTGAACCAGAGGAGTTCACCTGATAAATTTAGAAACACTATAATAATCTAAAAATAAGCATCTCGAATTCCAGCCTATACTGCTGTAAACCTACGAGTTCTCTCAGACATACCAAGAGATTTTCCCTTCCTGCTGGAGATTACAGGCCCCAGATAGCGGTTTTAACCTGCAGCCCCTGCTGGCTCGGGCTCAGAGAAGCTGTGCCTCAGCTTGGTCCCGCAGGAAGCGGGGCTCTACCAGACTTGAGGCCTCTGCCAAGGTTCCCCCAAGACTCCAGCGTGCAGGAGAAGAAGGTCTGCCACCTCTCAGAGAGCAACCCTGCTGCCCTCAGGTTCTGCCCATTTCGTGGAAATCCTCTTTCAGGTACAATATCTGTCACCACCCCTGGTTCAGGAAGGGAGGGGTGCAGATACTCACCCTGAACGGGTTGTGCTAGAATGAACATACTCTTCTGCCCCATCACACTAACCCTCATCTTTACACTCAATTTACTTCGTCCCGTGGGTTTTTCTTCAGGATGCTTTGCCTTTGCCTGGGAGGGAGAGAGGCAGGAAAGGTTATGAATGGAGCTGATGATTTTTTTGTGTGCAGTTTTGATGCCGTTCTGTCAAAGACTGAAACCTTCTCTGAGAATGAGATATTTTGAATTCATGATCCATGCTGAGGAGTCTAAACATTACCGAGTCTACAGACTTTTTCCCACTTTAGTGCACACTAAATAGTTCTGTAAAAGTATCCAGTTTAAAACTGTGTATCTGTTTGATCTTCAGGCACTAAAGTCAACAAGCTGGGTCAGCCCCATCAAAATTACACCTCAGGAAAATCCAGCCCAAAACATTGCTAACTTAGGTTTGGTAAATGTGGCAAAACTTTATTCTGGTTTTTACTCTTCAGAATGACTTTTTCAAAATTCCAGAATTTTGTATAAAATATAAAACCCGTTTTCCAGCTGGTTTTATCTTTGAGCCCCCCAACATTTCTTAGGTCCTAGCTGAAATAAACAAACTGTAGGTGTTGTCACTAGTTTTACAGAGCGGGCTCTGGCTTTGACACCACAGTGTCCGTGTTTGCTGGGTTTGATCCAAGTGTCTTTTTAAGTTTTTAATGAATGGAATGAATGAAAACCACTCCCATGTTTTGGAAGCAGGATTGGGTCTCCTTAAAGGTGTCGTCCCTGCTGAACCAAGCCATGTCTGGAGAGTAGGTGATCATTACATCAGAGCAGCATCAGCGCTGCCTTGTACCTCTCCGTCTCGCAGTCTGCAGCCATTCCCACACTCTGCTTTATGTCTTGAGCTTTAAAAAGCCACAGCAACGCTGTCCCTCCATGTGAGGCCTTTTCCTAGACTTCTGCATTTGTGTTTCAGAGGCAGGACAGATTGTGGCTGGAGATGTGTGGCGTCTGTGGCGTCAGAGCTGTGGTTCATGTGCCGTCTCCTGTACAACCTGCCAAAACCCTTCACAGAATCCTCCCATTCACAAAACAGTTTAAAAATATGGCTGAGAGGCAAAGCAAAGACAGAACCGCTTAATTGCATAATTAATAATAATTATTCCATGTGAAAGCTTCAAACCCAACCTGCTGACATCGCAATGGGAAAAGAGAAACACTAGTTGTCTGTCACTTCTCAAAGGAGATGGAATTTCCCGAGGTATCCCTCCTCTTAGGACTTTGTACCTTTCAGAATCATTTCTGCACCTTTCTGTTGCGGCGGCGGCAACAGGGGAGGTACCGTCAGTTGGTACCACGTGTCCTGCAGATTCACAAGAGGCAACCTCTTCACTCGTTGTGGAGAAAAAAAGCCCACACAAGCAGTAGCTGACCCCACTGGGATTTTATGGGCTCTGGAATGGGGCCATGGACAGGGATAGCGACGTGTCAGACCAAGTGAGAAAACCCCAGGGATTCCCTCAGGAGACACTGAGAGATGAGGTTGTTTTCCTCCGTCAGATCCTGTGGGAATTAGCGGTGGTCCCGATGCACGTTGTGCTGGTATCGGCGCAGCAGCATCTCCTGCAGCTCTAGAACATGAGGCAGAGGTGACTAGGAAAGGAAGGGTTGGATGAAGATCCACCTGAAACCTTCTGCTTTCTAAGGCAGGAAACTTTCTAAGGCAGGAAAATAAACTTTGTAGCAAACAATGTAGGAAAAGGAAGAGCAAGAAAAGAATCAGAACTACTAATGGTAGGGTGGGAGAAGGAAAGGACAGATAGAATGTGAGCGAAGGCTCCATCTTCCAAAATAATGGGAGGCTGTAGAAGAGAAAAGATTGGTCTGATGAAAGATGATGGAACAGCAGAATGAAGCAGAAGGATGGAAAGAGACCTGGCTGTGAGAAGAATCTTAGTGACGACGTAGATATCCTTGTGAAAGGCAAGACAGCTCAGCCAAGCAGCCGAGGAAGCGCGGGTCAGGCAGCAGGCGCTGCCCTTGTATGGCCTGGCAGGGAAGGGGAGGGTCTGAAACCGGTCCCAGATGCTGAGCAGAAAATGCTCCGACTCAGATAGTGGTGAAACGAGCTTCCCCAGTGTGAGCACGCACACGGACAAGCCGGCAAAGCCAAACGCTGGAATGAAGCGGGAGTCCAGCTCTGTCATTCCAGGTATGGGGAGGAGAATGCGGAGGGAGCGTTACCAGGCTCTCCCCTGTCCCTGCTTCACTCGCTGACGGCGGGCACAGAACCTCTGGAAATCATCCCTCTCACAGTGACTCCACACATTTTTGACCTTCTGTGAGAGGTCAGAGAGCCGTCACATTTCAGTGAGTAACAACAAAGTACAAGGTAGAGATCTCAGCAAAATATAAAGTGAGAGGATAAAAATTTCTTTCTAGATGTCTTTTTTAGAATGGGAATGTATTTTTCAGCAGTCACTGGAATGTAAACGGAGTAAAAATGAACCATAAATAGAACTGCACTCTCCTAATAACGTATTGAACCAAAAATGTCTTAATTCGGACCCTCTTTATTGAATATAAACTCTCTGTTCCATGGAGTCACTGCTTAGGAATGTGAAAAGTTAATTTTCTTCTCTAAAAATAGAAAGTTGTGGGGTTTTTAATGAAGTTATTAAGTTGCATTCTTTCCAGTCATCATTATAAATAGTAAAGAAAAACTGACATAGGGAAGACATCTAATCTTCTTTAAAAAAATACAGAAAAGGGCCATTCTTAAGGTCAGCGGCGTGTGGCCCTGCGCGGCGTGTCAGTGGAAACGAGACTGGCCGTGGCTTTCCTTCTCCCTGGCTGCGTGAGGGTCGCTGGGGGTCAGCTGTGAAGCTTTGCAGCAGCCTCAAGACAGCTCTGATTTGTTCTGGCAAGAACTGTCCAAGAGTGAGGGATCCTAAAACGATGTGGCTTCATTCCTGGCTGCATCTGACCTGCAGGGAGCATGGCCAGCAGCTCCAGGTGCTGGGGGCCCGAGGGCTGCGGGGGCAAGTCGGGAGCAATGAGCAGAAATGGAAGGGCTGTTCCTCAGGGCTCAGTGCTGGGGCCTTTCCTTTTAATATCTTCACTGATGATGTTGATAGCGACATAGAAAACACCATCAGTAAGTTTGCAGATGACACCAAGTTGGGTGGGAGTGTTGATCTGCTTGAGG